>WOXC01010427.1:0-431373 GCA_011680675.1 Gymnobelideus leadbeateri | reverse complement strand
TCCCAACTCCGAGGCCGGCGCTCTTACTCACTGCGCCACCTAGCCGCCCCTTTAGGGCAATTGGGGTTAAGTAACTTGCCCAAGGTCACACGGCTAGGTTTTTGTTTGTGTGGATTAAGTGTCGGAGGCCGGCTCGGAACTCAGGTCCTTCTGACTCCAGGGCCGGCTCTCTATTCACTGCGCCACCTAGCCGCCCCAATGTTACGGTGTTTTAAAATAAAAATAAGACTTTTAAAAATACTGTGCCCTATTGTAATATTTGTTTATGGGAAAAACATCTTGCTTTTACATTGGAAATGTAAGAGGCCTGGTTATGAAGAGCTTTAAATGCCACATGAACACCTTTATATCCTAGAGGTAACGGGGAGACATTGGCATTTATTGAAGATGGTGATAATACGGACAAAACTACACTTCAGGAAAATCACTTTGGAAGCTGAGTGGAGGATGAATTGGAGAGGCAAGAAATATGAGGTAGAGAGGTTAATTATAAGACTATTATAATAATCCAGATGAGAGATAATGAGGGTTTGAACTAGGGTAGTGGCTGTGTGAGTGGAGATAAGAGGACACATACAGAGAAAGAAATTACAAGTTTGATAATGGATTAGATCTCTGGGATGAGTTGAGGATGATACCAAAGTTATAAGCCTGGGTGACTAGAAGGATAGTGGTACTACTGCCCATTACAGGGAAGTTCAGAAGAGGGGATAATTTGGAGGGAAAGATAACGAGTTCTTTTTTTGTGCATCTTTAGTTTGAGAATTCTACAGGAGAATCATCAGAAATGTCCAACAGGCAGCTGAGGCTATGGAAATGGGGTTCAGAAGAGCAGTCAGAGCTGCGCAAATCCATCTGGGAATCATCTGCCTACAGATGAAATTTGAATACATGGGAACTAATGATATCACCAAGTGAGATTGTGGAGGGAAGAAAGAAGAGGTACAGGATGGAGCCAGAGCATAGATACACCCACAGTCAGGAGAATGATATGAAGGAAGGCCCAGCAAAAGAAAAGGAAAAGAAGTGGTCCCATATATGGCAGAATCAGAAGACAAAGTATCAAGAAAGAAAGGGTGGTTAATAATTTGAAAAGCTGAGGAGATCAGGAAAAGGGGGGAATTTTAAAAGACCAGAAGATTTGGCAACTGAGAGATCACTGATAACCTTGACCCAACTACTTCTAGAAGACTATAAACTGTTGTTCCCAGAACCTACAAAGGTAGGAGTCAAGGAGAATCAAGATGAAAGTGCCTTGAGACCATGTTAAATGAAGGACACTTAGGGGAAGTAGGGATACTTAATTTTGAGAAGGCTCATTAGGGACATGATAAGTTTTATTCATTAACATTTAGATTACTGTCTTAATTTTCTGTTGTTGAGTCATCTTGGTCATGTTCGACTTTCCATGACCCCATTTGAAGATTCTCTTGGCAAAGATACTGGAGTGGCTTGTCATTTCCTTCACCAGCTGGTTTTACAGATAAGGAAACTGAGACAAACAGGGTTAAGTTACTTACCCAGGATCGTACACCTACTAAGTATCTAGGGCCAGATTTTTGAATTCATGAAGAAGAGTATTCCTGACTCTAGGCCTGGTACTCTAACCACTGTACCACTGTTTGTCATTCAGTCATTACAGTAATATTCGATTCTTTGTGAGCTCACTTAGGGTTTTCTTGCCGAAAATATTGGAGTGATTTGACATTTTCTTCTCTGGTTCATTTTATTGACAAAAAACGGAGAAAAACAGGATTAAGTGACTAAAACCCTAATTTTTCCCAATATCCAAAGTAGCATGCTTTTCCAATGTTGAGGAATTTAATGCATTTCTTTGGTTTTTTCCATATTAATCAGAATGTTGACCTTAGTGATGGTGTGTTCATTATGACACAAATATTTTCCATATTAATTCTTGGTCATTTCAGAGGACTAAGTTCAGCAGTGAATGAAGGTAATTTTGTTCCCTTAATTGTACCTTCCAATATGACTAATAATGATAGTCATCGTGGTACTAGACCTGGAATCAGGAAGACCTGGATTAAAATCATGTCACTTTATACTTAATGAGTGTGTGACCACAATTAGGTCACTTACCCTTCTGATCTTCAGTTATTTCATCTGCAAATCGGTGAAAACAATGGCTATTAAAGTATCTCCCTCACAGAGTGTTTATTAGGCATAAATTAAATAATATGTATAAAATACTTTGCAAAATTCAATAAAATCAATTATCATTATTTTTATTTGATTATATGGAAAGCAAATAACTGTCTCCTTGAAGAATTTATAATCTAAAAATAACATATCCAATTATTTATAGTTTATCCTCCTTAAGAGTGACAGAACATATTTAACAAAATATGTTCTATGTGTTATATACATATATGTACTATATGCATAACTACTAGAATTAAAGGAAATACTGCCCAAAAAAGTGTTTTAGAAAAGAAAATAATACAACAATGTAATATAAATAACAATTTACAAAATCTGATCTCAGTAATAGTTCCTTAAACTGGACTGAAAAGTTTTACTTTTTTTTTTTACTGGGCAGCTAGGTGGCGCAGCGAGTAGAGAGTCAGCCCTGGAGTCAGAAGGATCTGAGTTCGGATCTGGCCTCAGACACTTAACGCACACACAAACAAAAACCTAGCCTGTGACCTTGGGCAAGTTACTTAACCCCAATTGCCCTCCAAAAAGCAAAAAAAACCATGACATACTTTATCTAAACAAGACGATAATCTGATTTTAACTCACTTTGCTTTTAGTCTTTACTATATCAAAATCCAGTGGGTTTTTCTCCTAAAGCAACACTTGTTTTTATCAAAAGTCACCATCTTGGAAGAGCCAAATTGCAGAAGGGTAAACAGTATGCAGTGAGCCCCACAAAAGATCTAGAAAATGAACTACACCCTTCCCCCCACATGGCCACCCTCTGGGACACAGCCTCCTGGGGCACCTTCATGCCCACTCTGGTCGCTGCCTGGATCTGGGGCCAGGTGACCATACTTCTCCCCATTGTCTGCCCCCTCTTCTACCCCGGGATCAGAAGATCCCAACAATCAGGGGGCAGAGCCAAGATGGCGGAGTAGAAACAGCACCTCCAAGGCTCTCTCCCCACAGATTACCTCCAAACTAAGTAAAAGGGGACTCTGAACAACTTCTGGAGCCCCAGCACCCAAAGAACAACACAGAGAAGCTAACCTCCCACTGAGGACAGCCCAGCAGCCCTGCAGGAAGGGCCAGCACAGCGCTCTGGGAGCCAGCAGCGCGGAGAGCTGAGCCCAGGTCCCGCAGTTTTAGCCCCACGGCGGCCGGGCCAACAGCCAGCTGGAGGGACCCCAGAACACCAGCAGCTGTGGTGATTCCAGAATGGTCAACACAGACATGCCTAGGACAAAGTGAGAGGTTAGTGCCCTATGGACTTTGGGACCAGTATTTGGGGAAGGCGTTGGCTTCCTCCCCTGGGGGCTAGAAGCCACTAAGGAGACACACCATTTTGCAGTTTTCAGTGGCAGCTCCACCTCCTGGCCTGCAAACTATAGGGAGATCCAGGGATCAGTCTCAGGCAGTAATCGCTCTTGCTTTAACCTCCCTGGATCTGGATTGTGATCTGGGGGGGAGGTCGTGGGGCGGATTTCCAGCTTGCCAGAAACAGAAGTTGCTCCCCCCACACGTTCGGGACGAAGCTTCCCTGTCTGGTGGCAGAGTTCTACTGTGACAACAAGCACAAAAGTCAAGTAATTAAGTGGCATCATGCCAAGGCAAAGGAAGCAAATTAAACAGAAAAATGAAACATTAGACTCCTATTTTGGGGGCAAAGAGGATCGAAGCATGGAACAGTCAGAGGACTGTGAGGTCAGAAATCCTGCTCCAAAAGCCCCAAAGGAAAATACTGAGTGGGTTACAGGCCATAGAGGATCTTAAGAAGGACTTTAAAAATCAAATAAGAGAAGTGGAGGAAAAACTGGGAAGAGAAATGAGAAGAATGCAGGAAAAGTATGAAATGAGGGTCAACAGCCTGACTGAGGAAAACAACACCTTAAAAAATAGACTAACTCAAATGGCAAAGGAGGTCCAAAAGGGCAATGAGGAAAAGAATACCTTAAAAAGTCAAATTTGCCAGATGGAAAAAGAATCTCAAAAGCTCACTGAGGAGATTCATTCCTTCAGAGTCTGACTGGAGCAAATGGAAGCTAGTGACTTTATGAGAAATCAAGATGCTGTTAAGCAGATCCAAACAAATGAAAAAATAGAAGGCAATGTGAACTATCCCATGGGAAAAACCACTGACCTGGAAAATAGATCCAGGAGAGACAATCTAAAAATTATTAGACTACCTGAAAACCATGATCAAAGAAAGAACCTAGAAATCACCCTTCAAGAAATTCTCAAGGAAAATTGCCCTGATGTTTTAGATCCAGAGGGCAAAATAGAGGTTGAAAGAATCCACAGATCACCTCCTGAAAAAGATCCCCAAAATAAAACTCCCAGGAATATTATAGCCAGGTTCCAGAATCCCCAGATCAAGGAGAAAATACTACAAGCAGCCAGGAAGAAACAATTTCAATATTGTGGAAACACAATCAGAATAGTACAGGACCTGGCAGCTTCTACACTGAGGGATTGAAGGGCATGGAATATGATATTCCAGAGGGCAAAAGAGCTGGGAATGAACCCAAGGGTCACCTACCCAGCAAAACTGAGTATTTTGTTTCAGGGGAAAATATGGTCATTCAGTGGAATAGAGGACTTTCAAGCATTCTTGAGGAAAAAACCAGAGTTGAATAGAAAATTTGACATCCAGACACAAGAAGCAAGAGATACCTGAGAAGGTAATCAGGGAAAAGAAATCAAAAGGAACTTATCAAAGTTAACCTATTTACATTCCTACATGGAAAAACAATAACTGTGACTGATGAAACTTTTCTCAGTATGAAAATAATGGAAGAAGGGTATATGGTCACATGAATACATATGTGAATGTGTGTATATATGTTTACAGTTATACATGGATAGAGGGCATAGGTTGAATTTGTTGGGAATGGATGATACCTAAGGGGTGAAATTATGAGGTGAGACAGGAAAGTGGCAAGAGGAGATGGGGAGAGACAGGGTAGGGTAAACTATCTCATGTAGAAGAAGCAAGGGGAAGTGGCTGCAGAGGAGGGGAAGAATAGGAAGGCAAAAAGGCAAAACCACATTCTCATTGAATTTGGTTCAGAGAGAGAATGACATACATACTAAATGGGATATCTCAACCTGCAGCAGAATAGGGGGAAGGGGGATGAGAGGAGGGATGATGGATGGGAGGGCATTCTTGGGGAGAGGGGAGGTTGGAAGTACCCACTATAGAAGAGGGACAGGATCAAGTAAGGAATGGACCAGGTGGGGGATGGGAGGGAATTATAAGCAGCCTTGTACAATATATCTACTATGGTAATATTTTGCATAGTTATACATGTACAACACATACTGAATTACTTATCTTCCCAGAGGGAATGGGTGACAAGGGAGGAAAGGAATGGATCTGAAATTCGAGGTTTTAAAATTAAATGTTTCAAATGTATATAAACACTATTATCAATACTCTTTGGCACGTAATTGGGAGATAAGATGTACAGGCATCGGGGCACAGAGATTCACCTTGCTCTAATGGAAAAGTCGAAGGAGGTAAGGGAGAAGATATGGGAGAGAGCAGGATGGAGGAAGCAATATCTTGTGGGACTGCTATTCTGGGAAGGTGGGTAGGGGAAAAACGGGGAAAAAAATTGTAACTCAAAATCTGGTGGAAATGAATGATGTAAAACAGGAGTTAATAAAGCATTTGTTTTAAAAAAAAAAGAAAAGAAAATGAACTAGACTGAATCTTGATGGGAATTCTAGAAAATGTCACCATGAATCATTTGTCCAGCCCAATTCATCACAAGGAAATAGACAGAGAAGTCTGCTGACAACAGAGATGGGAGCAACCTTCTAGGAAGTAGCTATACACCAGAACAAAAGACTCTTATGGGTCACCTCCCAGACCCCTATCATGATACTTTGATGGGGATAGGTGACAAATGACAGCTTTGTCACCCACTCCAGTAATGGTAATGTAATTTGACTCCTTTGTATTGACAAGTAAGTAGGTACTTAGCACTTAGTAATTGATCGAGCCTCTGTTGGGGAAATAGAAGGTATGAACTCCTGTCTCCTGTTACTGACATAACAGGAAAAGGTTGGCTGAAACAGGAAGCTAATGCTGTGTGTATATAAGAAAAGCCCCAGAGAGGCAGTCAGAACTTCCTGGGACTAGCATCTGGTGGCAGAGCAGCTATAGAAGAGAGACTTGAGAACTGAGCCAGAATTTCCTTAGAACTTGTGGTGGTGGAGCTTCTTCTGAACAGGAGCCCTGAAGCCCCCTGCTACCAGGCTGAATAAGGTGATTCTGATATTTTTAACAAGGTGCAAAAGACTAAAGAAGCATGACCGGGATGCAGGGACTTTGTCTGTTTATGGCTTGGTTGAGCCTTGAATTCCCTGGAGCAGAAATGGTGAAGGATTTGAGATGGACTGGGCCCTGTGAACTTCGGTGTGGAGCAGGACCTACCCAGAGAGCTGGACAAGAACTGGGAGCTGTCCATCATTGAGCCCAGGTGACAGTCTGGTGAATCCAGGTAGAATTTGGGATCATGGAATGGGATGCAGGGAATCTGAGAATAGGCCCCAAGTCAAGATGAAAAGACCTCTCCATAGGTACTGAGTAATGATGAAATTGTAGTTTACTAGTGACCTGGGGTGGAGGGTTTATGTATTTTCTAATGATTATACTTAGTGATTAATGATACTTAGTAATTGATTGATGAATAAATGACTGATTGAGATAATTTAGTATACCCCATGAGTCGAAGACTTTGACTATTGTACTTTGAGATGATTATTCTTTGTTCTAAATATTGTGACCACTTTGGAGAAAACTATGTGGCCATTTTAATGATAAGCTGTTGTGAATACTATATTGTGATTTTCTGTGATAAGTTATAACATTGTGAAAGCTGTACCTTGATTTACTGTGAATGTTTTGCTCTGATTTGTTTTGGAATAAATAGAGTGTTCACTATACTATGTAATCAGAATCCTGAAAGTTGTTCACAGCAGCAGTCCTCTGGAAAGCTGCTCTTGTGTGGCATTACAACTCCCCAGTCCTGGGTGACAGATACAGGGCAGAGTGAGAAAGGAACTTGTACAGGGTTATAGCACATGTCTAGGGTAGAGTGAGAGGAAAATGGAATAAGAAAGAGAGTTGAGACAGAAGGATAGAGGAGTCATAAGGAAGGTGGTTCTCCCCATTAGGAAGGTCCTGCATAGTAGACCAACAAAGGAGGAAGTTCAAAATGCCAGCAGCAGCAGCATGTGGCTCAGACCTAAGGCACATAACAGGATGTCATTTCCAGAATCTACACCAGCATGCAGAGAAATAAATACGGAAGGAATCTCTGACCAAAGGGAAGACTACCATTCTGAACCAAAAGAATTTTCCAGCTGACTGAAAGGGGCTGAGACCAACAGCAATCTACTACTGCACAGACCTAAACCCAGGTCAGGAACTTGCAGATGTCAGGGGATAGGGAAAGTGGAGAGAATGAAAAGGGGAGGATTATGGACAATCAGACTTTGCCCTAGATCAGACCACTTTAAAAGCACTGATAACTTTCAAGTCCCCAGTCTGTTCCTGAGATACTCAAATAACACAATACTCAATATCCCAAGAAAGTAGCAAGAAAACTAGTCCAAACATTTCTCAAAGAAGAAAGAGGACCGACATCAAGTTTGAGATCAGGAAGTAGGCTGGAAGAATGGGCAAATACAAAAGGAACCCCATCATAATGAGCCAATATGGTGACATAAATGCAGAAGAAGAGAATGACTCCAAAACATCTACAAGGAATATCTCAACACAGCTTGGGCACAAATTCAACTAGAGTTCCTGCAAAAGATGAAGAGTTTTAAAAAGATTATTTCAATTTTTTCATAACTGAATTGGGAGTGCTAGAGGGAAAAAACGTGTAAAAAAATGAGAAAGAAAAGAAAAAAAAAGAACTGAAAAGGGGAT
This sequence comes from Gymnobelideus leadbeateri, assembly GCA_011680675.1. Lineage (NCBI taxonomy): Eukaryota > Metazoa > Chordata > Mammalia > Diprotodontia > Petauridae > Gymnobelideus > Gymnobelideus leadbeateri. Next base: position 423,272 of record WOXC01010427.1, on the reverse strand, counting down.
TAACAGCATGGCAAAAGATGCACATCATCCTGCCTGAGTAACAAACTGAATTTGAAGTAACAAACTGAGTAACACACTGAAAATTAAAGAAAAATTTAAGAATCACTGGATTACTTGAATGGTGGGAGAAAGGGGGAGAGAGAGGGAAAGAGAAGGAGAGAGAAAAAGACAGAGAAAGAGAGAGACAGAGACAGAAAGAGACAGAAAGAGAGAGACAGACAGAAGAGCCTAGATACCATATTTCAAGAAATCTTAAAAGGAAACTGCTCTATCTTTTAGAACCAGAGAGGAGTTGAAATAGAAGGAATTCACCGATCAGTTCCTTAAAGAAACTTCAAAATAAAAATTCCTAGCCATCCACATCAAAGAGAAGATACTGTAAGTAGCAAGAAAGAAAGTAAAGAACCAAGGAGCCAAAGTCAGGATTACTCATGATTTAGCAGTCACCATTATGAAAGAGAGGAGAGAACTTGGAGTATGATATTACAGAAAGCAAGTGATATGGGCTTACAGCCAAGAGTAATTTACCTGGAAAAACTGAGGATAATGCTACAGGAGGAAAAATGGACCTTTAACAAAACAGAGGACTTCCAAAAATTTCTGATGAAAAGAGAAGAGTTTCATAGAAACTCTTAAGTACAAACAATAAAGAGAAATATAAAAATAATAACCATGAATGAACAATGATAAAGGTTTAAATAAGGATAAAATGGCTACATTCAAATATAGGGAGATGATTATGCAAACTTTCTGAACCTTATCATCATCAGGGTTCATGGAGAGAGTCTAATTAGACAAGGCCTAGGAGTGGTTCTGTTACATCTTGTTGAGCTTAAGAAAGAACTGAAAGATATGGAAATAAGTGTTGGAAAAGTAAAAAGAAAGTTAGGGGAAATTGTATAATCAGAGTGTTCAAGTAAACATCCATTCAAACAAGGAGAAGGGAGAGGGGAGGGGAAGGGACTTGACACTTAAATCTCAATCTAATGTGAACTTGTCAAAAAAAGGAAGAACACGAACACACACACACACACACACACACAGAGTTGGGCACAGAAATACATTTCACTCAACAGAAAAATAAGAAGGAAAAGGGGGAAGTAGGAGGGGAAATTAGGAAGGAGAGTAGATTAAGGGAAGGATTAATCCTAAATGAAACAAACTCCAAGGACAAACAGAAAAATATTTATAAGGTAAAGTATGGGAATTTGAAGTGACGCTCATAAATTGGGGAATGGATTAAAAAGTTATGGTACTTTAATGTAATGGAATACTTTTGTACTGAACTCTTATCAGAACAACGACCAGTCAGGATCCCAGGGAACTGAGGATGAAATATGCTACCCATTTCCTGAGAGAAAGTTGAAGGATTTAGAATGTATGAACCAAAAAAAAAAAAAATTTTTTTTTACCATGGCCAATATGGAAATTCCCTTTTGATTGACCATACATGTTTGTAATGAGTTGTTTTCCTTGTGTTCTCAAATGGATGTGGAAGGGTGAACAACAGGATAGATCTCGACTGATTAAAATAAATATGAAAAAATTTAAAGTAAGCTTCTAATTTAATTAAAATATTTAATATACTAAATAAATCACTCCAATGGTTAAAGAACTATGGTTTAATCATGTAACTTCAATGTAACTTAAATTATCTATACTGTAATTTAGCCATTATTAAATGTAAATATTTTATCATTTGATCTATTACCTTACTTTTTTCAGAAAAATCACACAATATTTGTTAAATACACTGATATAACAGTAATAATAAGACATTCAACTATTACCAAGATATAGTCTTTCAGGGACAAATAAGTAATAATCACTCCTGCCATTAGGGTTAGTTAACCATGTTATCCTCTCCACTAATAAACTGGAGATACTACAGGACCTATTCTGCCCAACTTGAAACAAACAAAAATTTCAATTCTTGACTGTCATTTTGGGCAGGAAATAGGAAAAAAAGCAGGACTGGGGATGGGGGAAAGCAGCTATACTCCAACATTTTATCTTCTAGGTGAATGATTTAAAAATTGCTTCTGTTTCCAAAAAAAACCAATCCTACTCACACAGTGTTTTTAAGATTCTACCCTTTTCAGGGAGGATCCCATAGTGCAGTACTCATTCTACTTTTCATCCCAAACTTTTAAGTAAGAATGGTCAAGTGCAAGGTGATATCAAGTTAAATTCAATAGGCTATAGGGGAAAAAAGTGAGGAATTATAGGTATAATCTTGACTTGTTTTACTCCATTGGTAAAAATTGAGTCGTTTTTTAAACTACTAAAGTCTCAACTACATCTAATATATAAGAAATCAAAAGGAATAGTGGAAAAGGCATAAAAATTTAATAATAAAATGAGTTTTATTACAGACTTGTGCACCTGTGGTTCTAGAAAAGGGAAGTTCCATGCTAGTTATGTTACTAAATTTCACCATTTAGAACTGCCAAAGTATTTTGTACACCAAAAATATATATATAATAATTCTTAAAATCAAACATCTTGAAGTACTATTAAAATGTCTAATTTCATACAGTACTGCAGGATGTCCCAAAGCAAAGGTAAATTATTTCTCTGGAAATGTTCTTTGGACAACAAAAAACAAGGCTTCTTGGCTTCTCAACAGCATTCACAATAGTGCTCCCCCCTCAAGAAAATGTAAAGTAATTTCTGGATAAATAGTATAAAATCCAATACCTTAAAGATGAGATACAGAACAAAATGGTCAGGAATGGTGAAATAATACCTGGTTTACAAGAAAATCAAAATAATCTGCTCTAGAAGCAGACACACTTGTCAAGATGTAAGGATAGTGAATTTTAATACAACAAATACACATTATAGAATGATTGTTGCTTATGAATAGCAGACATCTGTGTCAATAAAAATAACATTTCAAGACAACATCTCAGATGTGCTAAATGGAATTTTTAAGATGTTCACTTTAATAGCAGAATGGACACAGGTAGTGAAGTGTAGAGAATAAGATCTGCTTGGACTATTAGCTATTCACCCAAGTAAGGCATAGACTTTAGCTGAAGAGCTTAGACCAATCATTTAAAAGTCTCAACCTTTTATACTTAAGCCATCATAATGCACAATGAAATTGTTCTATCCCTGCCTGATTCAAGAGGTTTAAAATAATATTTCACCTATATGTTATCAATTGCCAGCTCTGTTAAAGAAAAATGCATTCAATTCATCCCACCACCACCATAAACCTAGAATATTTAAATCTATCTGTACAATATTTTAAAAAAAGGAACAAATTTAAAACAGGACCTAAAGTAACAGAAAACAGAAACAGGGCAATTAAAGGAACTTCTATGATATTTAAGTGTCTTGTAATAGGCTATTCCTCAAATCAGTCAATTTTTTTAGTTTAAAAAATCAAACAGTCCTTTAAAACCCTAGTGGGTGAAAGCAATAAATTGTATCTACAGAATACATGGAAACCTCTTTACCATGAGGGTTGTGCAGAGATCTCAGACTGAGACTCTGGACCACAAGGGTCCTACACAGTACTGCTCTTCTCTGGCCAATGCTTTGCATTGCCTCAGGCCACGCAGTCTTTCTGTGCCTTGCCCATTGTATTTTTCAACCCACATTCCTTTTTGGGGTGAAATACTCCATTATTTCTGCTTTGTTCTGGGGCCGTCTTCTGTCTCTGTCCCTATTAACTCGTGGCAACAAAAGAAACAAACAGAAGCAGGGGATTTCATGCTTAGCTGCCATACACTGTGGCCTCACTGCTTTGCAGAGGGTCATACATGTGAAACTTTCAATTGAAGAAAGTAATGCAGTGCCGAACCAAACTGGAGACCCACGTGGCTCTCAGTCTATACATTAGTCATCCCTGAGTCAAAGCATTATCAGACTCTTATACATTCACTTCATGACAAACCAAAATTGGGTTAACCTTAGATTATTAGATTTGAGCGGATCTGATTCAATGCAATTATGTTTATCAACCCCAAATTCCATATAAGCAAGAACAACAGAAGGACCCATTCTTATTTGTTCATCCCCAAAATCTTGGTGTCTGTCAGGGGAATAAATAAAAACCAGGAGTCTTAAAAGTGTATTCCCCAGGCAAAAACAATACAAAATGAATGTTTTCTATTATGATCTTAAGGGGCACTATTCCACAAGGCCTTAAATTCATAGATGCTACCATACCCAATGAAACACACACACACACACTCACACACACACATATTAAAGATTAAATTATATCCCTTTTAAACTATTTTCTGCTACCATACTGTAAGAATGTAGTTAATTCAAACTAAGCTAAAAATACAAATAAGGGCCATGATCATTTCCTATTCAACTTATTTTTTAAAAACGCTTATTTTAAAAACATGTTGTTGGGGCAGCTAGGTGGTGCAAATAGAGCACTGGCCCTGGAGTCAGGAGGACCTGAGTTCAAATCCAGCCTCAGACACTTAACACAAAACTAGCCATGTGACTTTGGGTAAGTCATTTAACCCCAATTGCCCTGCATTCCCCCTTCCAAAAAGCAAAAAAAAAAAAAATGTTGTTATTCTGCTTTAATTTTCACCACCCAGTATGTGGGATAAAGAGGAACTCCTCAAATACCTTCAATGTCCCCTTATCAATATTCCTTAAAGCTTTGTGTATATGCAGAGAGTTTAACACGGTCTATCAGTTCTTTGGCACAAATAGCAGCAGCTAGGATTCCTCAGGAAAGGTGCCAAGGGAAAGGTCTTGATATCTGTTGGTACCATTGAGGAAAGAGAGGACACAAATGAAGATTCCCTTCCTGGGACAGAAAATTCATCTTGAAATCAGAATTTCCTTTCTTCTTTTGGTTTCCAAAAGAGAAAATCTTATGCCACATTTTTTTGTACAAAAAGCAGGGTATACCCTGACAAAAAAATGTCCTTAAGCCCCACAAAGATAGCTTGATATGAGCTGGCTCACTCCCTAGGTTCCTTCACAAAGTCAATAAAGATAAGGTATTTTCCTTATTAGAAGAGTCTACCCAAAACTAACATAAAAGATGGCGGCTGTTTTTGGATCATTGGCATTTCATGGGTTCCATAAATGTTTGGCTCTTTTTGTTTTTGCTTCAATTTTCCATTAGTTCACTGTGTAAAGCATATCAGATGCTGCCCTTAAGACCAAGGGTACTTGTTAGAACTTCCAGTAATAATGTTGAAAATGTATAACTAGCTATGCACCCTTTGGTTTGCCTCAACTGTACCAACTAGGTTGGTCATAAACCATAGCTGCTATTCTATATTGTGACATATATTGCAATCCTTCATGAACAGTTTTTGAAGTAGCTTTTAAATATATCCACTTAATGTTAAAATTTAAATAATCTTTCCTTGGACATAAATTATCTGTAATATTCAGTCCTAGACAAGGTTTGTTTGTTTTTTTAAAGCATCCTCTATTCTCAGTCTAATCCCTGTAGGTCCTCAAATTATTTTGCTTTCATTGCTGACAAAGGCAAGTATTCACAATGGTTTAGCATTGAAAAGGCATAGCGTCTACTTAATTTTGTCCTGCTTCACACATCAACACAAGTATCAGACAAATTCTGGCTAAAGGGTCTATTATCAGTTATAAAAAAACGCAGAGGGGTAACAGCAGGATAACGTAGCATCACAACTGAGTTTGAAAAAGCAAGCTCAAGCTATCTTGAACCTTCAGGGGCTAGAGTTACTTTGAGAAACTGATTGATATAAACATATTTTAGAGTTATCTTTTAGATCACACTTTGTACAGCAGAATCTGAACATGTATGAGAGCCCAAGTCCTTTTGTTTTTTTTTCTTTTAAATCAGTCATGGACATGGACTGGTAGCTAATAGTAGACAGCCCAAGTGATAACGAACCTCACTCAGCTCCTGAAATGATCAAGGGATCATTCCCTTGGTTGGACTTATAAACAACAGTACATCTGAACCTTGAACGTGGGGTGGTGGGTAGGACCTGGGCAGACAGAGAAGAGTCCTGAAGCTAAGAAAGAACAGGAGATCCTGCTACTTGGCAAAGGGCCACCTGGCCAGAGGCAGCCAGAAACCATGCTGGAAGGGATTGCTTATAGATCTAACTATTCTAGCTATCAAGATGAGCGAGTACTGGGACCTTAGAACTGAAATGCACTCATCTTCTACCAGACAAGTTTGGCCCTGCAGGTTATTTTCCCTGAATGGAGACTATACAAAGAGGGCAGATTTTATGTTTATTTGTTTTCTCAAGTGGTCATGTGTGTGTTTGCATCCTCTGTACAAAAGACAGGTGTCCCAGCTAAAGACTCATACCTAGAGTCCCCCTGGTGGGAGCAACAGGGAACTGCAAAAGGAACCCCAACAGAATGAGAGAACAGCCAGAGACACCTGCTGGTAGAAACAGAAACCTGCAGGAGACATATTACTGCACTTAGAACAAGATTGATAACCCCTGGATGACTCATGAGTGTCATTCTGCACATGTCCTGTGTAGTAAATAGGAGGCTGACAGCTGAAAGCCACTTAGACCAAGCACCCAGACCCACCTTCCAAGATGACAATAGAAGAGTAGAGGAGCTCTGATTTTCCATCATCTGAATGCCTGCAAAGATTTATACATACTTCTGGGACTAATTCTATTTCAGGGAATTCAACAAACATTTATTAAATGTCCTCTGCATGCGAGACACTATGCTGGACACTGCTAGTAGTAAGAAAGACAAATGAAACAGCTGATGCCCTCAGGAAGCTTATGTTCTCCTGGGGAAACGAGATATTCAGAAGTTTCAGGTTTCTCTCTCTCACTAAAAAAAAAAAAATCTTCTGTAATACTGTAGGCTGCATGACTGTAAAGGGGCTGAGGCTCTCCAGATGGGGGGAAGGAATACATATTTTCCCAGTTTTCCTGAATATGGGTATACAAAAGAGAGAGAAAAGGAGGAAAACAAAAACAAAAATAAAATCAAAATATACTGAGGACCATCAATATCAATACCATGGAAGTCTCTAATCTAATAGTTATGAAAAAGTTAAAAAGAATTACTTTATCTTTTTTTTTCCCTTCAGAGAAACACACACTCATAAATTCAAATGATCTTATTAATGATTTTTCTTGAAATTATTTATATCCCACTCCCACAGACATGATAGAATATTGAAGGAAGACAAATAAATAAGCTGGGGAGTAGTATGTTTTAGAGAATGTTCACAGGTCTGACAGTCTGACATGCTCAAATCAGTACCTCAACAGTTACCTCAATGTCAAGTAATAGATTTATCAATAAAATGAATTCTAAACCTTAAATAAATACACACTGAATAAAATTAAGAGTGAATTACATGATGTTCTAAATATGTAAAAGAGTAAGCTTCCTTTAATCTTATGTTCATATTTTGACCAAATCCCTAAATCAATTTGAACAGACTTCCCTTTATACCTGGTTTAAATGTTTTCACTGAACATAAATTTCCAGGCATTGTTCACACCTTTGATTAACTGATTCAAATGAGATGTGTTCTTACTTAGCAATCAATTTCTCACCCTTAAACAAGTAAGGCAAAAAGAAAAAAAATTTTTTTAAGATTTAAAACCATGTCTTAGATTACACATAATTTATCTGTATTTTTTCAACTTTAGTCACTTTGAGAGAAAAGAATAAGGTTGTTTGATCATTTTTAACAATCAATCTCTTTAATTCATTAAAAAAACCTAATAAATAACTTATTACATATTTCTCTAACCTGAGATTCAGAATAAGCCATCAAAAGATTGTAGTGATCAGTCATTTCATTATTGAAAATCACTCTACTTTTTAGTACTTTGGGGCTCGAGTCAAACTATAACTTCCTCTTCCAAAATGGTAAGCTATCCATCATAATACTGCAAATGACACCAAAAAACTATATACATATGTGTGTATATGTACATATGTATTTGAATGCACCAAATAGGCAGTGGAGTTGCTGCTCCTGCTGTTTTTGCATTTGCCTATTATTTCATTATTATTACTATGAATAATGTTATTAATGACATTGTTATTGTTTATACACTGAATAGTAATACAGAGGTAGCTAGTTGGATAGAGAGAGCAGGAGGCTTGGGGTGAGGAAGATCTAAGTTCAAATTTGTCCTCAGACACTTACTTAACCCCTATTTGTCTCAGTTCCTCATCTATAAAATGAGTACACACTGGAGAGGTACTGTACTATCTTTGCCAAGAAAATCCCATCAACAAAGTCCATGGAGTCACACAGAGTCAGAAATGACTGAACAACAGAGAACAGTAACATACAGGATTAACAAAATCTCATTTCATCTTGACAATACTTCTGAGAGATAAAGCAATAATTATTATCCTAATTTTATAGATAGGAAACTGAGGCGTATAAAGGTTTAAATGTCTACTCAGGGTCACATAGCTAGTAAATATCTGAGACAGGATTCATGCTCAGGTCTTCTTGAATCCAGGCCTAACATTCCACTGACTACAACAATTAGCTGTCCATTAAAAAAAAACCAGGCTCCATAAACACAAAAATATTTATAACAGCACTTTTGGGGCAACAAAGAACTGAAAACAAGAACATGCCTATCAACTGGGAAATAATTGTAATGAAATATTAACGGGTTGTTCACTTGTGTCTGACTCTTAGCATTTCCCCATAAGATACTAAATTTGGTATGATCCCAAATCAAATGTTTAGAATTATAATATTATCATAGATTTAAAACTGGAAGGCGGCTTAAATGTCATCATGTATAAGTCCTCATATTACAAATGAAGAGAGTGATGTCCAAAAAAGGTTTAGGTCTAAGGTTGTATAAAAAGTAAGATGCAAAGCGAGGATTGGAACCCGTCTTCCCAATCCAAATTTATTGTTCTTTCCATTATAACATGTTTGTTTGGTTTTTTGGGTTGGGGTTTTTTTTTTTTTTGAGGGCAAAGGGAAAAGGAAAGAGGAAGGATTTCTAAGTGTTTCTGTTTTCCTGTGTCCAATGAAGGAGAGATATTAGGGATATTAAAGTTTTCATAGCATATATACCTCTACTTTAAATAATTTTATAAGGATTATATTTTCTATATTATATTGCTATGAGGATTCTATCTTTTGGATATACTGATTTTCTACTTTAGAACAGCATGACTGATTTTTAAAAAATTAAACCCCCCAACCACAAGGCCAGAAAAAACAACATACAAAATAACAATAAATTATACTATGCCTTCTTCTACCCTGGGGTAGTGTTTTGAAGGAATAGAACCTCCCTTTCCAATTAAAAAAATGCTATCACAACCTTAATACAAACAGTACAAAATTGAGGGGAAGAAATAGCAAACATACTATATTATATACCATATTATAGCAGCATATACTATTTTAAGATATTGAATTTTCTATTATTTACTAGAAAATGCCAGTGGACTCCTACAATTAATTTAAATGCAAAATTAGAAACAAGCAATTCCTAGTTAAATAAGTAACATAAGCCCACATATAGAGTCACTTTTCCAAAAGGGTAGTAATTATCCACATATATAAACCTTACTATAAGAGGAGACAGAGACAAAACATTACAATTTAAACCAAGAACTCAATTACTGATTTTCTACTTCTGCTATTTCATTATTGAAAATTCATTTTCATTTTCTATACTTCTGCTACAATTATCCTGGCTCTGTTGGCTATAAAGTCAACTCAATACTCAGTTCTCAAATGCCTGTGATCTCATTGATACAGGTGCTACTTCCTATGATAAAGATCACCACCCCATTCAACCCTGCCCATTCTGTCTGCTGTTAATGTCTTCCCCAAAAGTTCATACCAGGGGTCTATCCAAGAAGCATGAAATTTACAGGAATATAATGCAACACTAGGTTGCATTAAACAAAAATGAAAGAGATAAACTGGGAACAAGTTACCAGAGTTCATCATAAATTAACACAGATACCCAGATAACATTTTTTTCCCATAAAAAGTTCCCTAAACTAAAAGGGGAAAGTTGGTATTCCTCCATCTCGGTACCAGAAAAATCATTCCTTCCAGGTAATTTTGAAAAGATATCAAAGAATGGGATGCAACTCACTAGCTTTATTTCTTCCCATGAGTCCCCTTTCCTATTGGTTCCCCATCCTCCATCTACCATCCCTCAACATTAATCTCCCTTTTAGTTATTCTCAATGATCTAGAAACCATAGCTCAAATGAGAAAATCCTATAATTTTTGAAAGAGGCAAATTGAAATTCTTGTGTTCCTAATTTGGAGAAAGAGTAAGTTAGTTTGAGATTGAGAGGATATTGGATTAGGGGAAGGGAATAGTTGTGAAGATGGAAACCAGTAAGAATCCTGGTTCCTCACACATTATAAGGTTAACTGAACCTAATAACGAAGACTTAAAATTCTATAAACTCTGTGTGTGTATATGTGTGTGTGCGTGTGCATACACACATGCACACCTGCACATGTGTGGAAAGGGAGGTATAGTTTGATTGTGAAGGAAGATCTCAGAGAAATGCTCCTGGCCGTAGAATAATTTTTTTGAAACCCAGAGAAAGTTATGAAACTCAAGTTTTCATACTTGATTCATATCCAGATACACAATACAAATGAAGCATGTAGTCTAAATGGTTGATGTTTTCAGCTGGATATATTCTAGCCATCTAAAGCAAAAAAAAAATCTTTTAAATCTCACCCTAAAAAAAATTGTTTTGAAATGGGGGGAAAAAAGCAACTTAGGGGAAGTATTAAGGGAGAAAGAATACCCAGAAGAGCTGTATACTTATCCATTTAGATTTGTATTTTGAACTCTGAAAAGTTAAACTTATTTGGAACACTAGAAGCAACAAAACTTACTATTTCCCTTACCTGATAGATTATAAAAATGCAGCAAGCTTATTTATCAGTCCAGTCCTTCCTTATTCAGACCTCTGTATCACAGATTATTGTGAGGAAAGAATTTTTGAAAATGAAATGCTAAATAAATATGAATTCTTATAATCTATTCTTTTTTCCCCAAAACATTTTGCTACACAATGTATATAAGGAGACCTCTCTAGACCATCCATGTTAGGTTGTAAGGTAGTCACTTGTACAGCAAAGCTGGAGGCATCTTTTATGACTCCCCTATATGAGTGACCTTCTCAAATAAAGGTCATAATCCCCATGAAGCCCATGACCTGACTGTAAGAGGTATAAGATCAACCAATTAAAAGGTGGAAAGATGGACTGAATCCCACACTAACCCCAAAAGCCAATTATAGGGCTTTATTTCTAACCCAACCAAATATTTCCTTAACTTTTTATTACTACTCTCCACTTCAGCTCCATCCCTCCACTATGTAAGCTTTCAACTTCCCCATTTCTCAACTGGACATCAGCACTTCAAAGCAGTTATAACCCACCCACTAACAAGGTACCCAAAGCAGCAGATGAGCAGGTGTCATTGGGAAAATCCACCCCAAATCCCAGGAGCTTTCACATTTCCTGTGCCCCAACATCACTACACAGCTACAGCAAACACTCCAACCAAGGTGGGATTAGCCCTCCAGAGCAGTGATCTCTCTCAAAGAGCCCCACCTCTACCTTTTCATTTTGGGTGAGAAAAATTGACTTGTATAGGATGAACAGGTTGTGATCTTAATCACTTATCTATTCCGCAAATAAACAACCTACTTCAAAACTTCCTATTGTTGCAAAAGGTATTACCATCCTTCCATCCACCTAGGCTCACAATCTCTCTGCTGGATGCCTCACTTTCCCTCACTCACATATCCAAACAATTGCCAAGTCCTCTTGTTTCTACCTCTAAGACATCTCTCCCAATCTTCCCCTCTCTCTACTCATATCACCCACCACCCTCATCACCTCTATTCTGGAATACTCCAAGAGTCTCTTACCCAGGCTCCCCAGTGGCTCAATTCTCTCTCCTCTCCACAAAGCTAGAAGCTAAATTAGTGATAGTGCAATTGTTAACACATCACTCCCCTACGCAAACTCGACTATCTCCCTATTCACTCCAGGAAGAAATATTGTTTCATTTTCACCTCATTCCTTCTTATTTTTTATTTTCATATAAATATCATAATTTGAAAAATTAGTTCAGTGGTATATGTATATGATAATATAAATTTTAACATTTAACAGGAGGGGTGGAGGAGCACATGACACAATTTTAAGTTTAATATGTAGAAAACTTATAAATAAGCAAATATATGCTCATTTTAATATGTATGCTCAAAAAATTTTAGTGACAGGATGAGTATTCAAAAGAGAGGCAACTGACCTGGACCTATATATAATAGACATGCATATGCAAATTACATATGCACATATATACATGTGTACATACACCCATCTGTAAGTTTTGCTAGCCTGTGTTGTATATATATACTTTTTAAAAAACAAAATAGTATTTTTTCCTTATTTGTTGAGTATGTCAGATTTTGGGAATCAGAGGAGGGGGAGAGAAAGGAGAAATTTCTCTCTCTTCTTCATTCTAACCCCAGTATCACAGGACAGGACTGATCATGGGTTCAATACTGGAATAGAATGAGACACAGGTTATTCAAGATTTAACAAAAGAAGTTTAGTTAGCCATAACTTAGAAAGAGGATACTCTCAGCAAGGGCACAGCACTTAGCATGGGTGGACTTGACTCCCTTCATCTCCACACAGAAACATATGTGGTCAGGAGGGCAGGATGTGGTGTCTCCTGACTTCGAGACATATACCAATTCTGAAGGGACCCAGGCTCCAAGCGGGCAAATCTCTTTGATGCCCTTTGATGGTCAGAATATCATGCCATTCCTGCCTGAAACCACCAAGGGAAACCCCCCCCCCCGCTTGAACCTTAGCCCCCATGGCCAAGTAAGTTTGGGAATACCAATGGCCATGAGAATGAGCTATATTTCCCCACTTTTTTTCCTTCTTTACAACCGACAGTCCTTTCTCTGAACATCAAGTGGCCATTACTATTATTTAACATCTTGTGGTCCTAACATAGATAGCAAGAGGTCTTCAAACAAAAGCCTAATGACTACTTATCAGAAATATTGGATCTTTTTGCCCATACATGTTAGATCAGATGGTATCAAAAGACCCTCAGACTCTGAGATTTTGTAATATCTATAAAAAAGAAAATAAAACCTTCTACCAAGAGAGCAGATGTGTATAGAGTATGAAAATATGAAGCAAAATTTACCCAAATATCATTCTTGTCAAAAGCCAATCCAAGAGAAGCAGGAGGTCAAAACATGGATAGGAGACAAGGGTCAACTTCACTTATTATACACAGGAGTTACTTTCAGTGACTATTAAGTTTGTAAACTTGAATTTGTTAACATCATTAATTCAGAAGATTCACTTTAGGGGCGGTTAGGTGGCTCTGGAGTCAGAAGGACCTGATTCAAATCTGGCCTCAGACACAACACAAAACTAGCCATGTGACCCTGAGCGAGTCATTTAACCATAGTTGCCCTGTTTTCCCTCTTCCAAAAAGGAAAAAAAAAGATTCACTTTATGTCTTTTCAGCCCCTCTAATGATATTGTTAATTTTAAGCATAATAAATCATAAAAATTTAGAACTCAAAAGGGAATTCATCTAATTCTAAACCCCTTATTTTATAGAAGAAAAAAATGCCGATGCTCTTTCCATTATAGTCTTAATTCTTCAAACTCTTAAACTGTTATACTGATATTAGTAATATAATTTCCCACTATATGTAGTATGTCATAAGATTAAAACTGAATACTAATACTTATCAGGAAATCTTTTCTAGGTATTATGAAGATTTTAGGCATGTATCCAACTGAATAGAAACTGTAAAATACCCTTTTCCAATATTATAATCTCTCTTGCCCTTGCTTTTCTTTCTCCTACTTTCCCTCCTTATCTTCCTTCCTCTTCCAGATCACCCTATCATACCCAGACTGAAAGTGTGGGGGCTATTCATGGCTCAAATCCCACTAATAACTGATAAAGGAGCTATGCCTTCTTCCATATCTGACCTGGGCTTACCCCTTACCAGGCAACCTGGTAGCATACCATATTAATGCTGAACTTAATACAGACACAAATTCAGCATAGCCCACTGTAGCTCAGATCTCCCTGAGCCTTCCTAGGAGATGAGATTACAAGCCACCAAGGCTGGCCAAAGTTTAAATCTAATAGCTTTTTTTCAGTCCTCATCCTCTTTGCCCTCTCTATAGCATGGGACACTGCAGCCCACATAAGCCTCTTGGATATTCTCTTCTCCCTGAATTTTCAGAACAATATCCTCTCCTATTTCTCATTCTAGCAATCTGTTTCTTTTCAAGCTCCTTTTTTGGATGACATCACTGATTCTCCATCCCCAAACCTTAGGTCACACCCCTCTCTCTACATTCTCAGGCCTCTTATAAGCTCCCAAGAGTTCAAGTGTCTTTATTCAGATGACTCAAATTAACACAATCAATAACCAAGCACTTATTGAAAATGCTTATGCTATTTGTTGATACAGATACATAAATGGGAGAAACCTTGCCCTCCAAAAGCTCACTTAATTCTAGGACAAATGTTCATACTCATTCTCTCTTTCTCTCCTTTTCTCTCTCTCTCTCCGCCTCCCCGCAAATTCCAGTTAGTTCCTCATTATCAATTTCCTACTGAGCATCTCCACCTTGGTGTACCAAAGGCATCTCAAACTCAATATATCCATGAGAATTTCTTATTTTTATCTCCCATATCTTGTTAAGTCATTTTTCAGTCATGTCCAACTCTTCGTGATCATGATTCCGTTTGGGGTTTTCTTGGCGAAGATACTGGAGTGATTTGCCATTTCCTTCTCCAGCTCATTTTACAGATAGGGAAACTGAGACAAATAGCGTTAAATGACTTGCCCAGGGTCACACAGCTAGTGTGTCATGCCAGATTTGAATTTAAGTCCTCCTGACTTCAGGGCCAGGTACTTTATACCCTGCACCACCTGGTTGCCCTCCCTATATCTTCCCTTCCTCAAGTTTTCCTACTTCTGATGAAAACACTACCATAATTCCCGGGTTCAGAAGTTCAGTCATTCTTGATTTTGTTCCCCTTCACCAACAATTTCCAATTTTTAAAATCCTGTTGACCCTCTTTTTAAAGATTTCTCACATATTTCAATTTCTCTCTACTGAAAAGGAGGCCACAATCCTGGTTAACATCGTCAATCCCTCTTGCCTGAACTATTGTAATAACCTTTAAAATGGTCTAGTTTCTCCTCTTTCCAATTAATTTTCCACATAACTTCCAAAATAATATTAATAATAAAAGCAATAATTTAATAATACTAATTTATGTTATACTTTAAAATTTCTAAAGCACTTTAAAAATATCTCATTTTATCCTCACACAAACCCTGGAGGGTAGATACTATTACCTTACAGATGAGGAAACTGAGGACAAACAAAGATAAATAGCTTACCCAGGATTACACAGTAAGAGGAGGGGATTTGAACTTAGGCTTTCTTAACTCCCAATACAACCTAATTGTCTCATAAAAAAATCTTTCTAGGGGGCGGCTAAGTGTCGCAGTGAGTAGAGCATCGGCCCTGGAGTCAGAAGGACCTGAGTTTGGATCTGACCTCAGACACTTAACACACACACAGACAAAAACTTAGCCATGTGACCTTGGGCAAGTTACTTAACCCCAACTGCCCTCCAAAAAGAAAAAAAAATCTTTCTAAAGAATAGATCTGGGGGCGGCTAGGTGGCGCAGTGAGTAGAGCGCTGGCCCTGGAGTCAGAAGGACCTGAGTTCGGATCCGGCCTCAGACACTTAACCCACACAAAACAAAAACCTAGCCGTGTGACCTTGGGCAAGTTACTTAACCCCAATTGCCCTAAAAGGGGCGGCTAGGCGGCGCAGTGAGTAAGAGTGCCGGCCTCGGAGTTGGGATGACCCGAGATCAAATCCGGCCTCAGAAAATGAGCACCCACACATAAATGATGACTAGCCGTGTAACCTTGAGCAAGTTACTTAACCCCAATTGCTTAAAAAAAAAAAAAAAAGAATAGATCTGACCTTGTTACTCTCTCCCTCAAGAACTTTCAGGGGTTCCCCTCTAAAATGAAATAAAAACTCAACTTAAAGCCCTAAACAATCTGGCTCCAGCTTACCTTTTTAGACCTATTTCACATTTCTGATTTGCACGCTCAATGTACCAGCCAAAGAGACAAACTATTGTTTCCTGAAGTTGAGATCTCATCTCCTACTTATAGGATTTGGGGGAGGATGGGGAAGGGAGACTAGGTCTTCCTATCTTAACCATGCTGTAAGAGCAAGGACTATTCAAGACCCCCATTCCAATCTGACTGGCATGAGACCACTGACTTGCTCAGTTTTCTGAACTGGAGCAGTTCATCTCTCCTTAGGACCCTATAACCCATCCCTGTGTTCCCAGTGGCCACCCAGTTGGTTCAGAGCTCACAAAATGTGCCGGCCTCTGCCTCCTTGGTAAGCAGGGGCTCAAGAATATGCCATCATACTCAGCCTTATACTTCTTCACAGGCTACACCACATAACCTAAAAGTACCCCCTTCTCACTTCCTCTTGAGACTCTAAATTTCATTAAAGCTCATTTCTGAGACTCTAAATTTCATTAAAGTTCATTTTTGCTGTTACCTCCCATGTGACAGTTTTCTTCATTTTCCAGTTGTGAGTGTACTCTCCAATCTCAAATCACTTTAGATTTATTTCCCTGTTTTGATTTTGTATTCCATCATTAACCACCCATCCCACAGCCCCTTTCCCCACTTCTCCCCCCCCCCCGCCAAAAAAAATCTAAGCTACTTAAGAGCTGAGACCATGGCATATTTTTTGGTCTATGTATCATCAGTGCCTAGCAGTATTTTGCACATAGTAGGCACTTAATGTTTATTAATTTAATTCAATTTATATGTTATTACTCAAATATTCTTTATTAGAGGGAAGGAATAAAAATTATCTTAAGAATTCAGTTCTATTTCCATTCATGTGAATAGGGAATGCTTAAATTCAGAGGAGACTGTTGTTGAATATGTATTTATACTCATGCAGCGACAACAGACTGTTCCAGGTGGTGGGATAATATTCGTGGGAAACAGATGTGTTTTATTTCAACTCTTGACAACTTTTAAGATTTTCACTTCCTTTAATATTAGTAGTGTTATTTATGTGTGGTATATGTGTGTTTTTAACTTAAACACATTAGACTGAAGTGTTAGTGGCAGAATCCAAATTGAACATCTTCAAATAACAACAAAAATAACAAAAAAAATTACTTTTAGGCAAAACCTTCTGGGCCATTGAACAAAGTAGGTTTCAATGAGCTAAGAATCATCAAGGAATCTAGTCCAACCCTCAGATGTTAGAGGAGGGAATAGTAAGGCCCAGAGAGTAAGTGAATTCTTGAAAGGGCAAGAACTGAGACCAAATTGGTATGTGACTCCAGCCCTTGAAATCTCGAAGCCACAATGGGGCCCACTGAGGCTAAAATGTACCACATCTACTTACCATGGTGAGAGGCTAAGTTCTAACAGAACACTATGTCTTTAAAACATACATATTTGTTCTTTGCCATTCACCTTGTCTTTGGTATAATTAACAATCATTTTGAAACCTGAGGTTTTTCTTATCTGGAACCCAGGGAAAATCTCTCTAAGCTTTAAGTTAAACAGAAGCAAAGGGAGGAGAAAGTCTTAGACCTGATTTCTACCCTCCATCAGGTAAAATGATCCCAATCATCAAAAATATGCAGCTTTCAAAAAAAAAAAAAGACACAGTAAACATTTAATATGTATATTTCAATTACCTAAGAAATGAAAAGGAAAAGATCATTACTACACCTAGCCCAGCCCTCTGTACACAACAGGTAATCAAATCTTTGACCAATTATTCCAAGGGAATGGAACGCTGAAGAATAATGCCACTGCAGGTACATTGCATTTTAGGGTTAACAACGTATTTTCCTCACAATAGCCCTGTGAGGTAAAAAGTGTCATTTTGCAGAAGAAGCAAACTTCTTCTTCCAATGAGGAACTTCTCAAGTTCCCATGACTAGGAAAAGACTAGAAGAGACTAGGAGAAGAGCAGAAAACTGAATAAACATAGAATATTCTAACATATTCTTCCCACTACACACACTGTTGTTCTTGTTGATACATTTCAGTCCTGTCTGGCTCTTCATAACCTCACTTTGGGTTTTCTTGGTAGAATTGGAGTGGTCTGCCATTTCTTTTGCCACTCATTTTACAAATGAGGAAACTGAGGCCAGCAGGATTAAGTGACTTGCCCAGAGTCACCCAGCTACCAAGTGTCTAAGGCGGGATTTGAACTCAGAAAGAGGAATCTTCCTGACTCCAGTCTGTACCACCTAGCTGCCCCTAATACAAACACTACTTCTACCAAATTGTGAACAGGATTCAAAGGTTTTCTTTTCTTTTTTTTTCCTTTTTATCCCATTTAGGCTCATTTGAAGTCTTTTTTAAAATTTATTTGAAGTCTTATAGAACAACAAACAACAACAACAAAAAACTCTAAGGCAGACCATTCTGAAGTTTAATAATGAATATTAGTAGGTATTTTAATCAAAGTACATAATGTGTGTGTTGGGGGGCGGGGGAACCACTCTGGAAATTTGCTGATAGAAGAAGCAAGAACTGAAATTGCAAGACAGAAAGAGAAAGAAAAGCAATAATCAGGAGATTCATTGTAGAAAGCACCATGAACTTGCATACATGTGTCTGTTTTTTCCAGGTAGTGAGAAAGCTCTCACTATTACTAAGGAGAGAACTACTACTCTCTTAACACGTCTTTCAGGTACATGTCTCAAGGCGCTGTGACATTGGGAAGCATCTGGGGGGAGGGGTTACCCCCACTTCATGATCACACTAGCTCTGTGCATAATTAAAACTAATCCCTTTACCTGCCTGCATTTCTTACAAGCAATCTGTCTCATACAGTACACAAAAAAGGTCTGGATGTTTTGTACCAACAGGATTCAAATAGTACTCAAACTTTTTTAAAGCAAGTCCAAACAACAGCAGCTGATTCATTTATTTAAAACATTCAGATATTTTAAAAGGGTTAGAAAATAATACACAGCATAATAGCATATCAAAATGACATGCCCTCCCCAGGAACACTACAGCCAAATTTGTCTATTCCACTTTGAGAAGCAGCCAAGATGTATAAATTCTATGGAAGGATCAGCTATGCCAAGACTTGCATTATAAAGACAAATATATAAACAACAACTATTTACAAACCAACTTAAGGTGCTCAAAATTATACAAGGCTCAACGAAAAAATTGTCTCCAAAATTATTTCACAATAATACTCACCTGATGAAATGCTTGATAAATTGGAGCCAAATTATATAACCAGCTGAAAAGGGTCACAAATACTGGAATTGGGATGAAGGGAGCACCTTTGTGTGACAAGGTTGCTGATCAGAACTGCTGCATTCATTACAAGGCTTTGTTTTTTAAGAGTCTGTCTTCACTTCACATACTATTAAACTGAGAGACACTAAGGAATACCCCTTAAGAACAGTTTTAGAAAGGTATATTTTTCTTAGTAAAAATAACATGACACAGTATAACATAGTAAAGAGAATGCCCAGAATTAGTCAGACAGATGTGAGTTTAAGGACTGCCTAGAAATAGGCAGTGTTCGATCCTTGACAAATCACTTTACTGCTCTGAGTCCAAACTACTCTCTAGGACAACTCAATATGATTAAATTCAATTCACTAAACACTAATTAAGTGACTACTAAGTGCCTTTAGAAGAGGACCATGACATCAAAAAGGTGATGTTATGACTTGCAAGTGAAATGGATTTAAGTGGGGCAAGGCTGTGCAAAGTCACCAGTCTCACTCTCTCCTCCAAAGCCATCTGGATCCAGTGGCAGAATATAGATCAGGATGACTGGAGATGGCCCTAGATGCAGTAAGAGAGTTGGTCTTTCAGAGGATGGATGAATAGATGGATGGATGGAGATACACAGAAAGAGAGATATGTCAGTGTGTACATATACACACTGAACATACTTTATCAAAGCTGTATCCACCTGTTTTGGGTGGTTAGTACCTGAGAAAAAAAATACAAAATAACAGAATTTCAGAGCTGGAGGGAACCTCTGAGATCAATAGATCCAATTTATTATTATTATTAATAAATCAACAAACATTTATCAAACACCTAGTCAGTCTGTGCCAGGTTCTGGGGATTCAAGTACAAAGAATAAAATAATCCCTACTCAAAAGAAGCTGATATTCTAATGAGGAGATAACAAACATGTATAGATAAACACAGATGGCTAGATGGTATGGACATCTACACACACACAGCCTTCCAATACATACATACATACATACACACACACACACACACACACACACACACACACACACACATCACATTACATCACCAAAAGAAGATGAATAAATACAAATAAGAAAAGGAAAGTTGGTCCCTACCCACTAGGAGTTTACAATCTAATTGGGAAAGACAATACACAAAAGGGAGCTAGAAAAGGGAGAAGGACGGAAGGAACACATGGATGACAGCAGGCCATACTCAGTTCCATGGAGCTGAAACCAAACAGCACGCCAATGAAAAGTGAAGTGGGCTAGAAATCCAGTTTCTGCTCTCTTAAAGGAAAAGCTTTGGGAAAAGTAAGTGCTCCAACCTCCAGTCTTCCAATCAGAGAGGGGGCTGAGACAAGTGGGAAGGTATTGAAGAAGTGTCAATCACCCTGCAGCACCCATCCATAACACTTCCGAGTACTGCCTGAACCAGATTAAAATACAATTGGGAAGGGGCGCTAGGTGGCGCAGTGAGTAAGAGCGCCGGCCTCAGAGTTGGGATGACCCGGGATCGAAACTGGCCTCAGAAAATGAGCACCCACACATAAATAATGACTAGACGTGTAATCTTGAGCAAGTTACTTAACCCCAATTGCTTTAAAAAAAATACAATTGGGAAACATTCAACAAAATAAATAAAAATACAATAAAACATATTATCATATTAATGTGATTTTCTAAGTCAATATGTGCCCCTCATAGGCATAAGGGGATCCTTATGCACAGCTTGTTAGCCCTTGTGGAGTTTAACACCACTACTCTAAACTATAAGTTGTCCCAGCAGGTTCACATATGCATTGGTAGAAGGAGCACTGGGAATTCCCCAGAACATTATCACACGTCTGGACCAAAGAGCAGGGGGAGGATGGGAGAAAGGAAGAGGAAAGAATCACAGAGCATCTACATAAATTTAGGCTCTTTTTTAAAATTTGCATTCCTTTTTCCATGATCTTCCTTTACCACAGATAACCTCAAATAAAAGCCTAATGCACACCAGACCACACAATAATTCCTCCACCGCTATGCCTCTCCCTGCCATTACTGCCTTAAATTCTCTTAGATCATAGGATCATTGATTTAAAGCTAGAAAGAACCTCAGAGGTTATTCACTCCAGCCCCATCATTTTACAAATACAGAAAAGTGAAGAAAATTTCCCAGAATAGTAACATGTCTTACCCCCAAATCTCTACTCAAGGTCATAGTTCTTTAGTACCCACTAAAAAGCAGTCAGGATTCAAATGCAGGACCATTGATTTGAAATCAAGCATAGTCCCTTGGCTCCTCCACTCAGAAGCTTTCCTTTGCTGGTGCTCACAAGCATACTAGATGAATATCAGTTCTATTTTTGCCCCACTGTCCTATAGTTTCACCCAAGTCAATACTTCTACTTTCTTCTATGGCCTGGCTCTAATCTATGGGCTCAGCACCATAGTCTAAAGTACATTTTCATTGTCATAAGAGTCATATAGAGAGATCCTGAAGGGTTCTTAGAAGCTGTCTAGTTTGCCCTTTTGGGATGAGGGAAAGTAAGGCCCTGGGAAAGTAGCTGACTAATCCAGTCACACAGGTAGTGACAAAGCTGGGATTTCCAACACTTGACCTTTGACTGTAGCAAAAGAGCCTTCTAGTCTACCATATGCTGCTTCCTCCCCAACTTTGGATCCTCCACAAAAGCCTATCCCTGCATTCATTATGTTGTCCTCAGCCAGCTCCCCCACTCACCCATATTTGAATGAAGGAAAAAAGAATTTATGAGGCACTTACTAGGTGCCAATCACTGTACTAAACTTGCCAGAGAATTACTAAGGAAAAAATTTGCTGCCTAAATTTCCTCCTCTATCTCTCAGATGTAAGAGATTTTAAGAACAGGGAAACCCTAAAATAAGGTTCTCCCCACCAAAAAAAAGATAAAGTAATTAACTTTTAAAAATCAGTAGCAAGCTGTGAGGCTGGTAGCAAATAAACCAGAGCATCAAAAATATTTCCTGGGAATCAGAAAGTCCCTTGTACCCACCCAAAAAACAGCAGAAGAACTAAGAAAATGCACCATTTCACAGTAAATCACAAGCTGTAACTTTTCAACACCCATTTCCACAAGCAAATTCAGGTCACTGGCAAAATAAAGTGCTACATTTGCTGTCTATCTTCTGATGCAGCAGTTGCTGTGAGCAGAGAAGGGCTAGCCTAACCACCCTTCACCCCACCCCCTTCTACCATGTCTACTTCTGGTGTCCTGACCAACTGTCAGCAGGGCAAATGAAGCATCAGTCAGAGTCCTTGGAAGGGGTCACAACTCAATACAGCATTTAGCTATTTCCTAACCATTTAACAGGTATAAAACATTGCTTCCATTTTTATTAAGTTCCTACCTTTAAAAAAAATGTCACTGGTTAAGTTTTATACATTGTACCCCTCACCTCATTTTCCCCATAAGCTCTGTTTTTTATTGTTCAATTTTGCATAACACAGGGTTTTGGGGGAACACATATGCCATGTTAAAGCATAACTGTACAATCAATTCAAGATAACCCATATATGAGTTATTCATTTTATGCATTATTCAGGATCTTAAATCCTGAGGCAACCCTACCTTTCCAGAAAGAAGACTTACTTTACAATTCTCAATAAACTAAGTAGAATAAAAGTAATCTAGCATGAGGAGGGTTTTTTTCTTTAATCAAAGTATTTTAGAGCAGAAAGGGAACTTAGATCCATTTCATTCTCTTTGAACATATGAACAAACTGAGAGGAAGAAAGATGAAGTAATCTGCCCAAATCCACACTGAAGGAAAGGCTTCTCCCAGCTGCTGCAATTTTATCTGAGACTTGAAGGAAGCCAGGAAGTGGAGATGAGGAGTGAAAGCATTCCAGGCATATGTGACAGTCCATGAAAATGTCTGGAATCAAGAGATGGAGTGTTTGAAGAACTGCAAGGTATCAAAGTCACTGAATTGGAGGGTTGGGGGTTAATGTGTAAGAATGGAAAGGTAGGAAGAGGGTAGGTTATAAAGGGATTAAAAATCAAACAGAGGATTTTACATTTGATCCTGGAGGAAGCCACTGGCATTTAGGGGGAAGCATGACACGGACGTGGTCAGATCTGTGCTTTAAAAAGATCCCTTTGGCAGCTGAGTAGATGATGGACTGAAGTGGAGGGTGAGACATGAGATAAGGAGACCAATCAGAAGGTTACTGCAATATACGTGAAGTGATGAGAACCTGCACCAGGGTGGTGAAAGCAACAAACAAGAGAGGGGGGCATAGATGAAGGACCTAAACAAGCATTTACTAAGTGCTTCCCGGTGTCAGGCATTGTGCTAAGCAATCAGAATACAAATACTAGCAAAAAGACTGTCCCCACTCAGAAAGATGACACACAAAAGGGAGCTGAAATGGGAGTGGATTTACACGCTAAGACAAAGGTTCTGAATTCTGGAAGTCAGGAATGGAGCCAGGAGGAGAGTGAAGGACAGTCTGGGCCACTGAACAAAATGCGGGCTCTAGAAGGAATTTGCCAAGGGGCAAAAGGAAAATGTCTTACAAAGGGATAATCCAGGTTGAGAAAACTATGAAGTGGCTGGATGTTTCATGAGGAGGAAGCCCAAGACACTGAAGGAACTTCTCAGATAAGCCAGTAGCAGAGGAATCGTTTGGAAGTCTGGAAGTAAGCAACAGGTCCAGGACAGACGTTTCAAGGGTAGAATCAACAAGACATAAAAACAGATTGGATATAAGGGAACGCAAGAGAAAGATGAACCAAGGACGACACCTTGGTCTTGGGCCTAGGTGACATGGAGGTTGGTGGTACCCTTTACAGTAACAGAAAAGTTAGGAATAAGGGAGGATGAGTTTGGTTTTAGATATTTTGTGTTTAAGATGTCTATGGGACATCCAGTTCAAGAGATAGCAACTGAGATAGAAATAATAACTGACTCCATGGGGGCTAAAGATCAACAGGTGAAATAGTGGAAAAGGAGGAGAGGCCAAGGACAAAAGCCTGGCAAAAAGCCAAGGTTAGAGACACAACCTGGGTGAAAATCTAGCAAAGAAGACTGAGGAGATATCAGACAAATATAAGGAAAACCAGGAAAGAGTAGTGTCATGAAAATCTATAGAAAAGGGAGAATATCAAGGAGACAAAGGCAGTGCAAAGGTTGCAGAGAGGTCAAGAACACTGAAATTAGGAAAGGGCCATCAGATTGGGCAATTAAGAAACCATCAATAACTATGGAGAAAGCAGTTTCACTTGAATGATGAGGCTGGAAGGCACAATGCAGAGCATTATGGGAGGAAAGGAAGTGGAGGCATCAACCATATGTAGCTCTTTCAAGAAGTTTAGTCACAAAACATTGAAAAGATAGATGACAATTAGAAAGGATAGATCAAGTGATGGGTTTTTTTAAGGATGGAGATATATGGAGCCAGTTCCCAATGGATAAGTGATCCAAGGTTAAGAGCAAATGTTTCCCTAGCTGTGTGACCTTGGGCAAGTTACTTAACCCCACTGCCCTCCAAACCGCCAAAAAAAAAAAAAAAAAGAGCAAACGTTTCAAAAAAAAAAAAATGCAAACTAATAACCATATGAAATAATGTTCCAAATCATAAACAATAAAAGAATTGCAAATTAGAACAACCTTGAGGTATCTCCTCACAACTAGCAAATTACCACAGATGACAAAAATGAAGTCAACATCAAAATATTATAAACATCAAAATATAAAATTTTCTAAATACACATGACAAGACAAAGGATACTCAATAGCTGATAAAAAAAATATCCTGTAGAATCATGAGATGATCCATAATGGACAGGCACACTGGGGCCAAACAACAGCAGTTAGTAAAGCTATAGATAAGTACAAATAGTTTGGAAAGTAATTTGGAATTATGAAAACAAAAGGACTAAAATGACCATAACCCTTTGATCCAGAAATGCCATCTACCCCAAGGAGGTCACTGACAAATTCTTTTTAAAGTCCCCAGAATACATCAAAATATTTGCAGCATTGTTTTTTGGGGTAGTAAAGAACTAAAAACAGTTCAGATTAAATGAAAAGGGAAGAGAATTAGTGAAGAGAACGAGGGGAAAATCCTTTGAAAAAGAGACAGAAAAAGAAAAAACTGACAAAGCAAGTTAGAGAGGAGGAAAAATTCTGAACTTAACCATTTAAATTGAAAAGGGGGAAATAAGAGAGAAAAGAACAAGGAGAGTTAAATCACTAAATTTAAAAAGAGAGATCAATAAATTGAGCAAACTCCAAAACAAGGGAACTATTGCCAAAGAGGTAGCAGGGAAGGAATTTAGCCTATGGAAATAGGGTTGCATCAAAATTAGGCAAAACTAGACATAAGGACAAATTATGTTCTGAAAAGAGGAAGTTTTAAAAAATTTTAAAGTCCAATTTTTTTAATTAAATTAAATCTTTTTTTAAAGATTAGAAACAAAAACAGAGGAAAATATAAGATTAACTTTCATAACTTTGATCAATGAACCAATAAGTATTAATGAAGTATCTACTATGTGACAGGAATTGTGCAAGGTGTTCAAAAAAGTGAAGCAATCCCTAACTGCAAGGAAAGTATATTCTAATAGTCAAAATAAGCACAAATAAAAAATAAATATGTACATATATGTGTATATATACTGCATAAACATAAAGTTAATAAATAAAAAGTAATTATAAGGTAGCTGGCACTAGCCATTTGGGGGATAAGGTAAAGCTTCATGTAAAAATTGGTGCCTGAGATTCATCTTTATGCAAAAGGATGACTGGCAGATGTAAGGGAGGAATGCTTTGCAGGCATGTGAGACATCCAATACAATGGCTCCTACAAAAGATATGAAGTATTTTATGTAAGGAACAGAAAGAAAGGCAGGTGGTTGAACCATAGCATGTGGGAGGGGGAGGATAGGAAATGAACTTAGAAAAAAAGATTGAGACCAGGTTATGAGGGGCTTTAAAAGTTAAACATCGGAGTATATATTTTATTCTAAAGGCTAGAGGAAGCCACTGAAATTGGCAGAACAGAAGATTCAAATAATCAGATCTGCACTTCTGTGAAATTATGTTGGCAAAAGCATACAACTGTACTGGAGCTGGAAGGGATTTGAGGCATGGAGATCAATTAGAAGACTTTTGCAAAAATCTGGGCCAAAGGTAATAAGATGTATGTATAAATGGAGAAGAGTCAAGTTGAAGAGATGTTACGAAATCAGAAACTTTAAGATTTGGCATTTGAGCAGACATGAAGCAAAAGAGTGAGGAATCCCTGATGATGCTGAGGTTATAAACCTGGGAAGTCAGAAAGCTGGTGGCACCTACAACACAGGAAGTGTGGAAGCAAAGACTTTAGGGGGATAGATCATGAGTTCAGTATGGCATATGCTGGCTTCAAGATGTCTCCTGGATATACTGTTTGAAATGCGTTAAACAGTCTAATAAAATGAAGAATGAAAGACTGAATAAGAAAGCAAAACCATACAATCTCTTTCTTACTATAAACATATTTAAAAAGCAAAAGCATACAAAGAAAAAAATGAGAAACTAGAATAAAATTTGCTATATATCAGATGAATCAAAAACTAGAAGGTACTATTGTTAAAAAAAATTACAAATTCATAACATAAATCAACATAAATAAGAAAATTATATTATTCTGAAAGGAAGCATAGACAACAAACCAATATTAAAATTAAAACTATATGTTTCAAATGCCATATCAAGTGAATTAATAAGAAAAAATTTAACTGAATTATTAAGACAGATCGTAATAATATAATTAATATTCCTCTTTCATAGCTAGACATAGCTAAAAAAGATAACAAAAGGGAAAATAAAGAACTCAACACAATATTACAGAGTTTATATGTAAAAGATTTATGACAGCTGCTAAATGGGACTACTAAAGAATATTCATATTTCTTGGCATTATTTGTCGTTTTTAAAAATCATGCCATGGATTAAGACAAGGAGAATTGCAAATAAGTGTACAAAGAAAGAAATATGAAACATATCCTTTACAAGACATAATGCAACAAAACAGTAATCAATTCAGAGAACATAAATAAAAAAAATAAAATTAAATTGCAACTTAACCATATAATACTATATAATGAATAGGGGAAAAAACAGATCGCAGAAAAAATAATAATTATGTGAAAAACAAGAGTAATTATCATACAACATGCTAAAAACTCTGGGATATAGCTAAAACAGAGGAAAATTTATATCCCTAAAATATATTCATCTTAAGGAACTAAAAAGTAGAGGTAGATAGATGAATATATAGATATATATGTATAGATATCTATGTATGAGAAAGCCAACAAATAAACCAATAAATCTAAAACAAGTATGAAATAAGAAAATCTTGAAAATTAGAGGATAAACCTGAAACCAAAAAGACCACAGAAGTGATAAATAAAACTAAAAGCTAATTCTTCAATGAACCTTTAGCCAATTTGATTTAAAAGGCAATAAATGAAATCAACAAAATAACACATGAAAAAGGAAAAATCACAACAAAATCAAAAATATCAAAACAAAACTGAATAAAAGAAAAAGAGGAATGTCTTTAAAGCTATAAAGTACCAAATTAACAGAACATCAAATAGAGAATTTAAATAATCTACTCTCAGAAAACAGAATTTGTTGCAAACTACCAAAAAACAAACAAACAAACAAACAAAAAACCCACAAACAAACTTCATGGTCCATATGGATTTACAGGTGAATTTTATCAAACTTTTAAACAACTATTACCTATACTACATAAATTATTCTTGAAAACTGAAAAAGTTCTCTTTCAAATTCCTTTGGTGAGACAAATAGTGTTCTCAAAAGTATCAGTGCTGTTTGGATTCGGTCAAAGGGTCAAAATTTGAGGACCTAGAGAGTTACATGTGGATGTGGCCATCTAGGCTGCAGGTTCCACGTCCCTGTCTTAGTGAATTTTTACATATTAACAAATTAAAATTACAACAAATCTTTTGGAACACCCGTCACAGTCTCAATATCAATAGCAATGGAAGAATAAGGCAAAGAAACAGAATTATGTACCATTTCATTAATGATTAACAGCTCAACAATTTTAAATAAGGTCCAAGCAAAAAGTGATAGCTATGTATACAAAAACTTATTCATTTTGACCCAGCTGGACTTATGCCATGATACAGGGATGGTTCAGCATCAAGAAAACAAGGTAATTATTTATATTCACAATATAAATATCTAAATCTCATGATTATCTCAGGCGCAAAAAAAAAGCCTATGACAAGGTATAACTCTCATTAATGCTTTAAAAATTATAAAATATTAATATAGAGGCATCTTTTGTGGTATGATAACAAGCAATAGTAAATATCATATGCAATAGGGATACACTAGAAACTTTCCTAATAAATATAAGAGTATTAGCTTTCTCTGCCGATATTTTATATAGTTTTAGAAATGCTAGCAATAGCAATAAAACAATAAGCAAGTTTTAGTCATAAATATAAACTGAAAAGACAAAACTATCACAATTTGCTGATGGTGTGATGATGCATTTTTAAGATCCAAAAGAATCAGCAAAGACAAAAGCTTCAACAATGCTGCAAGCTACAATCTAAAACCCATAAAAATCCAATAGCAATTCTAGATAAAAAGAATGAATCATGGAGACAAAAGAAGAAAGGGAAGTTGCATTCAAAATAATAACTAAATGCAAAATATCTGGATTCACTCAACACCCTCAACTGTTTAGATACAGTTACAAAATGTTCCTTAAATTAGTTTAAAAAAAAAAAGGAGGAATAGTCAATGCTCATGGATGGGCTGTGCTGAAATAATAAAAATGACAAGGCTGCCAAAGTTAACCTACAAATTTTGTGATAAACCAATCAAACTACCAAAGGGATTCCTTAAACAGCCAAACAAAATTCATTTGGAGGAACAAAAACATCTGGAATATCATTGGAAATAATGGGGATAAAGATAGGAATGAAAGAGGAATAGTACTTTCAGCCTTCAAACTATACTATAACATAAATGTAATAAAAACTATCAAAATCATTTGGTACCACTTAAAAAACAAGAAATGTCAATCAGTGAAATACACTAGACAAAAACAAATCAGAAATCAGTTAATTCAAGAACCCAGGATATAATCAGCACATAAACATAAATAACCTAGGAAAATCTCTACTTGAAAAGAATTACTGGGAAAATTGCAAAGCAGTCAGGCAGAAATTAGACTTAGACAAACAATTTATAGTATACACCACAATAAAAATTAAAATGGATACATGAACTGAATAATTAAAATCATAGCAGAAAATTTTTAAAAAAGAAGAAATCATATATCTTTCACATCTCTGCTTCAGGGATAAATTCTTAATAACCAAATCTGGGAGAGAGGCATTACAATGATAAACTAGACCATTTTAATTATAAGAAATTGAAAAAGTTTCATATGAATCTAATTAATACAACTAGCATAAGGAGAAAAGTAGTCAAACAGGAAAAAAAATTGTGTAAAGTATTTCTGGTAAGAATTTGATATTCAAGATAATATATCTTGAATATTGACAACTAAAAGAAATATATAAGACCAACCATTTTTCAGGTCAAAGGATATAAACAAAGAGTTCCAAAGAAGAATTTAAAACTATTAATAGCCAAATGAGAGAATGCTACAAATCACTAATAATATAAAAAATAAAAATCAAAACTGAGGCTTTACATTGCACCTAGAGGATAGCAAAGAGGATAAATGAAGAGAAGAGGCAAAGTTGGAGGAATTGTGGAAAGACTAACACCTTAAGGCATTTTTCCTGCAACTGTGAATTAGTCTGGCCATAATGGAAAATAATTTATATTGTATATATGCAAAGAAATTATTAAAATACTCATACTCTATAACAAAGATTCCACTGCTAGGTATAACCCAAAGATGTCAACAATAACAACAAAATGTACCATAACAACTAAAATATTCATAACAGCACTGGGTGGGGGGAGGGGTGGTTCTAGAAAGAATTGAAAACAAAGTAGGTGGTCATTGACTGGCAAATGGCTAAACAAATTGTGGTACATGATTGTAACTGAATACTGTAAGAAAAAGAATACTGACAAAAAAAAGAATACTGACAAAAAAGAATACTGACAAAAGAAACTAATAAATATGATGACTACAGGAAAATATGGCAAAACTTAAATGAACTGATGCAAAATACAATAAACAGAAACTGGAAAATAGCATATACAATGACAACAACAATATAAATGGGAAGAGCAAGAATAAAAAACAATTGAAATTGAATGATGCAACATTATAATGACTAGAAACCTCCTATCTATTTCTTTGCAGAGGTGTAGGATAACTGGTATGGAACATTAGCTACAACAATACACTTTTTTGAATTAGTGGTTTCTTTTCTTCCTCTTTTTAAAATTGTTTTTATTGTAAGGTATGTATGACTCTCTAGGAAGGAAAAGGGGAAAGGTACAGTAGGAAACATGGTACCATGAAAACAAAAGATATAAATAAAAATTATATATATTTTTTAAATTGTCCAAGGTCAAAAGGGAATGCTTATTACCTTTTATAATTGTAACCTGGGTCTTTTAATTCCAAATGCTGTGTTGAGAGCTAGCTAGGTGATGCAGTAGATGTACAGTGATGTATCTGAAGTCAGGAAGACGAGTTCAAATCCAGTTTCCAATACCTACTGTGTAATACTGGGCAGGTCACTATAACTTCTTTTTGTCTGTTTCCTCAACTGAAAAATGAAAGCAATAACAGCACCTACCTTGCAATGTGGATTAAATGAGATGATATTTGTAAAACACTTAGCAGAGAGCCTTGCACATAATAGGTAAATGCTTATTTTCCCTTTCCCTTCCTTTTACCCTTCTTTCCAGGATAACACACTATTTCTCTTCCCTGAAGTGAAATTAAAGGACAGTTTAACACAAGTTTTATTTGTAAAATTCATAAATAAAAGCATGAAACTTTCTTTTTGGCCTTTTTTTCTTCCCAAAAGAATGAACAAAATTCAATAAGGCCTACAGAGATAAGGAATGAAACTGCTCACTTAACAGCCAAAATTATTTTTCTAAAGTGCAGATCTGACCATTTCAGCTCCCCCATTACCCCTAAGATCAAATATCAACTTCTCTGTTTGCTATTTAAAACTTTTCTAAACCTAGCCCCTTCCTATCTTCATGGTCTTCCACCCTACTACTCTCCACAGACTCTCTGATCCAGTTACAATGGTCTATTTGCAGATCTCAAACCTCTTCCCTCCCCCCCTCCCGCCCCCATTTCCCACCGCTGTGTCTTTGTACTGTCTGTCTCTCCTGCTTGGAAAGCTCTGCTCCCTGACTCTGCCTTTCAGTTTCCCTAGCTACCTTCAAGGCGAAGCTCACAGGCCGCCTTTGGAAGTAGTCCTTATCTGGTCCACCCTCAGCCCCTTCTGCTGCTAGTGCTCTCCCTAGGAAAACAACAGTAATGATAACAATATTAGTAACAGTTCATAATAATAAAGCTTTTTAAAGAGTATCTCACTTCATCTTCCCAGCAAACCTGGGTTCTCTTATTATCCTCAGTTTATAATTGAGGAAACTGAGGCAAACAGAGGTTAACCAACTTGCCCTGGGTCACACAGCTGCTAAATTTAAACTCAGGTCCTCCTGACCCCAGATCATGGGTTGTATCCAAAGTGGCACCAAATCTATCTGGTTACCTTCCATTTACACTTACATTTATAATCTTGTGTGTGCTTACAGCTGCTTTCATATGCTGTCTCCCTCATGAGTATGTAAGTTCCTTGAAGGTAGAGATTGGGTTGTTGTTTTTTTTAACCCTTGTATCTCCATTATTTAGCATATTACCTGACACATGATCCTAAATTAAATGCTTATTGACTGACTAATTGACAACACAGGGTAGAAGCACCTTCTTTTTTTTTCCTAAACATTCATCTTTGAATGAGGCAAACCCAACAAGTTTAAAAATACTCTGGGCAGCAGAAGACAGATCTGGTAGGTGACAAGACAGAAGGCACTGGGAAGTCACAAATATACCTAAGGATCTTTCAAGTTTATATTCTCCCTGGAAGCAACAGCTATGCAAAGAAAATCCAGTTTGTGTTCCCATCTTAAATCTAGTTTTATAAAACTTGTCACAATATGCACCAAGAAAGATTAAATAAAGATTAATGGGGAAAGAAGGGTAAACTTTAAAGCACTATGTAAAGGAGTTGTTTTTGCTATAATTCCAAAGAGCTAAGTAGTCATCTGCAAAACCAATCTGGTCCTGAAAAAACTCTTTTCTCATCAGACAAATTAATTAAGCATCAAATATACAGTCAAACTGTTCTCTTAACAAAGTCCAAGTTACCAAAAAAAGAATTTCTAGAAAGACTGTTGGCTTTGAATTTAAGGGAGGAAATAATCCAAAGTTAATGTTTCACATCCATTGCTAAAGGACAGACATTTCTTTTAACCCTCCCAATTTCTAAGAGAAATTTGTAAGGAGTTAAAGATTTTAAATTGCTGCAAATCTTCCTATCCAAATATAAGAAAATACTATTTTTATGTGAAAATTAAAAATATCAATGTTACCACAAGACTACAGGGTACTTACAACTCCTTCCCTAACACCTCCAAATAAATCTGCAAAATGGAGTATGTAAATTCAGCTTATTTGCACCATTAAGATGTACACTAATTTAATGGAGCAGTGAAATTATTCATAACAAATTAGATCTAACTATTAAGAATCATCAAGATCTATATTCCTTAGGGGGAAAAATGTCTAATAAAATGGTCTTTTCCAAGTTTTTTAGGAATGGCTGCATTATCAAATACTTTATTATAAATTGATCAGAATTTACAGAAAAGTAAAATTATATCTTAACTGAAAACTCTAGCCCTTAACGAGGGAGAGAAAACAAGAGACTTCTTTAAACCCAGGACATTGAATTCAGTTCTAGACATTAAAATTTTGTGTTCAAAATCAATAATTCATGAGCACAGAGCAAATGTATTGATTTGCCACTTTATTTAAAAGCATCATTTTAATGTTTTCCTTTAGCAATTTAATGATAAACAAATTTGAAAACACACACACACACACACACACACACACACACATACACACACACAAGCATTAACCAAATAACCAAATTAGCAACCTATCAAAAATTTTCTCTAAGGAGAAAACCCTATAAAGCATGCAGGGATGCAAGAACTACTGCAGATTTCCAAAGAAGCCCTCTATCCATTAAATATAGACTAAACAGTATGCTTTATTCAACAGCCATCTCGTTTTGCTTCTGGCATTAAAATAGATAAGAGGCACCATGAAAGTAAGATTTCAGTGAGCATTCTGCCTTGTTCTATAGGAGGCACAAGATCTCAGTCTTGGCATACCAAGGAGTTAGTAGGGTTTTC
Source organism: Gymnobelideus leadbeateri (assembly GCA_011680675.1). Lineage (NCBI taxonomy): Eukaryota > Metazoa > Chordata > Mammalia > Diprotodontia > Petauridae > Gymnobelideus > Gymnobelideus leadbeateri. The sequence continues at coordinate 389,480 of WOXC01010427.1, read as the reverse complement.
CCCAAATACCAGGATCCTGGAAAGATGAAAGAGTTTCCTTTGAAAAACTCTCTAGCTTTTCACCTCTGCAAAGCCTGTTTTCCAATATACTGTCTGCCATGGAAGTCTGAATGTTTTAATCACACCCCTCGCCTCTTCATCATTTGTCAATTATACAAACTAACAATAGGAAAAAACATTTTAAAAATAGGCCTCAGCTTGTCCAGGATATGATCTGCTCTAACTACTGAAAACTGCTGCAGGAGAAAATAATATTTAATGCACCTCTTGATCCATTCATTCAAGAGGATGCACACCAAGTAAAATATGAAAGAACCCACCCGCCACGTGGGCATTCCCCTACTTTCAGTTTTATAACACTACAGACTGAAAGGAACCCCAAAGTGCCGTCTGGGTTCTATTTATTTATTTTTTTAAACCCTCATGTTTCTCGCTTTCTGATCAGCAACCAGTGGCTGCTACGTAGCATAGTAGCTACGACCCCCAAATTTGAAGGAGAGATGATCAAAGGAGCTCTGGCCAGACTTGGAAAAACATTTCCACTGAGAATGGACATACTGCCTGTCAAAAGGTTATTCCCACTGCGTTGAAGCAACAGCTCACGTTACTCCAGTGTAACAACATGAAAGTGGCCATAGTCCTCCACATACATGTTTTTCTTTCCAAAAAGGGCAAATGGGAGACAGCAACCTGAACAGAACATCCTTCTTATCACTGGCAGGGAGGGCTGGTGTGGGGTGGGGCAGAGAAAGCATCTTCCTAATCAATATAGTTCTGAAAAATTAAGCCACTGTTTAATTTCCCTTTTTTTTCCTTTTCATTGAGAAACAGCTCTCATTAAGCAGACTTTTATTTTTTTTTAATTTAAAAAAAAATCTCAGAAATCACAAGCTATATTTTGTGGAAGAGAAAATAACTTTAGAGGCGTAAATCTTCATGTCAATGACAGGAAGGCTTTGGTGAACCATTACCATAAATCTGACAAACGCTAATTTGATGGGTGGCTGTATCTGTCTGCTGCAAGGCCAGTCTAGACAGTCTATTGAGAAATCCTAAAACACAACTGTTTGTTCCCTGTAACACCATCTGGATATGGCAGTAAGAGCCGACCCAGCGCCATTCACACATGGATCAAAGCACATGCTAATGCCATCATGAAGTCATACACATAAAAAATTCAATCTGAGAACTCTAAGCAATTTTCCTAAGTCTTCAGTGAAGAAACCCCAGACTTAGCCCGACTCAAGCTAAGTGCATGAAGAGGGGGGAGAAGGGGGAGGGGGGAAGGAACAGAATATTTAATGAGCTTGGCCTTCCAGAGGAATGTTAGGCCACCCATTGTATTGGAAAAGGCTCATGTCACACTTCAGTCATGGCACCCATCAGGGTGCCCCTTTACAAAAATTGATCTGAGGACCTTTGTAATTACCTGTTTCAGACAGGGGAAAAATAGTCCCCAGACACAGAAGAAGAGATCCCAAGGTGTAAATCTTGCATTTTATTATACTGGTCGGAGCTGGTAGAAATTTTAATATTGCACACAATATTAAAAACTCTTATTAAACTGCACTGTGGTGTTAGATCAAAGCATCAAAGGAGGGCTTCCTATTGAACTCTTCAAAATATTACAAACATAAGAGTAAGTCTGGCTGCACATAAAACAGAAACAAAGCCAGTTTTTCCATCTTCATGCTATAGCCTAATTCTTATTTCAGGGAAACATGACTTATGAAATTTCTATAACATGGCTAATGTGAAAACTTCTGCTTTCCTCAAAAATATTTAACACATCATGAATTGTTGGTTCCTCCTAAATTAACTTTGCCAGTAAATTTTCAAGAAAAATCTTATTATTTGTAAAACTTTTTTTAACAATATTTCAAAATAATAGTAGTATAAGTTCAAATGCAAAGTCTATTAGGATAATTTAATGCTAGATACTTTATGATACAAACTTCCTAAAGATATAGGAAGGTCTTATTAATAATCAAAGTGAGACTGCACAGCCCATTCATATTGTCACCAGTCTTTTACAATTTAGTTTAAGTATACATTTTGTACTCTATTTTGCTTTATTTGTTTATGTTGTGCACAGATTCATGCAGTATATAAACGGATCCATTCATATGGATGACTAAAATTTTCCTATGAATTAGTTGTTTCTTCTTATTCACTAGTCTTTGTTTGCTGGCTTTTGTCTGGGACAGTAAAGGGCATTTCAGTTTTTCATCTGCTTCAGCACAAACTGCATGCAAGTTTCTAGTAGTTGAGTTTATGGTGCAGAATCCAAGATTTACAAACTACTGATTTCAACATGAGATGTCCAAATCACCTGCTACAAAATTAAATTTTAGATTGGAAAGTATCATACCAAGGAAGAAAAGAAGACAGAAGAGCAAAGCCCAATCCAGAGATTATTTTATAAGAAGTAATTCATGACAAAATTTAGTTATTGCATTTTGTAGCCTAAACAAGAAATTTCAAGTTTACAAGATTGGTTAAGACTGTTGGTTTACCCAAATGGCCTCAAAATAAACTGAGAACTTAAACAAAACCTTTATAATGATTTGCCATTTCTACAAATGCTTGCTAAGACTCTGAAGGGCTGTCTGAAGTGAAGTAGCTACAATCAAGTAAATTCCTGTTTTACGAATGTTTTGCTACTAAAAAGTCAGGCTAAGTCTATTTTCCGTTGCACTGTTGTTTAGAAATTTTTTTAAAAAGAAAAAAAATGAGGTCCATTCAACTTTCCACATTTATAGATGTAACGTGCTTAATAATACAAGTTTGTATGGACGTTTCTCCCCAATGTTTCATAAATGTTGTAACATGCTTCCCGTAGCAATGAAATATAAACAGTATTTTTTATGACATGCTAATTTTGTACCTCATCCTAAATGAAAACATATACATATAACATAAATACACATATGTAAAATACGTACATATACACATATTTATATAATCTAATAAGAATGATTGTTCAAGAACTTCTGCACAATAGATAATTACATGATTAAGAGACTTAATCTCTATTGTTCTAAAATCCAGAAGTGACATTCTACATTAGACAATGACCTAAAGCAAAACTACCTTGGAGACTTCTTTCTTGTACTACAGGTTTCCTAAGGGACATGGAAAAAGCTCGTAGAAGAAGGCACCTCGATTAAGCAGAGCTAATTTTATTACCAGCACTTTCTAACAGGTCAAAACTATGGAGAATTGGTGAATCTTGAGATTAAACTTTGGGATAAAGTACCTAAGATGCTTAAGTAGAGTGGGAATCTTGCAAGATATACACAAAGAAATGTACGTGCAAACACACACACACACACACACACACACACACACACACAATTCTCAGAGGATGCTTCAAAGGCTCCTGGACCATCATAGTGACCAGATGTTACAGAGATACCAGTACTGCATAGCACCAAGGAGAGGAAATATTGAGGTAAAGAATGAATAATGATAATCAGGAACTCTAAACATTTCATGAAGCTTCACTGTTGGTTTATATAGAAAGAGTTAAAAAAAATCCATTTATTATTTACCAGGCAGATTTCAGTCATCATATCGCATTAGAATAAAATATAACTAATGGAGCAGGCATTGCATTTGCACTTCCTTAACGGCTTAATTCCTGTTGCCTATTAACAGTGGGTTTCTATTAGAGAAAAGCTTTAATTCTGCTGCATGTTGGGGGTGGGGGAGAAGCACCCAAACATGGTTGAATCTGGCTAATCAAGCATTTTCTAAAGCAGACAGACAGTCATGGGGTGGAATGTTACTCTGCATTTAAAACTGACTGTGCCTGCGATACTGTAATGGAACAGGACTGCCATCTACTGACAACTCTTCACTAGTATATTAGATTTTTAAGAGCAGCCCTCAAATTGGCTAAACCCAAAATATCTTGAGTTACCCGCTAAATCCTTAAGATGTATGTTTTGATAGATATTTTGCAAAAGAGATGTATAGAAACAGTGTACCTAATCCCTTTCAATCTACAGCTTTACTTTTAATATAAAAAGTGATAATTTCTCAAATCCCTCCTATAATCAAAGAGTAAGAAAAATAAATATTTTGGTTTGGATTTTTTTTAAATTTTAAATAAAAATTTTCAAATGGAAATTTCCAAGCAATTAATGACTAGATGGGAAAAGGGCCTTTGTGTCTGCTTTATTCAACTCTTACAAATAAAAATTAATGGTTAGAAGCTCTCTTCAGTTATTGAATATTCCTTAAACAGAATCAAATAGAAAATATCTTTTATACAAACTAGCATCAGATGTCATGGTCATATGTATATTTGTGTCAATCATAAAAACTTTACAAATTGCCACTTAGGGATCACTTTGGATCACCCAGGGTCCAAGTGAGGATCTAGAATATTTGTGTTAAAACACAAAAATCCACAGGGATTGGATATGGAGGGGGTGGGGGGAAGTTGTGTTTGACAGAGAAAACCCAGATTTGACTGAACTTAACTGAAAATCCATGCACTTCAGACAAGAGTGGAAAGGGAATGCTATGTGGGAAGAGCCCAGGTCAACAATTTGGGACATTTAGTGAGATGCCTAATATGCATGTATGCTTAAAGGAATTCATCTGGTTGCTTGTTTGTTTTTATAAATTTTAAAAGATGTGGTCACTTAAGGAAAATGTCAAGAAGAGATGCACAAAAGCATCCAAAATGGTAGAACAAAGTAAATGAATATGATGACTAGAATTCTGTCAGCCTATGTGAAGGTTCAACCTTCCTTTAAGTAAAGAAATATGAAATTAAATACTACAAACTTCTGTTATTCTTCAGGGTAAATTGCTACAAGAGGTGTTTTAAAAGAAAGTAGCCTAAACCGACAGATTACAGAAACAAAACATGCAAATGACAGATTTTTAAAGGGATTTAGTCTCCCCCAGGATAGCCCATTTAGACTACATAATTGCAGAACTCTAAAGAACCACAAAATAAACTGAAAACCCCAGACATCAAGAGATCCACTTATTAATTAAAAGCAGCTCTCATGCACTATTAAAATAAGGTTGGCCATGCATACTTTATTGCTGTCACAATCTAAGATGAGGCAGCATTCAGAACACATAAAAGTAAAGTTGAATAGTCCTCTACATAGGGAAGAGAGTTAAGTCATGTCTGCTTGCACAAAATTGTTTTGCAAAGCAGCTATGTATAGAGGATCAGAAGGGGGAAAAAAGGCTTAAAATGCATGGAATCTTAAGTCTCAAATCCAGTGCCTCTCTTTAGTAGCCATCTAGAGAAGGAGTTGTAAGATGCACCCTTATAGGACGTGGGGAAGGGTTATCTGGGGACATTTTATATGAGGCACCTTATTTTTACAGATTTTAAACTCTTAACCAGTACCACCCCCGTTTTGCTTGAAGTTCCTTGAAGACAGGCATTAGGTACATAGCAAAAAATAACAATTAATTGTAATAAGAAGTTTCAAAAATCACTTTGACTGGCAGAGGAAATTCAGTAAATTTTGGCTGCTTCTTTCAAGCCACAGAGATGGCAGAATAAGGAACAGAAGAATTCAGTCCATCCAGATTTGATACTGATCCCATGAAACAGAATTGGGTATGCTTCAAGTGGGTAAACCGCCCTTCCTGAACGAGTATTACAGAATAACTAAAAATTATTTATTTCCCTTAAGAAAATAGAAGAAAAGTATGTGATATGTTATTAAAAAAAAAGATATCACCTTATTTTATAGGGTACAAATAACCATGTAACTACTTCAATTATGTAGTAACTGCCATGTAATTATAGTACATAGTTATTTATGTCTCGCAGATTATATGGCAATAAAACCAAGTTACCTGTTACCATACGTAGTAATTTGTGGTTGGTAGAAAAATAATTTACTATAAAAGTTTAAAATGCCCATGTATTTGGTCCACGCTCAGAAATTAATATAACTTTTGAATATGATTTCCTTTTGCTCTAGATGTTTTGGCTGGGGACAACTCTTTATGGTTAAACTAAAAGGAAGAAAATGAAAAGGGTTTCCTAAAGGAGCTCCTTGGCTTCCTAAAATCAACCGATTATCCAACTAATTTTGGCTCCTGTACTTTATTTTGATCTTTTAAACATAAAACTGCCACTGAGGTTTTTGCATTGCTCCGAATTTTCCTGGTATGTTACCTAGAAACTAAGTTACCCCAAGATATTTTCCTCTTTTGAATTTTAATACTAACACATAGCACCACCCCATTTTTCAATGTGCCATGGATCCTAAACCAAAGCAATACAGGTTCTGGAGCTGGTCAGTAATAGGTCGATCCCTGTTTGTTTACATAAAAAAGAGAGGGCTGCCAGTAAGGAGATAGGAGGACATCTGAATGCATACCATAAAACATTTAATACCCCTATTCTATTTAGTTTGACAGATAGTAAATAGCACACATGACTAGAACACCCCTTGCCTCAACAGCTTACCAGTACGTTCCCTGAAAAATATACTGATGCAAGTCCCAGTCTTAAGACCCCTCTGTCCCAAGATTAACAGCCAGAGGTCAAGTGGACTTTTATTCTAAATTTTGAATCCAGGCCCAGGACTTGGGGCAGTAGAAATCATCAAAACATCTGACATTCACCACATAAAAGTCTAATATATTTCCCCAAATTACTTCAATATACAAAAGGAAAAAAATAGCAGACATTTTATTTGTGATTTGCATCAAAGTATAGGCATTAAGGAAAATTTAGTCTTCACTTAATTTTCTGCTTTGTAATTTTAAGATTCAGAATATTCATCTCAACAGTTGTGATACATTATGTTTAGGTCATGAGAATAAAGTTATGAAAATGAAATTATTTTATGATGACTTTGTTTTAATGGGGGTTGTACACATGGGCTTTCCTGGGAATCGATCCAGGCAAACTGTATCCAAGTCCAGAAAGGAGGGGAAATTTACCTTGATGCAACATACTTGAAAAGTATGATGATTTGTCATTTTAAATGAAACACAAAGATTCAATCCAAGCCCAGGCAAAAGAACATTCTTTGTCTCCCCACATTTGAGGGATTTCTGGGGATGTTGGCTAATTTTTATTTTTAGGTAATCTTACAAGTGAGAAACCATTCAAGAGCTGGCTGTGTACATACAGCCCAGTTTCCTCATCAGTAAAATGAGAGGATTCAACTATCAGGGGTGGGGAACCTGCAGCTTTGAGGCCACATGTGGCCTTCTAGGTCTTTGGGTACAGTCTTTTGACTAAGTCCAAGTTTTACAGAACAAATCCTTTTATTAAGGGGATTTGTTCTGTCAAGATTGGATTCAATCAAAGGGCACTTGAGGAACCAGAGGACCACATGTGGCCTCCAGCCTGCAGGTTCCCCACCCCTGGGATGATTTCTTTTGACAGTAAGATGCTATGATAAGTAGCCATTCATGGTAAAAGGAAAATTAATAATTATCTAGTTCAAGAAAAGTGCAGCTCAGAGAATCCCACTCTGCTTATAGACTGTGTCTCACAGAAATAACAAAATTTTCTTTAAAAAACAGGAATAACAAGAATTAAAGATTTAAAGAAAATTAACAGAAAATAAGAATAAAGTTCTTAGCATTCACACACAGTTTTTTAAAAGAGCCACAAAAGACTAGAAAAGCCACTTTTCGATTATTTTACCCAAAAGAAAAAAGGATTAGTTAAGAAACCTGGAACAAATTTGAACAATAGAAAACAAAGGGAAGGGTTTAAGGGACTTGGGGGATACTCCTCTGAGCCAAACAGGCAGAAACAAAATAAATTAAGAAACAAACCTTAAATCTGAGAGGATGGGAAAGTTAAAATGAGCCAGGCTGAATGGAAAGAAGGCAAATACAGCAAGGATAACTTAAACAATGAATTAATTCTTTAATTCCAACAGTTCTTATATTTTCATAATCAAGAATTTGAGATGTCATTTCAAGTAACCAACCAACACTGATTGCCTACTATGAGCAAGTCCCTAGGAATACAAAAATAAAACAGTCTCTGCCCTCAAGGAGCTTAAATTCTAACATGAGGAAGGAAGGGCAGGGAACATGAACTTACATGGGCACATATGAAATAGACACAACGGAACCTTGAAGGGAAGACACCAGCAGCTATTGGAAAAGTAAGCTCCTTATGGGAAGGGGTTGTCTTTCTTCTACTTGTACTTGTATCCTCAGGGTTAGCATAGTGCCTGACACACAGTAGGAGCTTAATAAATGTTTACTTACTAAATGACCCAGAAAGACCTCCTACTGAAGACAGTTTCAGATCTAATCTTGAAAGGGACTTGAAACAAATAAGGGCTCCTCCTATGAGGCAGAGGTAAGGAGGAAATGGATTCCAGTTGTATGGACCAGTTGGTACAAGATTTGTCTAAACCATAGAAAATGTGGAAGGTAGTCATGTGACCTAAGGCTAGAAAGTTGGGAAGAAGCCAAGTTGTGAAATTGTAAATGCCAAATCAGGGAATTAGGTGGCACGGTGGATAAAGTGCCGGGGCTGGAGTCAGGAAGACTCATCTTCCTGAGCTCAAATCCATCCTCAGACACTTCCTAGCTGTGTGACTCTCAGCAAATGACTTCACCTGTCTGCCTTCCTCATCTTTAAAATGAACTGGAGAAGGATGACATACCACTCCACTATCTCTGCCAAGAAAACCCCAAATGGAGTCACAAACAGTCAGAGATAACTTTTAAAATGACTGAATTGCCAAACAGGGGCATTTACGTTTGGTCCTGGAGGAAACAGGGAACCACTGAAATTTATTGAATAAGGAGGTGATGTGGTCCAACATGAATGAAGAAAATCATTTTAGGAGATGTGTCAAGAATGTAGTGGATATGGGAGAGAATTGTGGCAGGATGACCAAATTGGCAGACTACTAAAACAAGCCAGAAGAGAGATGATCGAACAAGTCACTTACTCTAAGCCTCAGTTTCCTCTCCTGGAAAAAAAAAGGGGGATAATAATTGTACTATTGACCTCACAAGTTTATTGTGAAGATCAAATTAAATAATACTATACCTAAAGTTCTTTCCAAGACATAAACCTGTGTTCGTACCATCATCATTATTGTATGTTACACAAAAAGTTTCACAGAAATGTTCAAGAGCTTATGATCTCAGCATTAACATCACTGCAATACCACACAAATAGATATGAGACCGTGAAATAACCCATACAAAGCAGAGAAGTTCTTGTTGCCCACTAATGAGAATTTTGTTGTGAATCGTTCCCCGATGACTTCCAAAAAGAAAACTGCCTACACACCAACATCTGTAACTTAAAGCCTGAGAGGTTACTTGCCCAAAGATAAAAAGTCGATCAAGAAAGGACTTAAACCCAGGTCTTTCAGATTCAGAAGCTTGCTCTCTCCCCACGACATGATATATCCTTTACAGCTAATGGAACTATCACAGAGTTAACCACATTTTGTTGATAAAACAAGTGTTCAGTGGTATTTGGTACCAAATTGATACCTCCTTGCTTATGAAGTTAATATCTGAACTTAGACCTGGTCTTTGATAGGGAGGCTGGAAATCAAGGAGAAATGAGTACTAGGAATGAAAATAGAAAAAAAATGGGGTTGGTTAAGTACAAAAATCCAGGGTTACAAGGTGGAGAAAGAGAGGCCTGCCTATGAATAGAGACTTTTCTTATTCCTCCTCCCCAACTCTATCTCCTTCCCCCCAAGTCCTGACACTGACACTCACTAGCTCAATTACCTATTAGCTAGGTAAGTCACTGTACCTCTGAGCAGAAGTTTGAAAATCTGCAAAATGGGGGGGAAAATAACATTTCTACTACCTATTTCACAGGTTTAATATTAAGGAAACAATTCTGAAACTAATATATAATGTGAGCTACTATGAGGCATCTATATACTTTTAGTTTACAACATTTAGTTCCACAATCCCTTGAGTTCTAAATATTCTCCCCTTCTCTCTCCTCCCCCATACCCCTCCATACCCCTCCATACCCCTCCATGGTGGCACGAAATCCAATATAGGTTCTACAAATACCTTCACATTAAACGTTAGTTAAACTATAAAGAAGAATTATAACCAATGGAGTAAACGAGAAAGAAGGAATGAAACAATGCAAAAGAGAGAGAGAGCAAAGACAAGAAAATTTCTACTTCCAGTTGCTAACACCTATAATTCCTCAGTCTTTAAAAAGCTGGGGGGGGAAGGGGGGGAGAACACATGGAAAGAAGGGGAAAGAACCCCAAAATAAACCTGCCAGGTGCCCCTTAACCCTAGGCTCTTTAACAGAATGAGTGATTTACATTAACCTGTTCCACTTCTGCATATTTGCTTAATTCTCAAACTCATAGAATCTGATTGGTCTCTATATGACTCCACAGAAATGACCCATCCAAGGTCACCAATGACCTCTTTATTGCCAAAGCTCATCTTCCTTGACCATCTGACAGCATTAGCCGCCATAAGCTTCTGCCACACCATTCTCTGTTGCTCTTCTCATTCTTTCACAGACTCATCTCCATACTCCAACCGCCTAAACATGTCACCCAAGACTCAGTCTTCAGTTCCCTTATCTTTTGATACTCTCTCTTTGGCAAAACTGCCAGAGCTTTAACTAACAATAATTAACTAATAATAATTTACCTAACCAAAGTGTTGCCAATTCTACTTATTCAGCCCACTCCCTCTCAGAAGCATCGCTAACTGTATTTCAGTCTGCTGGACCATCCCTTCACTAACCATGTCTCACAGCTAGCATATTCAGGCTTCCTTCTTCTAACTCTGTCAGATAGAAGCTGCCTAGCTAGGCAAAAGTTCCTTTTTCCCCCTAGTTACCTCTAATCACTTTAGCCTTCTCTCTTGCCAGTTCCTATTTTCCTTGGCCAGCCCTATCTACTAGGTCTTCTCCAATGTTAATAAGCACTCCTACATCTTCAAACACTTCTCTTGGTACTATATGAAAGCTGACTCTTCAGTGAAGGCACCGCATTCCCTCCTATTGCCTACAATATTGGCTGCTCCCTTTCCTATATCGCTCTGCTCCAAAGGTCAGTAAGAAAAACCTACTTAGTCTTTGCTCCTTTATTGCCACATTCAGATCCTCACTCTGCTGAGGAAAACCAACAGATTTCCTTCCTCAGCAATTATTTCATTCAATTACATTACCTTGTCTGTATCTTCCTATCATCTACTAACACTCAAATCATTTGCCTACTTTCTTCAAATACTCTACCACCTGGATCAATCTCCCTCTCTACTCAACCATTGCCACTAATAGGTTTAATATTCATTGTGACAACCCTTCTAATAGTCTGTCCTCTCAGTTCATCATGATACTCAACTGTCATGACTTCCATCTTGGACACCCATTACATCTTAAATCCTTGCCCTAAAGTATTATACTTCTGACATCTTGAACTCTTAAATTTTCCCCCTTGTAATAAGTTTCTGTCTTTCCATTGCATTTATTTCCTAAATCTTTTCAGACCCCCTCCTTCTTTCTCATCATATCTTCCAGTCACTTCTGGTTATTTATAATGCAACCTCCCAGGGCAGTCCCCTTGTTTCCTTTTTGAAGGCACCCAAATACTTTCAAATGGCCACCAGGTGGCGCCATCTTCCTGAGTTAAAATCTGGCCTCACGCAAGGCTGGGCAAGTCACTTGACACGGACTGCCTCAGTCTATTTATCTGTAAAATGAGTTGGAGAAGAAAATAGCAAACCACTCCAGCATCTTTGCCAAGAAAATTCCAAATGGGGTCACGAAGAGTTGGATATGACTGAAATCAACTGAACAACAACAAACTGTTAGGAAGATTTTCCTCATATTCAACTAAAGTAGGCCTCTCAGCAAAGATCACACAATCACTCTTAGTTCTGCCCTCTGGGGAAAAGCAGAACAAATCCAATCTCTCTTCCAAAAGACAGCCCTTCAAATACTTTAATTACCATGTCCAGACTAAAACTTCCATACTTCAAGCTAAACCTCCCAAGTTCCCTCAAATGACCCTAATATGGGAGGATCTCCAGGTACTTTCATTCCTGGGCACTCCTAGACACTTTCCAGTTTCCTAAAATATGGTGCCAGAAACTGAATATAATATTCCTGATAAGGTCTTACCAGAAGAGAGTACAGCAAAACTATCCTTTCCCCTGCTGTAGATAGACTTCTCTTCCCAAGGAGCACATAAGCTTCTTTGACTGTTATAACATTCAAAAGGGTTATATCAACTCATATTTCCCCCATCTTGTATTTGTAAAGTCAATTTCTTTTATCTGATATATCAGACTACATTTAATTCTGTTAAATTTCATCTTTGATCTATTTGGCTTAGCATTCTAATCTGCCAAGATCTTCCCATATCCAGACACACTTATAGACCACATTACCAACCTATCCTTCCCAGGTTTGAGTCATCTGTAAATGGGACAAGCATGCCATTGCTAAAAGTGATATAATATGGCATAAAGTCAAGGACACAGATCGCTGGGCTACTCTACAACAAACCCTTTCCACCTTCCAGGTCATCACTTACTAACCCTTCAAGGAACATTACAGAAATTCAATCACTGCCAAATCTATTTAATGCTATCATCTTCTAGCCAACATCTCTCCATCTTGTTCATATATTATTCCACTGTCTTCTTCTACCCCTCCAATATTTCTTCAGGTTTTTTAAATGTTTACCTTTCCAGAGTTCTATTCTAGTCATGAGTCTCCTGCATCGACAATTTAGTCAAATTTGTTTATTTGCATTACAGTCTCTGACTCACTTCCTTTGTTATCCATTCTTTGTGAATCTGTCTATGACCAAGTTAGGTTATGGACCTGAGGAAGCTAAGGTCCTTTCTGGAATTTTATCTCCTGTGAATTAGTATCTCTATGGCTCTTCCTTTTTCTACTCTGTAAACACTATGACAACTCAGTTAATTCATATATACATATATATTTATGTATGTATGTATACACACACACACACACACACACACACACACACACTCATTTTTCTCTCTCCCCCTACCCTCCCCACCTTCATTTTTAATTTAAAGCCCCTTTGTTTATTTTTCAAGATTCCAGCCCTGGTTGTTCACAAGATTGTTGTAAGGATCAATGAGAACATATGTTAAGTACCTTGTAAACCTGTAAGTGCTACATAAATGTTGAGATCTTTTTATTGTTGCTCTCATTATCATTGTTATTACTGACAATCTTGTACCACAAACCTCTTATTTTCAGTATGTAATTAATGGTTCAGAAACTCAAAATGCCATTTTGAAAGAATCAAGAAACAATTATTAAATGTATACTATGTGCCAGACCAGACACAGGGCTAAGCACTAGGTATACAAAAAGAGGCAAAATACAATCCCTCTCTCCTCAAGGAGTTTACAATCTAATGGAGGAGACAACATGCATCAATAAAGACCATCCTCTTTACCAGCTGTTTACTTATCAGATCTTCCTCTTTGGAAGCCCTTGCCTTCAATGAATAGCACTAAAGTAAATATCACCTGCTCCCTCTAATTTTTCATTTTCTAACTCAAGATTTCATAATCTTTAACAATTCTCCCCATATTCTTTCTGATGGTAACGATCATCCTTGCATGAATCACTAGAATTATGTCAGATTTGACAAATCTTTTAAAGATTCTCTTTGTCATTTTCTGGCTACATGCTTCATGCCAACAGAACTCCGAATAAGTTAAGCTGTTTGTGTTTAATTAACTTGACATCAATCAATTAATTAATTAATATGACAATAAATGTAAGATGTTGTTGAAACAACCAAGTATAGATATCAGCAAGTTTAAAATAAGAGTCTGGAGGTCTAGAGGAAGACACTAGGCATAGACAGACAGATTTAGAAGTCATTTATTTATTCTAATTCAGGCCCTCTCCCCCCACCCCACCCCCAATGATTGCAAAGGACTACTTTAATAGCTTCCTATATGGTGTGCCTCACCTTAGCCTCCTTCACACATGGGCAAAAAATAATCTTCCATAGGCATAAGTATGACCGTGTCACCCTTAAACAAAAACAAAACAGCTACCACCCAATGGATAAACTACAAACTCATTAGCCTGCAAGTTAAGATGTTCTATAATCTGGCTCCATTTTTCCTTTCCACACTTATTTCAAAATGTTCTTCTTTCTGTACTGTTTCTGCCCAAACTGGATTACTAGGAGTTCCCTAATTAATTCCCTCAACATTATATATACACAAGTATGTATAATATACATATTATTATATGTAATATAATAATATATACATATATATCCATCCCCTATTCCTGGAACATATGGAAAATATCCTCTCCACTCTTCTACTCTGACACTTCTCTGCCTTTAAAGATTTGTCTCAGGGCCACCACTATCCCCAAAGCTTTTTCTGATCCCAACCCAAAGTGTTCTCTTTTTCCTCAAGTTTTCTTATGCCATTTGGCCTTAGGGATGGACCTTTACTTTTCCCCTAATTCACCCTAACTAGCATCATATTTGTATAAATACGATAATCATGCTTGCTCTCTCCTCCCCCTAACTGGATTCCAAACTCCTTAAGGGCAAAGACCATGCTGTCCTCATTTTTATATCCTCAGACCCTAACATGATGCATTACACTGAACAAGCCCTTAATAAAAGTTTAATGAATTGACTTCTATCAGAGAGTGTCGTGTATTAAACTGAGGGCAGAAGTTCAGAGTCACAGGCTAGACCACAGCATAGCAGCTTGGAAGGCAAATTCTATCTCCAATGAAGAGTGGAAAGATAGTGAGTACAGATTTGTGGCTTAGCATGAAACAGTTTGTCTCTAGAGAACGTGGTTCCTCCATCAAACATAGGTTATGTTTTCAGAATTCTTTTGTTCCTTCCAGCTGAAGTTTACAGAAAATAAAAATTATTTTTCCTCCTCCCAAACGAACTCCTTTGTTTGCGCCAATGCTTGGATGTCACAGCTGGCCTATTTGCTAACATCCTGATGTTTCTCTAGGCTCTCTTGTTTATCCTCAAAAAATAACTAGGAAACCTGTGTCATTTGTATATCTTGACCTGGAGGAGTATTTCTTCACAGATTTTGTAATTACATGAGTTGAGGAAAATGATCAATTTAAATTTCCTTCTTCAAATACAACTTTCTAAACTAAAGGAATATACCATTCCCAAATATTTGCTAAGCACTCCTAGCTTGTTTTAACTGAACTAGCTCATTAAACTGTTCAACGGTCCAAGAGTGTTAGAATGGATCTTAGAATGATCTAGTCTAACTCCTCCTACAGTTACTAATTTTCCTAATATGTCTATTGTCTATTATATGGTGATACCCACAAGAATGAATTGAAATGGGGCAGCTAGGTGGTGCAGTGAGTAGAGCGCCGGCCCTGGAGTCAGAAGGACCTGAGTTCGGATCAGGCCTCAGACACTTAATGTACACATAAACAAAACCTAGCCGTGTGGCCTTGGGCAAGTTACTTAACTCCAACTGCCCTCAAAAAAAAAAAAAAAAGAATGAATTGAAATAAAGGAACCTAGGGGAGGGCAAAAGTCAAGCCGCCTAAGGAATGCTCATTCAAAAATCTTGGCAAAAGCTTGAAGTTGGTTTAAAAGAATGGAGAATTTTAATCCATAAAATCTCTACAAAATTTAACCAGCTGAAAAAATATATATATAGTCATAGACAGGACACTTCTACAAAGGCTACAAGCCTATATGTTTCGTTTTGTTTTGTTTTAATATATATTCCTTTCAGCTGGAGGTTTTCCTCTGGGGTTCACATACAATAAAATTAAGCTCCCTCGCATACTTATATAATTGCATCCTATAAAAAATCACCAAATTTTTTCCCAAAATATTGCTTCTTCAAGTTTATAGCAGAATAGATTTTACTACTAAGTACTTACAGATATTTGACAATTCCAAACCCTGTCATTTATAATATCATTTATAATGGACATGAATAAATGTCTTATTTTTGTCCATATCCCATTCCCACAATCATCTATACAACAGTCTGCTACAAAAACTATGCTACGAATTATTAGATCATTTGATCCTGCATTGGTAGAAGGTGCTTCCTCGATCAGGAGTCGCCCCCCCCCCCCACCCCTCCCTGGGCAATGAAATCATAGATCTAATTCCCATCTCTGCCCTCTCCTTAACTCTCACAAGATTTTTAGGAGATAAGTTTGGAGAATTTAGGGATTTTTCCCCCTAAGTCTGTTATTTAATAATTGTAAAGAATTCCAGTGGAAAAACTTTCCCTAAGAACGCATATCTCTACTTTCTTTGTTTTTTAGGGCCTTAGAGATGCCTGGGGCCCAGAGAAGTTATATGATTTACTTAGCATCACACAGAGGCAAGACTTGACGCCACCAGGACTTCCAGACCAGAAGCAAGGTCTCTATCCACTTTCCCTTGTTATCTCTATTGAGGTAGCTACCATAAGTATTAATTATACATATGAGGAAACTGAGGCTCAGAGAGGGTAAAATGGCCTGCCAATAGTAACACAATAATTAAGCGTTGGACAAGGAAGCCCAACTGAAGTCTTTCTTGACTGCAAGTCCTGCAGTCTTCTTTCTATTATAAAAAACACTCCATTTAATAAATTTCTGAAACCAAGGCAAAAATCCTGATCAGATATCATCCCCACTTTTAAGTATTCTAAGAACTCTTCGGTCAAGAGGTCGTTTTCCTTCTTGTAAAAACTCCTTTGATGAACCATTCGATTTAGAAACAGGAAAGTCACAGTACAACTTTAAACACCAAACATGCAAACCCTAAAAATAACTTGCCCAAGGTTATGTTTGTTACTAGGAAAGGAATTCCAAAGCATTTGTGGGTAGCTTTTTCTCTCCTATGATTCAGGAGTGAGTGCATCTGCCGCTCATTAAACTCATTTAGAATGCAAGGCTCAGTCTTGCCTGCCTGGTTAGTAAAAGTCACAAATGGTTCCTATCCCCAGCTGTGCTTGAAAGTCCTTTCCTATGTGGATACCACCAGGACAATGCACACCTTTGGCCTAGACTACGATGATGATGAACTTCCCTCAAAAATAATCCCCAGGTTATAATAGGTACCAGCTGTGTCATTTTAACATTCCCCAATTATCAAGGGATCTGGAGAAGTATTTTTGATTTATTCCAAACAAACTACACTTTTCTTTAGTGACTAAAAATCAGTGTAAAGTCTTAAAAATCGGCTGAGTGTTGGAAGATTTGGATAAGTTCAATTAAATAAATGTCATGCCTTCCCTGGATGATTACTTAAATGACATCACAGAGCTAAACAGAACATACTGAATTAAAAAAAAAAAACTACATCTTCAACTTCCTTTCCCTGCTACTTGTTGGTTCATGTACCTGCTCTAAACTCCACCCTAAGTTCCCACTTTATTTTCATTTTTCTGCCCAATCCTGTCCCAGTAACCATATTCTGATCTAAGCTTCTGGTACAGACCATTTTTAGTCTAGCTGTATACAGTTTTAAACCTTTTATGCAGTATGAAGGAGGGTTCAGAAGGTGTAGGGATAGGAAAAATATGGAACAGAAAAAACTGGCCTTAAGCCACCATCACCTCCAACTCAACCTATCTAAAGCTGAACTCATCTCTCACACAAAAATAGCTTCTGCTTCTGACTTCCCCTATTTCAGACCCTCAATCATCCAAACTCATAAACACATTTGAGACTGAACACCAGAGACAAGCTTTGGAGGGTTCTATGGAGACTACACCAGTGCACAATTGTCAAACTGGGCAGTCTTTTGTGAGGCTCCCAATATAGGAGAGCATAGGAGAAAATCACGAGGTCAGACTCCAGGAAGTTTTTCGCAGCTCAGTTGTGGCCCTGCTCCTAGGGTTTTCTTCCTATTTCCCGATCAGTTCTGTGTGCATTCCTTGAAGGGCTGGGTCTGCTATCCCTGCACCACACCAGGTAACTTTATGGTCCACACAGTTGGGATTCCATGGTACTTGAGAACCAGGAAGTAGAGCAAATCAAAGAATTCATCCTATCCTGCTTAATAATGGGGTTAAATCCTCTACTGATGCAGTGGTAGGCATCACACTTGACACTCAGATGGTCACCTAGACTACTAGAATAATTTTCCTACATATTCTTTCACCTCCTCCAGTCCATCAAGTATCCCTCCACAAGATTCATTTTCTAGGGACACCCTTTTGATCATGTCACTCCCCTTGCTTAAAAACTTTGAGTGGCTCCCTTTAAAGCCCATGTAATAAAGTCTACATTCCCTGGCATGGCATTCAAGGCCTGCCCCCAGTTTCCTTTTCTATTGATAAGGCCAGCACTTGGAAGTCAAAGGTAATGCTCTGTGTGGCTCCAAATGGGGCAGAATTGGGCCAAATATGAAGTTATAGGGAGCTATCTTTTGGCTTGATGTATACAGTCACATTTTCTCAAAATTAAAGTTTTCCAATTGATTAAATGGGCTTTCATATGAAACAGTAAGTTCTCCATAAAAGGAATTTTTCAAACAGAGGCTGATCACCTGCTTAAAATACTGAAAAGGATTCCTACATGGGATTCAAAGTAAGATTAGATGACTTCAAAGATCTCCTAGCTCTCCAAGATTCTGTAACTTTCCAACTTTATTCTTCCACTACACTCCAAAGAAAACTCTATTTTGTCACTCTGTCCTCATCATAGTTAAGAGAACACATTTTGTGCTGGCCTGCAATTTTCTACATTCATGACATGACATGTGCCAGTCCTCTCCTCTAAAATGCTTCCCTCCAGTCCCACTCTAGTGGGAATCTTTGTCATCCTTCAAAGTTCAGGTTAAGTCCCACTTTCTTTCTGAAAAAGCGATTTCAGACTACCCAGGCTTCAAGGATTCCTTCAAGTCATGGGGCGCTTATTATGTTTGCCACTAACTCAACACTAATTGTGTAAATTACTTTATATTGCTAGTTATCCATACATAATCCATCCATCCATTAGTTGGTTACACACACACACACACACACACACACACACACACACATACGTCTCCTCAACTAGATTCTAGGCTTCAATCTAGACTCTGTCACTTACTAGCTCTGTGGCCTCGGACACATCACTTAACCAGTCTAAGCCTCAATTTTCTTATCTGTGAAATGAAGGGAATAGCAGATGACTTCCAAGGTTCCTTCCATCTCTAATTCCTCAGTTTCTAAAAACTCCTTAAGACCAGAAGCCATACTTTACATTTCTGTATCCCCAAAAGGGTAGGCAGGTGGCACAGGGCACAGCTCTGGACCTGGAATCAGGAACACTTGAGTTCAAATCTAAACTCCATCACTAACTACCTGTGTGATCCTGGGCAAATCACATAATCTCTGTTTGCCTGAGTTTCCTCAGCTGTAAAATGGGGATAATTATACCTAATTCACAGGATCACTATGAGGATTAAATACTATTTGTAAAATGCTCAGCACAGTCCCTGGCACATAGTAGATGTTATCTAATGCTTATCCCCTTCTCCCTAACACAAAGCACAATACAGGTAACTCACCATATAGTTCTTGATGGAGTGATCGTTCTGGTTATCTCTAGCTATTTTTCCAGACATTGACATAAAATCTAAAAATAATTCAGCTCTGAGGTATTATAAGACTCATTTCTTGATCCCAAGGCACTAGAGACCTGCAAGCTTCTCTTCGGGGAGCTATGGCTTAATATTCTGGACCAAGGAAACAGATAAAAGCCTCTCCTTGGATTCTCTACTAGACTTCCATAGTCAACAACCTCAAAAATCCCCTCTAAGACACTTTGCCTTTTTCTTTTCCTCTAGCACCTGTTATCAATATATCTTGAGAGACTAAAAAAATCTCATATGCCAAGCTGCAAAAAGGTATTATTGTATTGATCATTACTTAACATTTTACAATATTGCTCACACATTTCTCAATGTTTGCCCTCAGGAAGTCAAGTTAAAAAGCATTCCCGAAGCACTTAATAGGCTGCATGCAGGGGACCAAGGCAAAAAACAGTCCCTGCCATCATGATGCTCCCCTAGTTTAAAAAATGGAGTGGGAGGGCTACAGATCAATAAACAAGTATTGAATTTCTCTACTTATTTGGTAATTGATGCTTTTTAAAGTGTAAAAAGGCACTATGAAGTGTGTGTATGTATATATATATATATATATATATATATATATATACATATATATATATACATGCATTTACACTACAAAGTGTAAATAATATATTTTATTTTTTAATGTATCACTTGTCTTTATCAATATGTGATACACTGGTTTTAATGCAAAACAGCTTACAAAAGTGAGTTTTTTCATTGAAATTATTTTAAATAGTTCATAAAGTTCATGTAGTCTAATGTCAGGCACAGTTTTTAAAAAATTTCATCAAAATAAAAAGAACAATTCTTACAAATTTCTATCTAAGGAAATCAGATGGTGATGTCATCTTGAAAAACACATGAATAAATTATTGTAGTCAACTCTAGATTAGCTGCACAAATAGAAGGGAAAAAGTAAATTGGAGGTTGATTAAAAAACAGTCATGTGGCTATGAAATATGATTTTATCTACACATAGACATGTGTATATGTGTATTTTATATGCACACACATATATGTTCAAATGTGACTCACATTTTGGCAATTCAACAAAATAATGAAGTCATCCACTCAGGAGACCTGATTCAAGGGAGCTCAAACACTCCCTCATCTTGCCTGTTACTCTATTCTTCCATGCTTCCCAAATGAACAGCATTACCTATTAGGGAGATGTGATACAACCACCCTCAACTAAAATGTCTCTGAGCTGTTTGTTTCTTCCTGAGCTTATAAAACAATGTTGCTCCTATAAGCCCTGGAATTGGATGTATTTGAGGCTTTCGCTAAAAAGGGAGAAAAAAATTTTTACAACCCATACAGCACATCTGAAAGGTAAATAGAAGTAATAACATCAAATTTTATTAAGTTTAAATTACTTACACAAAGGAAAAAATAATCATGTGTACCACTAAGAAGAGCAGAATGTTGTTCAAACAAGGGAGAGTATAATACAAATAATCTATAAAGGACGATCAAGAGCTAACTATGAGTAAAAAAATTTCTCAGGTGAATTCTAGTTCTTAGAAAGTGGTCCAACCACCCTCTGTAGGACTCAGGGGATCCAGGATGCCAAAATTATTTTCATAACAATACCAAGATAATTTCATTTATAATAGTGTGAATATCAAAAGATATAACTCACATGAACAAAAGTTCTTTCAGAGGTCATCCATAATTTTTAAGATTATAAGGAAGTCCTAAGACCAAAAAGTCTAAGAATCACTGCTCTATGAAACTCCTCCACCGGGGTCAAACTGCAAATAGCTTATAACCAATTTCTTCAGATTATACGTGAGTAGAATGCACCCTCTGGTGGACTAATAAGTTAATAAAATACAAAAAGAACTTCTGTTGTATTACAGAAATTCATTTTAAAGTCTTATCAAAACATGTCTAAACTATTGATATTTTTACATCACATGCTAGAAATGAATTTAAGTGAAACTATATCCAGCCAGCCTTACAATCAAACATGAATCAGATATAGTTGATATTCTTACTATCCAAAGCATGCTAATTATTCAAAATAATCTTAAATTAAGCACTATGTATTATCTCTTCATTTCTTCGAATTAGTAACTTAAAGACTTAAGCTTTCATTTCTCCAATGATACCCTTCTTATGCCATAGAAATTTATCTAATTCAATACAATTTGTATTAACTCAACAAATATTAAGGCCCCATTATATATGGGTGCTTGGAAAATATAGTGGGCAAAAGGTCTCTCCCCTAAAAGCAGCTTATGTTCTAATCAAATAGAATGCTGTGTCTTCCTCCACCCTCCAAAAAATTAAACCTCTGGTGACAAGCCTCTCTCAACTCAACTGGTTCTCCACTCTTAGAGACATGCCTTAGCTTCAAAAGTTTTCCAGCTTTGCAGGTCCTGCCAGAGCCTTCATAAGTCCTGGATCAACACCTGACCCCAAGAGCAAGATATTAAATCTGACATATCAAAATCTAGACAACTATCATGCTTTCATTTTCAAATATCAGACCCAAGCCTCCTTTACTAATCCACTAAAATAATCTAATAGTCACAGGAACATCTGAGGCAGGTGAGGTCCAGAAGTCTGAAAGTTTGTTTGGAATATATCCAGCAGCTGCTGTGGGTCCTTAAAAGTGTTCCACTGTAGGGGGAACAAAGGGGGGTGGGGTTGGAGCCAAGATGACAGTGTAGAAGCAGGAAACTCTGTGAACTCCCCCATAACCACCTCAAATACCTATAAAATATGACTCTAAACAAACTTTAGAGCTACAGAACACACAAAGCGACAGAGAGAAACAAATCTCCGGCTGAAAGGAGGCCCCCAGGAAGGGTCCATCACAGCATGCTGTAAGCTGAGCCCAGCCCAGCATGGGCCCATGGTTTTAGCCTCAGGGCAGCCCGACCAACATCAGCTGGAGTGACTTTGGGAGAGTGGATCATCAGCAGCTGTGGTGGTTTCCAGAATTATCAACCCACAAATGCCAAAGGCCAAACGAAAGGTCAGTGTGGACTTTGCAGGAAAAGGGGGACAGAGAATGCGGTCTGGCCCCTGCCCCCAAGGCGAGAAGACAAGAAATGGGATGGAGGCACTGTGGCCTTACAGCCCCCACCAACTAATTACTTCAGAGCTCCTGGACTGCAGATCATAGGGAGACCAAGAGACCAGTCTGAGGGGTAATCATTCCTGTTTTAACCTGCTTGGATCTGGATCACTGTCTAGGTGGAGGTCCTGGGGTGTGTGACCAGGTGCCAGAGCTTGTGAAGGCTTCAGGGAGGGCACCCAACTAATAGCTCCAGCAGCTGAGAAAACCCCAGTGATTTGGGACAAAGTTCTCCTCTCCAGAACCAGAGTTCTACTGTGGCAAAAAGCTCAAAAGTCTAGTAATTATGTGGCAACATGAGCAAGCAAATGAAGCAAAGAAAGCACAGGAGTCAAACCTTAGATTCCTTCTTTGGGGACAAAAAGGATGAAAGCATGGAATGGGAGGAAGACGATAAAGTCAGAACTCCTGCATCAAAAGCTTCTAAGAAAAATATGAACTAATTACAGGCCACAGAGGAGCTCAAGAAGGATTTTGAAAATCAAGTAAGTGGAGGAAAAATTGGGAAGAGAAATGAGAATGATGGAAGAAAATCAGGAAAAGAGAGTCAACAACCTGACTGAAGAAAATAACACCCTGGGGCACTAGGTGGTGCAGTGAATACAGCACTGGCCCTGGAGTCAGGAGGACCTGAGTTCAAATCCAGCCTCACACACTTAACACTTACTAGTTGTGTGACCTTGGGCAAGTCATTTAACCCCAACTGCCCCTGCAAAAAAAAGAAAGAAAGAAAGAAAGAAAGAAAGAAAGAAAGAAAGAAAGAAAGAAAGAAAGAAAGAAAGAAAAAAAAAGAACAGCTTAAAAAATAGACTAACTCAAATGGCAAAAGAGGCCCAAAAAGCCAATGAGGAGAAGAATGCCTTAAAAAGCCAAATTTGCCAGATGGAAAAAGAATTTCAAAAGCTCACTGAAGAGAATCATTCCTTCAGAACTATACTGGAGCAAATGGAAGCTAATGACTTTGAGAAATCAAGATACTACAAAACAGATCCAAACAAATGAAAAAATAGAAGGCAATGTGAAATATCTCATTGGGAAAACCACTGACCTGGAAAATAGATCCAGGAGAGATAATTTAAAAATTACTCGACTGCCTCAAAGCCATGATCAAAAAAAGAACCTAGAAATCATCCTTCAAGAAATTCTCAAGGAAAATTGCCCTGATATTTTAGAACCAGAGGGCAAAAAAGAACTTGAAAGAATTTGCCGATCATCTCTTGGAAAAAGATCCCAAAAAGAAAACTCCTAGGAATATTATAGCCAGGTTCCGCAGTTCCCAGATCAAGGAGAAAATATTACAAGCAGCCAAGAAGAAACAATTTGAATATTATGGAAACACAATTAGGATAACACAAGATCTAGCAGCTTCTACATTGAGGGATCAAAGGGCTTGGAATATGATATTCCAGAGGTCAAAGGAGCTAGGATTAAAATCAAGAATCACAAACCAAGCAAAGCTGAGCATAATGTTTCAGGGGAAAATATGGTCATTCAATGAAATGGAGGACTTTCAAGCACTCTTGATGAAAATACCAGAGTTGAATAGAAAATCTGACATTGAAGATACAAGAAGCAAAAGAAGCATAAGAAGGTAAACAGGAAAAAGATATCATAAGGAACTTATCAAAGTTGAACTATTTACATTAGTACATGGAAAAATGATAATTGTAACTTATGAAAATTTTCTCAGTATGAGGATAGTTGAAGGGAATATAAATGTATGTATGTGTATATGTGTGTGTATATACATACATATATATGTCTATATAGGAGGATATATGTGCATATGAATACATGTGAGTGTGTGTATATATGTATACAGGTATACATAGACAGGGCACAGGATCAATTGAATAGGAAGGGATGATATTCAAAAAATAAAATTAAGAGGTGATAGGGGAATATAATGAGAGGAGATGGGGAGAGACCGAATGGGGCAAAGTATCTCATATAGAAGAGGCAAGGGAGAACTGTTACAATAGAGGAGAAGAACAGGGAGGCTAAAGGGAATGGGTCAACCTTATTCTCACTGAATTTGGCTTAAGGAGGGAATAACATGCACACTAAATTGGGTAACTTACCCTATAGGAAAAGTAGGGGGGAAGGGGATAAGAGGGGGGATGATAGAAGGGAGGCCAGATTGGGAGGGAGGGTAGTTAAAAGCACACACTTTTGAAAAGGGACAGGGTCAAAGTAGAAAGTAGAAGAAGTTGGGGGGGGGGGGGAGATAGGATGGAGGGAAATATAGTCAGTCTTTCACAATATGTCCACTATGGAAATGTTTTGCATAATTACACATGTACAAGCTATACTGAATTGCTAATCTTCCCAGTAAGGCTGAGTGACGAGGGAAGAAGGAAAAGAATCTGGAATTCAAAGTTGTTTTTTTATTTTTTAATTATTATTATTTTTTTACACGCACTGGAAAATAAGATATACAGGCACTGGGGTATAGAGATCCATCTTGCCCTACTGGAAAGTTGGGAGGAGGATATAGAAGAGAGCAGATTAGGAGAGGGGGGTATTCAATGGGATTGCTATCTGGGGTAGGGGTAGGGGTAAGACGGGTTGAAAATTTGTAACTCAAAATCTTGTGGAAATGAATGTTGTAAACTAAAAGTAAACACAATTTTTTTTTAAAAAAGGAAAAAAAAAGCGTGACACTGGGTTGGTTTCTGTAATCTCCAAATGAAAGAACTGGAGACTGAAGCAGGTATCAGCACCAACTGTAGAGAACAGGTTCAAGACAAAGCAAACTGCTGCAGTTCTGGGTTTCCATGGTAGCTGCATCACTGAAGTAGAGAAGGAAATCCTCCAACACTACTTCCAGAAGACTAGGGAGGTAATGCTAGGAAAATCCCTTAGCTTTCACCTAGAAATTCGTGGAAAATGTCATTTAAATGGATAAGAAATGAGCCCATGCTCCATAGGCTGGAAGTTCAGTTGCCCTACTAGAGAATGAGAAGCTTTAGCCATTAATGCAATTATGTTTTAATCTAAAGACTTGAAAATTTTTCCAGTACAGCATTCAGTAAGGTACTGAAAGTTTTTTGCAAAGTAAAGAATCTAACTTTTTTTATGCAGACTGAAAGCTCATCCAAAGATTTAATTATTCTTACCTCTTATTTGATGTGAACTCTTTCTAAGTACAATTTTTCTGTTTCCTTTACCTATTAAAAAGTAGAAATCTCCTCTGCTTCCTAGGTAGTCTTAGCACAGAATAAAGTTTCTTAATGAAAGGAGTTAAAAAATTGTATACAGTTATGTCAGTTTCTCAAGAGCTTCACTATTACAAACATCAGTGCAGCACTAGAAAGTAATAGGCACTGTAAAAATAGTCCCATCTCAACAAGAGTTAGCTCAGCATAACATTGCTAATAGAGTCATTTAGCAATCTTTTAAACTTCCCTTGATGGAGCAGGACCAGTTGGTAGAATTCAGATGTTTGTGAATATACAGATAGTCACTTGAAAGTAGACTCCTTGACGTTAAAAAAAAACCTGCAAATAGCTTAACTTTCTGAAACTCAAAGTTTTACAAAAATACCTATTAAAAATAAAATTACAAGCAAATATTTAAGAAGCAAGTGAAATACAAGAAATATTCACGGCATATAAATCCATGATAAAATATTGGTAATATTTTTAAATTGTGAAAAAATATTTCTAAAAAGCTATTTGATTAAGAGATCCAATAGCTACTTATCAGGCAAATTAATTAAATGTTAAGTAGATAAATAAAAAGTTTGGATGATAGTTGTCTTTTGTGGTTAAAATCATGAGTCTGGTATTTAGATTAAAGAAGCAAACAAAATGCTTCAATTGAAACTATTCTTATGTCTTTATTGAAAACTTCTGATTGTTAACAGTAGAAACATTTTAGCAAATATGTGATACTATTTTCAACTTTTTTCCAACTTGTCTGGTTACATTCATAATCAATATTTCCTTAATGAACGATTATTTACATGTTAAAATAGAAAATGTTTACATGATGCCTCTTTAGGATGATGCCTATTTTTTTTATTCTTAAATATTTGGTGCATTAAATGTGTGTATACATGTGTATTATATGTCTACCTTTAAATAAACATACATTGCTGGCACAGTAATTACTTTTTAAATATGTAGACATTTTCTAAATTCATAATTTTCCCCAATTTCAAAGCACTTTGTACTTACTGTAAAGGTTTTAAATTGGTACTCTTTAAAATTATCCAGAAAAGAGAAATGAATGAGTACTATAACTCCAATAATAAAATACCCATTCACTAAGCAAAAGCATGCAATTTGTAAAAAATTATATTGCTGTTGTTCATCCTTCATTTTCAAAGAGGACCAGTGACATCAAGGAAGAGGTCCTTTTTTTCCTTTTTTAATTTTTTTCGGTTTTTTAGAGGGGGGGAAGGCTGGGCAATTGGGGTTAAGTGACTTGCCCAAGGGTAACGGCTAGTAGTGTCTGAGGTCGGATTTGAACTCAGGTCCTCCTGACTCCAGTCACCTAGCTTCCCCAAGGATGATGTCTTGATTGTTGTCTGGAATTGGATTTAAGTGAGGCAGAGTTGCACAAAGGTATCCACCACACTTTCTCTTCCAGAGACATAGGTCTTCCACTTCATCCTGGGCCATTGCCAGTCGTCCAAACTTCTGTCTTGCCACTAGACTAGAAAAGCTATGCCATAATATTAAAAAAAAAAGATAATGTACCAGGTTCTGCTTTTGGCCTTTATCACTAGTTAGCTTCGTTGCTTTCTAAGCACATCACTTAAACACAAAAAGATAAATGTTAAAAAGGCTATGGACGGGGCAGCTAGGTGGCGCAGTGAGTAAGAGCACCGGCCTCGGAGTTGGGATGACCAGGGATAGAAACCGGCCTCAGAAAATGAGCACCCACACATAAATAATGACTAGCCGTGTAACCTTGAGCAAGTTACTTAACCCCAATTGCTTTAAAAAAAAAAAAAAAAGAAGAAATGATGGATATGAGAAATTCCAAGAAACTCTGGAATTACTTCCATGAACTGATGATATGAAATACACAGAGCCAGAACAATTTACATGATGATCACAATAATGAAAAGAAAAAGAACACTAAAATACCTCAGAATAGTGATTAAAGTGACCAATGAAGGAACACAGGGGACATCCTACTGAAGCAAGTTTCCAATTTTTTAAAACATAAGTGCTAGAACATAGGTGCAAAAGGAGATATATGTTTTCAGACATAGACAATGTCTTTGTTTTGCTTAACCATATTTATTTGTTACAATGTAAGGTAGTATGGGGGGATGAGAAAAAGAAATCATTAGGAAATAAAGATTTTTAAAATATGAATGAAATATATTTAAACAAAAATCACTTAAATTTATTTTAACTCAGTTTTCTCATTTGCAAACTTAGAAAGTTTAACTGCATTTCATTTATAGTCCTATATAGTACTATAAAATTATGAAAATCTATTAATCCATTAACATTTAAACTCTGACCACAGTACTGGTCAGAGCAGTATTTCTTGCTTTTTATTTTACATCTAAAAGTTCAGTGGCATAGACCAGAGGATGTAATATTCTTCCAATGGATTATTAACTAAATGTCCCTACTTTCCTATCTACAATCATTGAGTTTGAAATGTCTAAAAGCCAGTGGTAATACCTAACTACAGCCACTAAGTAGCGCACTTTTCCAAACTTAAGGGAAAAAGTTGTA
This sequence comes from Gymnobelideus leadbeateri, assembly GCA_011680675.1. Taxonomy (NCBI): domain Eukaryota; kingdom Metazoa; phylum Chordata; class Mammalia; order Diprotodontia; family Petauridae; genus Gymnobelideus; species Gymnobelideus leadbeateri. The sequence continues at coordinate 361,116 of WOXC01010427.1, read as the reverse complement.
CCCAAAGTAAACTCATTCACCTTGTGATTCCTGCTTGATATTACTAACTCAAAGCTCAACTACCTTGGATAGTTTGGATTAAATTGTAAAGACTTTTTTCAAAAAATAGAGTGGGGTAGGGAAGTTTTATTATACATCAATTTACTGAAAATACACACTGTACTATATGGTGCTTGTAATTGTTTTTACATCATACAAACATATAATTGTATTTCTTTTTTTACATTTTACAAACTTACAGCGCATGCTGATTCTGCAATGCCCATCTTAAAAATAGTGTTTCTGTTCCTTAAGGGATCTAGGAAAAAAGAATCAAAACACTTTAAGCTAAAATTCTTGTCTATTTAAAAATCACTGTTTTTGTTTATCATTAATTGTGATTTTCAAAGTCCTGCTTCCTTCTGCTTTCGTCCTCTATAGTTTCTCAAAGAATGGAATTCCCTATTAGTGCCCTAAAGGTAATTTTAAATACATTCACCACTTTTGCAAGGGCCTGTTTCTTCCAAAGTGTTTACTTGCACAATAAAGTAGAGAATATAAGTTAAAATGAGGACACACATCATGATGCACCAAAACTTACATTTATTAGTTGACGATAATCATGCCAACTGAATTGCAGAGAAGCTTACTTAAGTGATGATTATTACCAACCTTCCCAAATTCAGGGTTCAGAATGTATTATTATAATAATATATATAATATAATATTTATTAAATTAAAAAGGAATGAAATGTAGCTAGGTAAAACTTATAACCACTTCAAAAAAGTCTGATAGTACATTCAGTGTTTCATAACTGGAAAAAATGGGAGGGAAGTGCCTTCTTTAGATATATATAATAATATAATATAATATATATAATTATATATTATATATATGTATATACATACATATATATAATATCTTCCTCTTGTCCTTAGGATTTTCTGCAAATCTCACAATGAATGTAAGTCTTCCTGATACTTTTTTGTATCAGAGGGTACCACTTTAATTTCTGTTTAATGGCAATCGAACAATGGATTTTGTATTAGAGGACAGTCAGAAAAATTCTAGACTTAATCTTCTTCTATAAAAGATGAAGTTAGGCAGATGATATCTAGGGCTTCTTCCAGTTCATAATACATTATCTTCTTCAGAAGACACCTAATTTACAGGGCTGCTTATAGCTATTAACATAATTCAATTCAAATAAACATGTATTAGCTGCCTGCTATGTGGCAGGCACTGTGCCAAGCATCAGATATTTGATATGGTATACTTAATACACAAAATAAGCAGTTCTATACAATCAACAACTTAGGTCATTCAATTATCATTATTACAGTAAATTTAAAATAAAGTCTTAATTGACACTCAAACATATATTTGGAATTACTGCTGATTTTAAGAAGAGCTTCGAACCTCAGGTGAAAATATAAATTTAAACATTTCTATTCTATTAATATGATTTTTAATCAATCAATGACCATTTATTATGAGCTTTATATGTGTATTATTATGTGCTAACTGCTAGGCATACAATGAAAGTCAAAAACATAAAAACATTCCCTGCTCACAAGGAGATTACATACTCATGGGGAAGATAACATATAAACAAACTTATTGTTCAGTTTTTTTCAGTCATGTCCAACTGTCTGTGACCCCATTTGGGGTCTTCTTGGCAAAGATACTGGAGTGGTTTGCCATTTCCCTCTCCAGATGAATTTTACAGATGAGGAAACTGAGGCAAATAGGATTATGGCCTTTGCCCAGTATGTTTCTGTGAAGAGTCTTCCTGACTTCAGGCTCAGCACTCCATCCACTGTGCCACCTAACTGCCTATATAAATAACTGGTTGTACAAAAGGTACATCTACAGCAGAAGGAAGGCAACCTTGGAAAGACATACTCAAGTGATTACAGAACCAGTACAGTCTCCTGAAGAAACAGAAGACTCACTGTAGCTGAATCTTAAAAGAAGCCAGGATGTCAGAGGCAGAGGTGAGGAGGAAGGACACTGAAGACACAGGGGACAGCCAGTGCCAAGGCACCCAGATGGTAGATGGAGTGCTGTGTTCTAGATCTATCAATCGTGTTGTTATGTTGGGCCCACACAAGGCATGGAATGGAAGAAAGGAGAAGACTAGAAAAGCTGGAATTAAAGGGTGGTGTGGGGAGGTTGGTACAAAATTAAAACCAGTGATGCTTCCAAAAAGGATGGAAAACTATTTTATGTCAATGTTTCCTAAGCCAAATGACATTACAAATGGTAAAACAGATAAATCCTCTACCTCACACTACTACAAATTCTATGGCAGAGTTTTCTAAACTGGGGTATAACACAGACTCTGAGATTACCAAGGGTCTGGGAATATTTGTTGAAATAAAATAATGATAATAAAGGGGCAGCTAGGTGGCGAACCTGGAGTAAAGATTCATTTTCCTGAGGTCAAATCTGCCTCACTTACTACCAATGTAATCCTGCACAAGTCTGTTGGTCTCAGTTTTCTCATTTGTAAAATGAGCTGGAGAAGGGAATGGCAACCCCCAGAATATTTGCCAAGAAAACCCCAAATGGGGTCACAGAAGAGTCTGACAGGATTGAAATGACTGAACAAAAACACTGCTCCACCCTCCAGCCCTCTAATTATGGAGGAGAAATAACTGGGGATACTGAAAAAATGTTGATTGTCAAAGCTGCATCAATCTCCATGAAGCTGAGATTTCCAGTGATGAGCTTATCCTGGGGGAGGGCGTGGAGCTGTGTAGTTAAAAACAAGCAGAGCACAAAGGTCTCACAAATTCTTGGAGAAAAGGCCTAGAAGTATCTTTTTTTCTGATAAACCTGCCTAGCCATAGCTCAGCCCAGAAAAGACTGTAACTATGAACTTCAACAGTGGCGATTCATAAGTAACATTTACGAAATCATCGTCTGAGGCTTGAATGATGGCACTTTGTCGTTGGATGGAACATTCACTGTGATTAAAATTTTTTTCCTGTTTTTTAGGAAAATATTTCCTTCTGCTGACCTAAAATTTTCCTCCCTATAACTGCTATCAACTGATCCTAACTCTTTGGTCCTTGGGAACAAATAGGATAATCTCCACAATAGCTCAAAGATCACCAGTAATAAATAGTTAAACAAGGACATCTGCCAGTTTCTCATCAGCTTTAGACGTAATTCTTCCAGGCTAGGTGACCTAGAATTACTAATAAGAACTAGGTGTTTCCTTATCTTCTCATTAATTTCCCTTTTTAATAGTTAACTGTTTTAAGTCAAGTCCAAAACTCTCATTTTCGAGATGATTTAGACCAAAGGAAGCTCAGAGAGGTTAGTGACTGGCCCAAAAAAATAAGGCTGAAACTGTCAGAGACAGGATTCTAACTCAACACCCTTTCTACTCTACCAAACTGACCCCAAAATGTCCATTTTGTCCATATTAGTCCATTCATTCCAATTTGATTATCATTCTCCGAGATGGAAAAAAAAAAACCGAGCAAAATTTGTCATTTATTATCACCCTGTTTCCCACAGGGAGCGATGCTATCACTTTGTTCATGTTTCTTTTATTTGTTTTGTTAAGGGGGAGGGGGAAAGCAGGGAAAGTAAGTGTTAAGTGTCTGAGGCCAGATTTGAACTCAGGTCCTCCTGACTCCAGGGACGGTGCTCTATTCACTGCACCACCCTTTTGTGTTTCTTTAAAAAAAAAGAAAATGGCATGTTGTCTTTATATTTCCCAACATATTCTGCCCACATCAGAAAGCAAGCCTTAAACAACAACAGAAAAAAGGAATGAAATGTAGCTAGGTAAAACTTATAAGCACCTCAAAAAAGTCTGATAGTACATTCAGTGTTTCATAACTGAAAAAAATGGGAGGGAAGTGCCTTCTTTAGATTTCTTTGGTCATGAGCATTTCTCAGCATTCAGTTTCCTCTTCTTCTGTTGCCAGTGCTCTTAACATTTACATTTTGGTAGTTGTGTATAACTGTTTTCCATTAGAATCTTCCCATGCTTTTCTATGTCATTATATCCACTGTTTAGTACAATGTAGTGATATTTCATTATATTTACATACCACAGTTTGATTAGCCATTACCCAATCCATGGCTATCTACTTTGTTTATAAGTCTTTCCAACTGCAAAAAGTGCTGCAAAAAAAAAAAAAAAATGTGTGTCCAAGGCAGACTGGGGGAGGGGACAGGGTCAAAAGAGAAAACAGAATAAATGGGAGGCAGGATAGGATAGAGGGAAATATAATTAGTCTTTCACAATACGACTACTATACAAAAGTTTTGCATAACTACACACGTATAACCTATATTGAATTACTTGTCTTCTCAATTGGGAGGGGGGAGAGTGGGGTAAGGAGGGAAGAGGGGAGAGAATCTGGAGCTCAAAGTTTTAAAAACAAATTAAAAAAAATTGTTTTGACATGCAACTGGGAAATAAGATATACAGACAATGGGGTATAGAAATCCATCTTGCCCTATAAGAAAGGGGGAAGAGGGGAAAATGGCAGGGATAGGAGAGAGGGCAGACGGGGAGAAGGGTAATCAATATACTTGCCATCTTGGAGTGGGAGGTAGGGGAGAGATGGGGAGAAAATTTGGAGCTCAAGATCTTGTGGAAATGAATGTTGAAAAATAACAATAAATAAATAAATTCTGGTGGGGGGGGGGGGGATGTGCATATGGGGATTTTCTTATTATCATTAACCTGCCTAGCCCTGGGGTCTCTTGAGTCAAAATGTACAGACATAGTAATCATTTTCTTTGAATAATTCCAAACTGCTTTCCAGACTGGTTGGACCAATTCATAGTTCCACTCATACAATATTAGTATAACTAATGGTGGAATTCCTTACCACAATTTAACTTCACAAGTCCTTCCTCTTGTCCTTAGGATTTTCTGCAAATCTCACAATGAATGTAAGTCTTCCTGATACTTTTTTGTATCAGAGGATACCACTTTCATTTCTGTTTAATGGCACTCGAACAATGGATTTTGTATTAGAGGACAGTCAGAAAAATTCTAGACTTAATCTTCTTCTATAAAAGATGAAGTTAGGCAGATGATATCTAGGGCTTCTTCCAGTTCTAAATCTTATCATCTTCACTTGTACATCCTGGATTCCATCATTTGTTCTTTTAAAAGCAGAATTCATCAATGAGTTCCCCTGTGTAGTCTCATTAAACACCATATATATTTTCCCTCTCCTACTTTATTGGAGATCTTCAAATTTCATTCTTGAAATGAATGAAATTTTAAGACTATCCTGACTCAATTCAATTTCAGGCCATGAGATCAATTCCAATTTCAAAAAAACAAAGTGCCTATTGTGCACTGCCAACCTTATTTTTCTCTCTTTTACCTCCCACATCTAATTAGTAATAAGATCCTATAAAGGCTATCTCCAAATATCTCAAGCACCCATACTTTCCCTTCTATTCTCACTGCCGTCATATTACGCAGGAAATATCATGGGATTATAGCCAGGATACTTGTTCTATCACTACTTATAAACATATGACTGTGGGTAACTCTTCTGGGTCTCAACTTTATGATCTATTAAATGAAGGGTAGGTCTAGTGATTTTTTAAGATTTCTTTAAATCCCAAAATTCTGAGACTTTTAAGGATTTATTTTAAAAAATTATCTTGTCGGTCAATAACCATTTATTAGAAATCTACTATGTGCCAAGCACTGCGTTTAGCAATAGCAAAGGGCTAGCTTAGGCCTATGAAGCTTCCACTTATATCCTCTCAATTAAATAATTAATAAGTGTAATGGTCTACCAGGGTAGAGTCCATCAAGAGTCAATCAAGTAATGTGTTTATTTTTTTTAAAAAAAGGAAAGGGGAGGAGAGAAAGAGAAGAAAAGGGAGAAAGGGAGAGAAAAGGAGAGGAAAGTAAAGACAAGTCTAAATTGTACCTTCAATTGTGGGGAAGTCAGTCGCCCTCTCAAAGTCCCTGGGCAACTCTTTAAGACTGTTCTTGCAGAGATGATGCTGAGAGGTTCTGACAGAAGTTCTTCACAGAAAGAACTTTACATGATCTGCTTTCTACCTAATTCTTCTGCCTCCCCAACCCCCACAAAAAAAAAAAAAAAAAGCAATGCACTTAACCAAAACTACATGTTTATTACTATATTCCAAATGGATTCAAATACCAAATGTCTATAAGAGCTTATTTATCGCTTTTGTGTCTGTCTATTCCTCTTTATATTTGTATATAAAGTTTTTCTTTAACATAATGGTAATCACTATATATTCTTCTTGTTGTCCCTAGAGTTTGCATTGATTAAAAAAATCCTTCAGGGGCGGCTAGGTGGCGCAGTGAATAGAGCGCCGGCCCTGGAGTCAGAAGGACCTGCGTTCCGAGCCGGCCTCCGACACTTAATCCGCACAAACAAAAACCTAGCCGTGTAACCTTGGGCAAGTTACTTAACCCCAATTGCCCTAAAGGGGCCGCTAGGTGGTGCAGTGAGTAAGAGCGCCGGCCTCAGAGTTGGGATGACCCGAGATCAGATCCGGCCTCAGAAAATGAGCACCCACGCATAAATAATGACTAGCCGTGTGACCTTGAGCAAGTTACTTAACCCCAATTGCTTTAAAAAAAAAAAATCCTTCAAAATCTATATTCATCATATTTGAATTGAATATTTTGAATTGCATGACCCAGTGTCCCACTGAACAGAAAGACGACACAGATGAATCATCTACCCTCCTGTAAAACATCTGAATTATTTCTATTTCTTTGCCATTTATTTGCCTAAAAATACATTTGAAGGCCTTTTCTTTTTTCCTTTTATGAAAATGTTTAAGGCATATTCCCAATAACTAGATTATTGAATCAAAAGATGGATTATTTTTTATTATTCTCCTGGTCTCTATTGCCTTAGACTGCTCTCCAGAAAGATTTTCCATTTGCAATCCATATTAGAAAACAAGTTAATCTGACTGAAAACTGCTGAGGAAATATTAAATTTCACAGGCTCCTTACCTCAAAGAGATAATGATGTTTTACAAAACAGAGGAAGAAAAAAAAAGGAAAGCAATGACAAGAATTGAGCAAAGCTTTTCATTTCAATGACATTAGAAAGAGGTATTAAAATATCCCAACCCATGTGTCTCATGATCCCACAGCTTCTTTGTTTATCTATAAGGAAGTTCAGGGAAAAAAGTTATGGAGCCACATAAATGTGTTTTGCACCACTCCCTAGTAGCATAGGAAGGAATTTCTTTTCTGTCGACACCCTAACATTAATTTTTTTTAAAACCAGTATAGAGGTCACAAATTCAAACACAATGAAGGTCAAAATAAGAAATAGCCTAAAAATTCACGGTAATGCCATGACTTCCCATTATAAATACTGTGCAATAGGATTTCACATCTAGAAGTTGCCCACCAGTGGTTGAAGAGCAATTTTAAATGAAAAGGCATTCTGTAAGGCCCTAAGTGCACCATGTCTCTGTTCCCTCCCATTTATTTTTCCCATCAACATTTTTCCATCTGTTCTGATTCCAAACACCAGACTAAAAAAAACAAAAGTGTAGCCATTAAAATTGTACTTTTGCAATCCATTTAAAACAAGACACATTACTATTTTTTCATCCTAATCAACATTAAGTTCCAATTAGTGTACCTGTAAAATGAATCAAGAAAGGTCTTACACAGTATGTTCTAATAAATCTTGTTCACAGAACAGTTTTCAATTTAGGGAGATGGATACTTTTATGTGTCTATTATTTAGAATACTGTAATTCATTTTAACATGCATGACAGAAATGATGCCCTCTCTACCATAGCTCCCTACCTTCCTCATAATCTATACCCTCTCTCCCTCTGAGAAAGACTGTGAGCAAATTCTAAGAGTATTATGTGGCTAATAGTAATATTTTGGTAGAAGTACTAGGTAAATCTGCCTATCAAAGTAGTTATAGCTCCATCTTAGCCAAAATTATTTTTAGAAAGCATCCAAATAGTTAAATTAAAAGCTAAAATTATGAACTCACACTCAATCTGAATAGGATCACTATTTATTAATTTTAGTGGAACAATTAACTGAAGCCCCAATGTCTAGAAAATAATCAGGGGATGAAAGACATTATTATCAGTATTTAATCTAAGAGCTAGATGCTCAGATTCAAATGAGACTTTTGTAACTTTTTTTTGCCTTATCTAATTGTGAGAAAAATTATTAAATATATATATATATATATATATATATATATATATATATATATACACACACATATGTATGTATATGTTAAATCTCACTACTTCCAATGAGTTGGAGGGTAATTAGCTGGGCAAAAAAAATACAGAATATTTGAAAAGAAATATAATTTTGTTACTTTGATATACAAACAGCAACTAGAAATGGATTAACAAAAATTTAGCAAATAGATAGTTACTTGCTTGAGTAAAAACACATACATAAAGAAGCAAATGAATTTAAGAGAAATGGGTGTTTCTAAAGTTCTTGAAAATAGTTTGCTCCCTTACACAGATTGAAGTCTCCCTTCCCAAACTATTTAGACCACTCAGTTGTTTAGCAAACCTTTTTTTTCTACAATATCCAAAAAGTGCAGTCAATAATCACTGAATATACTAAATTAGTAAGGTCTTATTAAGTTCTAAAAGTTTATACAAACAAGCATGATGGATTTTTAGCTTCAGATACAAGACCACAAATAAAAACTCAGTATTTAGATTTGGCCAGTATCGGAGGGTATTAAGTAATGTGCCAACACATTGCCATGTTTGTGTTCCTACCAAAAGCAATTAACAAGCATGTCCAATCTAAGTAAAAATTGTTTTCTCCATCAGAAGAGGAGGTAAGAGGGATAAAATGCTACCTCTCTCTAACTATAGCTTAACAAGGCAGACAACATATTCTCTAAGAGTATGGAAGAAAAGCCTAGAGAGAAAACAAGAGGCAAAAAGGCTACAAAGAATCAAAGAAGGATATAAGCGTGGGGCATGAAGGTCAAGAGGATGGAAAAAAGAATTATGTGAAGAGAGAAGAAAAGAAAGAAGGAAAGTCTTTGGGATATATAACAGATACTACCTTCTTCTCACAGAAGAAAGGCCTGGGCCATCTGAGCAGAAGTCACCTACTTGTGTCTCATGGTAAGCTAAGGTGTAATCATAGATGCCACCAAGGGAGACAGCAGTTGTTAAAAGCCCAAGGAAGAAGAGATAAGTGGTGAGACTAGGGGAATCTCCTCTGAGAGATATGAAAGTAGGCATACTTTGACCCAATATGAACAGTCTGTAGGTGGGCTGTCTTCCTGGGCTGTGCATTTGAGATGCAGCAGTGAGCCTCTTGAGACCTGTCAAACTTGATAATCATCCAGTGCTGGTGATCCACACTGCCAAAAGGAACCTAGAAAGAATCTCTTGGAAACAAGAGACAGAGGAGATCATAAAAGATAAAAGAAACAATTTCAACTACATAAAATTAAAAGGCTTTTGTATTAATAAAATCAATAAAAATGGAACCAGAAGTGAAATTATTAAGTAGGAACAATATTTGTATCAAATATCCCCAATAAAACTCGGATAACCAAAATATATAGGAAATTGATACAAATGTATAAAGCCAGAAGACATTCCCCAACAGATAAGTATTCAAGGAAGATAAGCAGTTTTCAAAGAAAAGCTCAAATGATAAATGATCGTTTGAAAACATGCTGGAAAGCCAAAAAGAAATGCAAATCAAAACAATCCAGACCATCTCATACCATGCAAATTGGCAAATACAACAAAAAATACAGAATACTAGTTTGGGAAGGCTATAAGAAGAGACACAATAGTACATTGTTGGCAAGACAGTAAAGTGATCAACCTCTTCTGGAACTTAGAATTATGAAAGAAAAATGATCCAACCATACCTTTGACTCTTCAATCCCACTACTGACAAAGTACCCCAAGGATGTCAAATAAATTTACAGAAGTTCAACAGAAACCGATATAAACTACTGTTAGGTAGCAAAGAAATGGGAAACAAAACAGAGCCCATTAACTGGAGGCCAAAAAAACCTATGATATACAAATATAATGGCATGTTATTATGCAGAAAGGAAGGAGGAAAAAGGAAAGATTTCAAGGAAATATAGGAAGATATTTTGGTATCTTCCTATATAAGATATATGAATATATATTCTATATATTCATATAGAAGTGATGCAGAACAAACTAGTCAGAAACAAGAAAGTGATATATACGATGACTCCAACAATGTAAATGATGCAAATGAAAGGATCACTAACAAGAAGTTAAACTTGGAGTAAATGAAAAAACAAAGTCCAGAAGATCAGATAATGAAAGGATTTTACCCCTCATGGCAGAGAACTAGAGAACAGCAACGCAGTTGCATATACTGTCAAATGTGTTCTCTATAATGGATACTTTTTTTCTTAATTGTTTTGCTGCCTGGCACAAACAGTAGGTGCCTAATAAAAGCTTTGTTTCCTTCCTTTCTTTTTTACAAGGGACAACTGAATCCAGGAGATGGGGAAATGTCTTAAGTGATGGTGACAAAAATTTTAAAGGCAATGTTTTGTTGTTCCTAAAGAATTTCTAGAGTTGTAAAGTCCTGGACAGAAAAAGGATGTAAGGGCAGAGGTGAGAACCTTACCTGAGAAAATAAGATATGGAAATTAACTACTAGCTGGCTAAATAATTACCTTCTTCCTAGCATTAGAGAATGGGATTTAAGCTTCCTGGACCACCACAGCACAAAATACAGGAATGAGATTCTTTGGCCACAGGATTACATGCCTTTGTTATTTATATTGCTAATTAATTATGCTGTTTTTATAATTTTGAATAAGAATCCAAAATTGACCATAACGAATTATAGTGGGAGAAGGGAAAACAGGAGAAAAGCAGGAAAATAAGGAGAGACAGATAAGAGTTCTAATCTCTTTGCTAAAATTGTATTTTAAAGTGCTTTCATTAATATTCATTAGTCTACAATCCTATTTCTCAACTTTGTTTATCGAAATTTTAATCGCAATTTTACCAGAAGCATATAGCCTCATAAACGGAGTTATTGGGAAGCGGTTTTCTCTATTTTTGAGCATAATTTTTGTAGTGATAGTAAAAAATATTCTTTAAAACATTTGTCAGATTTCACTTATAAATCCATCAGGATAAGAGTTTCTTTGTAGTAAATTTATGTTTTACTTAATTAATTTTTCTGAGATTAGACAGTTTAAAATCCCCAGTTCTCTTTCTTTAGGTGTTTTTTTTTCTTTTTATATCTAATCATCCATTTCCTTTGAATTATCAGTTTTGCTATCATATAATTGCATATATTACAGTTTCTAAAAATTCTCTACCTCTTTTCCATTCACTATACATTGCTTTTTCATTTTATTTTGATAATCTGATTTTCTCCTTTTTTTTTAAACTCAAGGTAGTGATTTATTCCTTTTGCCAGTCTTTCCCAAAAAATAAAACAAAACAAAACAAAAAACCTCTTTACTTTGTTTTGTCAATAGTCTTTATTAGTTATATAGTCTTAAGATTTTTATTTAGTTCCTTAATTTACAAGATTCCTTTTTTGGTACTTGTTTTGGGAGTGCTGATTTGTTGATTTTCTGGGGATTTTTAAAAAGTATGTTCCATTTATCAAACTTTTCTTTTCGTAATTTTGTCAATATGTTTTTAGAAAGAGAAAATTTGACCTGAAGTATGTTTTAGTTACATCCCATATATTTTGGTACATCATTTTACTATCCTCGTTCTGTTTAACACAATGATTTACTGTTCATATGATTTGTCTTTTGATCCAGCTATTACTCAGGATAGCATTACTTGCATCTGTTATCTTTTGTTCACATTTACTTTGTTGATTACCTTTTTTTTGCAATATGGTTTAAAAAGGATGAATTTATTGTTTCTGGCTTTTCACATTTTTATGCCCTCTCAAATGATGGCTTTTTATAAAGCTATGTTCTTTAATATACCTGAGAGCAAATTCTTCAGTGTTCCCATTCAGAAATTGCTGTCTTTTCAAACAACTTTTTTCTATTGATCTATACATTGTCCTTCTTATCTTTCAACTGTGTTTAACCAGATCTGATAGAGAAGTACTAAAATCTCCTGTGATTACTGTGTCTGTATCAAAGTTTTTTGGGGGTTTGGTTTGGTTTTTTATTTTGTTTTGCTTTGTTTTTGAGGGTTTTTTCTTCAATTAAGCTTGTTTTTCCTTTTGATTAATGCACATTTAATAATAATATTGTCTAATTATAATGCCTTTAAGCATCAATTTTATTATTGCTTTATCTCAAATCATGATTACAACTCCTTTGGAATTTTCTGAAGCATGATATTCTTCTGAGATAATATTTGTATAACTGTATCTTGTAAGGAATAAAGGGAAAACCTTTAAGTCACTTACTTAATTTTTTTTTTTCATTTTGGAGGGCAGTTGGGCAGTAACTTGCCCAAGGTCACACAGCTAGGTTTTTGTTCGTGTGTGTGTTAAGTGTCTGAGGCCGGATCCGAACTCAGGTCCTTCTGACTCCAGGGCCGGCGCTCTACTCACTTCGCCACCTACCCGCCCCACACTTAATTTCTAAAGTATAACTTCCATAGTAAGTGTAAGTTGGGCCCTGGAGTCAGGAGGACCTGGGATCAGTTCCTGCAAAATGAGCACCCACATATAAATAATGACTGGCTGTGTAACCTTGAGCAAGTTACTTAATCCCAACTGCTTTAAAAAAAATAATTAAGTTGGCATTTATACAGCAATTTAAGGTTTAAAAAAGTATTTTACATACTTTATTTCACTTGATCCTCACAGCACCCCTCTGAAATAGCTATGATAGCATTATGACTCTCATTTTACAGAGGGGGAAATAGAGTCGGACAAGTTAAGCCCATGGTCACACAGTTGTCAGAAGAATAATTCAAATCCAGGTCTCTCCTAACTTCAATTCAGTATTTCTTCCCTTACTCTTGACACATTCATGTTAAGTTTTCTGGAACTGCAAATACTTTATATCAAGCAATGAGGCATTTATGATTTTATTTACTACTCTTAATGAAGCTGCAAGTAGTCTGATTTCCTTAAGGTCTTATGTTTAGACTGTAAATCTGTGCCAACTGGCATGATTGCTATAATTATAAAATGTCATTTGTTACGATTTGTTCTAGTTTGCAGTCAAACTAGAACGCTAAAATCTAAACTACATGTTTAAACAAGTTACATTTATTTTTAATATTTTTAAATCTCAAAAATATGTACTTAATTCAAAATTGTCACTGTCACACACCAGACCAGATTAAAAATTATAACTGGACTAAGAGTTCACTATTTTGACGCTTCCTGAGTGAATGTACTCTTGGATTCAGATTTTATTGTTTTAGATCTTTTACAACATTGACAGGTTTTCCTCCTGAGAATTACCAAGTTGTGGGACGGTTCTGAAATAACACACATTTCAACATGGCTTCCTTCTACTGATTAAGAGTACTATTAAAAAAAAAAGCATAATAAAAGCAAAGAACTTGACCTTCCCTCATGATAAATTTTCATGTTTATAATGAAGCAGGAAGATCATAGAATTAGAAAACCTCACTCCTAGTCATAGCTCTGACATTTATCTATATGATCTCAAGAAAATCACAAACCCTCCAAGCTTCAATTTCCTCATCTGGAAACATTTTTTCAAAGTAAAAACAGTAATACCCTCCCTGTATACCTTATAAAATTGTTGTTAAGGACCAAATCATGTATATGAAAGCTTTTGGAAAATTGCAAACTCCTATACAAGAATAAAGCATTGTTATAGTGAGTTCAAAGTTTGGTGCAGTAGAAAGAAACCTGGGCTTGGGTCAGAAGACGCTGGTACCTTAAAGTGTCATCATGACCAAAGGGGGATGGGGGGGGGAGAGAGAGAATCATACAACTTTTCTAAGTCTCCCCCCCTTCCTTCATTTGTACTACATACATCTTAGGGTTGTTGGGAATAAAAAATATAAGTGAAATATTATATAAATCTGAATCATTGTTGCTGTCAATATCATAAGGTCCCAGATTCAGAACACACACTATATGCCTGGAAAGTTGAAGGAGACCATGTGTTTTTAATTACAGGATAACAAGTCTCAGGGCCTTTCCAAATCTGACATTCCATGATTCTGAGATACAACAGTTGTAGTCAACTATTGGAACCACTACCACATAGAATGTGGCCTCATCTAGCTTGTCCCCATAGGGCAGAAGGAAGAAGCCATGGGTATTAGTTTAGAGCTTCCCAAAAGTGAAAAGAGCTGGTCCAGGAGGTACTGGATTCCACCAAAACAAGGATGGAGAAACACTTGCTGGAGGATTTTGTGAAGGGGGTGGATCAGAGGCCTCTGGAGTCCTCTTTTCCGACTCTGACATTGTATGTGATTCTATGATTCTACGTTTAACTAAATCATCATACCATCCACAAAAAAATGACATTTTAAACTTCTTTTACCAACATTAAGTCCTTTGACTTTACTATATGTGCTTGCATATATAGTAAATATCTATGTATATCTATGTAAATATGAAAAATATCTATGTATAAGACTATGCTGAATAATAATGGCAACTTCATTTAAATCCTGTTTTGAGTGAGAAAAAGTCCAAGTTTTCTCAATTATATAAAATATTGACTCTTCTGTTCAACTAATTGTTTCCATGTCAAGAAAAAGGCCTTTCCTGGTTTTCAGTGTTAATAGAAAATTGAATGATCTATATAAAGCACTTTACAAACTTAAAGTATGTATTACATAAATAACAAATTAGAATGAGAGCTAGATTTAAGCCAAATATAGAAACACAAGCAGTTTACTAGAAATTTAAAATGGAAAGAATCCCCAACTTGGGAATATCTGACATACAAACCCAGTCCTTTATCTCCTCCTTGATGCTAAGGAATTCTTTTACTTTTTCTCCTTTCTTTACCCCTCACTGCTATGGAGCCCATCCTGCCACTCTTCTTCACCATCACCCCAACCCTGTATCACTTCTCACCTGCCAGAGTGACAGGAATAGGTGAGAGGAGAAAAAAAAATACTCTTCTTCAATAAGCATCCTACTGCTACTCTTTCACACTCCATTTTTCAACAGTCAAGTAGTCAAAGTTGTGTCTGGGAAAAGTTCAGCCAACAGGCACTTCAGTACATAGGACAATTCCACCACGGGCACAGTGACAGGGTGGGGGAAGGCAGGCAGGGAAGGCCAACTTCCAGAGGGTCTAAGATATGTGGCCTCAGAGAACAGATCATGATACTGGGAGTTTGGCAGTATGAGCCTCAGGTGCTATTGCACCTGAGGTCTGTGAAGGATGGCGAGGAAACCAACCATCAACCCAGATATTAGTACCACAAGACAACATCCCATTTGTCCGATTCTTACTTACAGAAAATACACACACACACACACACACACACACACACACACACACACACACACTCCCATGGATACATATTTATTTTTACTTAGGCTCCATTTCCTCATCTATGAAATGAGGGGGTGGGTGACACCTCCTGACAAGAGGGGTACAAACAAGAGATCTGTGTATTTTTGAAATGGGAAATGGCCAGTGTAGGAACCTGCCTCGTTTGAATATGCATTCATTCTGAGAGGTTTTTTCTTTCTCTCTCTCTTTTTTTTTTTTTTTTTTTGGAATGGGGAAGGCAGGGCAATTGGGTTAAGTGATTTGCCCAAGGTGACATGGCTAGTGTTAAGTATCTGAGGTTGGATTTGAACTCAGGTTCTTCTGACTCCTGGGCCAGTGCTCCATTCACTTTGCCACCTAGCCTCCCCTTTTTCTTTATTTTTCAATAGAAGTATGGGAGGGGAGCAGAAGGAAAATAAATTTTTGTCAACTGAAAAAGACAGTCAGTAGATTTTTGCACGTTGAAAAACAACTAAATTTTAAAAAAACAAGATAAGGAGGCTGAATTGACAACTCAGGAGGTCCCTTCCCACTCTAAAACCATAAGATCTTAGACTTATAAGACTTATAAGACCTATAAGCCCAGAAACCTAATTTTTAATTTCATGTCTTCCTGAACAATGCTAAGTACTTGGTAAATTCTTGTAGCATTCTGAATTTTAATTAGGGTTACCTGATTGCCTCATTATCAGAAAACCTAACCCTCCGCCCAAAAATCTTATATGATCATCATCACACCTACCTCTTTCTAATGTGTAACATATTATATCAAGTACTATTATCCCAAAAGAAAAGGGTTTAGAGATGCTTCTGGCATTCTAAGAATTTAACAGGATTATACTTTAGCCAATAAAGTCACATTCAAGTTAGTAGGACCATGGAAGCTCTAGACAGGAGGTGATGGGTTGGGGAGGGATGGAAAGAAAATCTAGAACAAAATATTTACCTCAAAGTTATCTTTGTAATAAAAAGACCTCTCAGGGGTAGCTAGGTGTTGAAGTGAATAGAGGACTGGCCCTGGAGTCAGGAGGACCTGAATTCAAATTCTACCTCAGACATTTAATACCTACTAGCCATGTGACCTTGGGCAAGTCACTTAACTACTTAACCCCAACTGCCCTTCCCTCCACCCTCCAAAAAGCAAAAAAATAAAGGAAGCCCTCTCTGCTTCTCAGTGATGGGGTGCTTGGGGTGTCTATGTTTGTAACATCAGTTTGTAAAATCACATTCCCCCTATCCCCCAGCCTCAGAGCATTAACTCTGCCCCTTCCCTCTGCTAGCACTCTGCCTAGCAACAATTCATGAACTGTTTATCTCCCCTTAGTATAATGGCCAAGTGCACCTATGAATCCTTCAATGCACTATCTGTAAGTTAACTCCTTAGCCAATTATACACATACTGAATCCCAACATCCATCTTGTCAAACATGACACTAATGCGTGGCAGACTAGGCACTTCTCAGTCAGCCTTGACTGCTAGCTGAATTAGTGAAGTTTCAAGCCTAAAACCACATCTCCATGCAGCCCCACCTTGGGCTATTTCCCAGTGAATTGTGGGCAATACGCATGCACAGCAGATATTAAAATTGAATGTTCATTTAAGCACTAATCCCACCCTTACTTACCTAGTAAGCATAATTGACCTCTGATTTACTAGTGTAACTCCTTAAAAACTATACCTATGACTTCTTTAAGTTCTTTAAGAACCCCTGCCCACTGTATAGCATAACAATAAACTTTTACAATCCTGACTCAAAAGATTGCTTGGGCCTAGTGAATTCCTTCCAGACTTCACAGCAGAGACTCTGGTCATTGATTGGAGTCCCTGTAACACCTATTGCCCCCCCTCATCATTTGTAGATCATCTAAAAGAGAGGTGGAGAAAAGATGGCGAAAAGGAAGCAGGAACTTTTCTAAGCTCCTCTATGAATTCCATCTCTAAACTTTAAAAAGAATCTGAACGGATTTTAGAGTGACAGAACACACTGGGAGCCGGAGCATGGCAGATTCCCAGGAAAGTTCCCCCGCAGGGCTGAGCAGGGGGCGAGTGGAGCAGGTGGGGGCTGCACCAGCAAGAACCTGAGAGCAGACCAAAGGGGAGTGAGAAGGACCCCAGCCAGTGGACTCACCCACCCCAAGGGCATTTCGCAGCTGTCTCACTGCAGGATATCATATAAAACCAGAAACTTAATGTTATCCAAAAAAAGTTAAAAGTTTCTAATTTAGAGGTAAAAAGGTTACATGTCTCTCCCATCCCTTATGCCCATGTTTAACAATAATAAAGGTAACACACATGATTCAGTGTGGTTTAGCAGAAAGAATATCCTCATCAGAGGACCCAAAATAAATAAAACAGATCCTCAGGGCCACAGGAAGATTGGTCCTCTAGGACAGGGAACTCTAATCAATGAGGTATGCAAAGAATAAGAAAGCTGACTCGACAACCATCATCACCATTTTCTAACAGAAGAAAAAGAACTACAGGGAAAAGTCAATGCTTCAAACCAATTTCTCCTTGCAGTCTAGCTTCAAATCACCCAAGGCCCATTTCCTCGAGTATGAGAGGAAACAATGCTGGCTTGGGAGTCAAGGATCACAGATCCTAATGCAAGCTCTGGGCCAGAGGAGCTGAATGACCTTCAGCTTTAACTAACCGATCTCTTAAATCATTACAGTACTACATAATGAATTCTTTCCCACCTAAGACAATGAGATGTGGGTTTTCAGAACACTACCTCTATCTTTGTAAACTGATTAAAGTTATCATACCATTGTAGGTAATTTTAAAAAATGCTGATAACGCAGAAAAAACTTACTTATGAATGAAAGAAAAAAACACTGGCTTTATACTCCTCCAAAGGTAAACTGAAATTGATAGTAGCTATAAATTTAATTAAGAACCACTTATATACAGGAGAAAATGTTATACTCTGGGTTTTTTTTAAGTAGCCCAGTTTCTAGAAACATTTGAATGACAGTAAGATTTAAAAAAAAAATGAGCCTAGCACCAAAATCCTAAATTTCAGAATTAACAAGTATTAGCCCTACAGCATTTGAAGTAGCTGAACAGAATAGTAAATATAGTCAAAGACTTGAAATCAGGAAGACCTGAGTTTGAACTCCAACTCAATCACTAGCCATGTGAATCTCCCTGAGTCTCAGAAATCTTCATCTGTAAAAATGGACTTATTTTAGCAACTCTCTCACAGGGTGGTGACAAGGCTCAAATGAGGTCACATATGCAGAGACCTCTGTAAATCATAAAAGTACTATGTCTTAACTATCATTGTTCCTATCATTATTGTTTTCAAGGGTTAAATTAATGTAGTTTTCCATGGCCAATAATGAATTCATTACAGTCAGATTCCAGTTCTTGCTCCACAGCAGAAAAATATATGTAGAGGGAGAAAAAACTAGTGTGAACCAGTAAAGAGTACCTAGCAGAAAACACTGTAGGACTAAATTTATAGATGCTACACAGAAATTATTAATAGCCACGGATTGTACACCTGACTAAACATGTTCATTTGTGTCTTATTTCATGCAACTGGGTTCTATTACAGATGCTAAAAGAAAAATACATTATTATATATTATTAGCTATTAGCATTATTCCCTATTAGGGAACAGGGAATTAGTGTTATGGGAACCAATTAATTTTTTTTTTTAGAAAAATAATTTTCTTTACATTTACATTATAAAATGTGTGTGAGAAAGCACCTCTAACAAATCTAGAACTGAATGGTTATTTATATCTGCATCCTGTTTAGCAACTTGAAAAAGCTCAATCCCACGTTTTTGCAGTCTCCTCTGGCTGAGGCTTAATAGAATATCCTTGTTGTGGGGTCTGCTGGTAGGGAGGTGGCCAGAACCGACATCCTGCAATTCACACCCAAAGATCACAGTCTGCTAAACTCAACAACTACAAAACAAAACAACAAAACAGCCACTTTCCCATTTCCTTTGTTGCACCCCATTTTTAAACTTCTGAACACAAAGAGGGGTGGGGAGGGGTGTTAAGAGGAAGAGGGAAGGAAGAAAAAAACTTATTTTAAAACAAAGGCAAATTATGATGTAAACTTAAGATTAATACTCCTTATCTAATTTTTTTAGGACCTAGTCATAATTTTTTCCACATTCATTAGAAATATAAATTAGTGCAAATATTTAATCAAACTGGAGAAAATAACAGTTATTATAAGGCACTACACTATTTCCACCTGATTTCAAGTGATGAACATAACAAGTGACACTAAATACAGCACTTTAATGTTTGGAAAACTCTTTACATACTTTATTTCATTTGATTTCCCAACAACCCCGTGAATATGTACTCCAGAAACTATTATCTCCATCTTAGTGAGTAGTCTACTCAGATACTCTTCAATTTGGAGAACTCACATCATTATAAAGTAAATTCACAAATTACTTTAAATGTTTTAAACATACATAACCATTAATGAGGTTGTCGGTCATTTGTAAAACATGTTTTCATGAAAAATTAACTCCTATAAACAGAATCCTGTTCACCCACTATCATGAAAGGAGAGTCCTATGAATTACAATGAAAATGTTTGTAAAGAAGACAGTCTCTCTTGCAGCATGCAAAAATAAATGTCATGCCACAGCAGAATTTTGCCTACTGGCTGCTGTAGACTTTAAATTCATTCTTCCATCCTGGCACTCTGGGGGCTTTTCAGATTTAGAAATCTTCCTCTCCAAATCCACCATCTTACACACTATCAGACCTCACTGACTTCTCTCAATGTTAACAACTCCTGGGGAGCAACTGAAGTTCCCAGATTTTCACTCCCTTCTTCTACTGGTTTTGGTGGAGCACACCTGACAAGTCTAACCCAGTACTTTTAGAAACTTCTCTAAACTAAAGCTCATGATCTCCAGCCAATGTATTTAATGTAATCAACGAAAGAACAAAAGATTTTCAAAACAAAACAAAAGCACTTAATGAAATAGAACACACTCCCCTTTAAGTATGGACTCACTCTTCCTTAAATACATAAATATCTCAAAAGGAAATTTGATCAGAATCATGCATGGGACATACACAGAAAGGGCTCAGACAAGGAGGATAATTCATGCTTCCAAAGCCTGCTAATATCTTCTGATGATGTCCTGCTCCCTGCCAAGCATTGCTCTAGACTGTTAAGACCTAAGAGATGGTAGTAGAGTCATTATCTTTAATTTTTATTCTTCTATTTTTCAGAGTCCACAGCTTCTTTAAATAGGTCAGGCTGGAGCTGTTCCAACTGTAGTTTCTTCTCATCCTTACCCTTTCTTCTAATCTGATATTAATTTTTATCTTTTCTCTAAACAAACATTAGACTACATAAAAATCTTCTGAATTCTGAAATGACCCCACACTGCTAATAAATTATTCCCTGTCTGTTAAGAAATTGTCGATTACAATATTCTGTGACCACTGAGTGTTTTCCACATTTATTGCCTCCTAAATCTCTTCTTAAATCAAGTCTTCATCAGCTACTACCATATTTCTGAGCAGCTTAAATTTATTTTTCCTTTTTTATTTTTTTGATCGCAAACCACATATTCCAAGAGAATTTGGAAACCATCCTCCTGTGACCCTACTGCTTGCTTAAATCACCAAGTATACTATACTAAAATACTTGCTGATTTAGTTTAGAGAAAGTTTTCAAGTTTTTGAAAAAGTTTATTTTTTCTATCTACAATTAATATTATTTATCTTCAATCTATCTGTATCTACCAGATGCCTCCCTACTTCCTACAAATATATCCATGTCTCCCCCATCTTCAAAAACCCTCTCATGCCATCCATCCCTGCTGGCTTATCACCCTTATACCTCTTCTTGCTTTCATGGCTAAATTCCTGAGAAGGCATCTGCAACTGGCACCTCTTTCTTCTCACTCTCTTAATACTTTGCAGTCCAACTTCCGACCTCATCATTCAAATGAACTGCTCTCTCCAAAGTGACCAAAAATCAGACCATCATTCTCTTCTTCTCCCTCAAACAATTAACCTCCCAGTTCCTCAACTTACTCATTGACCATGACTTATACTCCTCCATCCCACTTCAGTTACCTACAGAGATGGTCATTCCCTTGATCGTGCAATCCCCTATAGATGTACTCCTTCCATAAACTCTGAAATTCTTTTAGCCCTCTGAATATCTGACAGATCACCCATAACTTGTCATTCCACCTCTCCCTCTGCTTTGCAACACCAAACCCTGTCATTTGTTCTCAATATGACCTTCAATCCCTCACCTACTCAGTTTTTTCCCCAAACCCTCACAACTGCATTGTCTACACTCTCCTCCCTACCCTGACTCCCCAGCAAACCAGGTCAACTCTACACTATTGTCTTTCTAGTCCTTTGCTCTCTTATTCTGTCAATCTTGCCCTGCCAAGCCTGATTCGTTGTCTTTGCTCCTACTCACATGTTACTAAATGAACAGGAGAAAATCATGAAACCAGGTTGAATGGGTATGCTACAAATTTATGTTAAATAATCTCTGGGATCTTACTGGGGCAAAGCAATTCTTTGGTCCCTAATTTACTCTATCCCATTTACCACAGCACCTTCCAAAGCTTTTCCTTCTATCCACCACTGTGTCACCAAGCTGCCCCCATCCCCACTAACTGCTGTCCCATGTCTCCCCTACCGTTGGTAGCTAAATTCTTTCAGAAGGTCATTCACAACAGGAGCCGACAGTTCTTTTCCTCTGACTCTTTTTAACTCTCAATAACCTGGCTTCTGACTTCCTCCTTTAATCTAAATTGCTCTCTCCAAAGTTACTAATGATCTTTAAATGTCCTTTAATGCAGTAAGCTACACCAGGAGCTCTCCATACTCTTTAGTGTTCCAAAAAAGAATCTCTTAGCCATAATGGTATCAGCGTATTCAAATGTCACCTACCTGCTTGTACAACTATATACATCTCAGTCCCAATTAGTAAAAATAATGAATCCCCTGAAGTGGTGGCATATATTTAAATTCTTACTATTCAAAATTATAATTATGTAATATGTGTGGTCACTGTTTCCAGCCCAAGAGAAATAAGCACTACAAATTCCAATAATGCAGGGAATTCTTTATTCTCACTAATCAGGACTTAGTCATACTTCATTTCCTAAAGCCTTTACTTATTCCTTTCAAAGATGATGATGATGTTCCATCACAGAATATTAAAACACACACCAAGTCATCTGAGTGTGGGTGATGCTTAAGCAACATCAACTGGTAAAATACCTTGAAATTATAGAAAGGAAAGGTAAAATAGTCATTGAAAGAATCTACCAATCACTTCCTGAGAGAGATACCAAAATGAAAACTCCCAGGAATATTATATTCAAATTTCAGAACTCAAGGAGAAAATATTGTAAACCGCCAAAACAAAACAATTCAAATATCAAGGAATCACAGCCAGCATTACATAGGATTTAGCAGCTTTGACATTAAAGGATGGAAGGGCTTAGAATATGATATTCTGAAGGGCAAAGGAGCTTGATTACAACCAAGAATCATCTACCCAGCAAAATCCAGCATAATCTTTCAGGTGAAAAAAAAAGGATAGTCAATAAAAGAGGGAATTTTCAAACATTCCTGATAAAAAGACCAGAGATGAACAGAAAATTCAATTTTCAAGTATAAGACTCATGAGAAGCATAAAAAAGTAAACATGAAAGATAAAGCATAAAAAGGTAAACATGAGAAATCATTAACTGTAACTTAAGAACTGTATCTCTATTAGAGCACTTTAGAGTACACAGAGGGTACAGATACACGTTGATTTTGATGGGATGACATAAAAAAAATTAAAGGGTAAAAGACTGCACTGGGAGAAGAGAGAAGGAAGAGGCAAAAGAGAGTAAATGATATCACACAAAGAGGTATGAAAGACATATTACAGTGGAAGGAAAGAAAGGCAGGGGGCGAACCTTATTCTCTTTGGATTTGGCTCAAAGAGGGAATAGCATATACTCGGTTTGGTATAGAAATCTATCTTACCCTAGAGAGAAATAAGAGGGGAGGAGGACAAGAAAACAACTGGTTAATTTGATTAAAATAAAAACAAAGAAGAAAATCAAATTACTATTATCAAAAATGAACAAGCTGAATTCACTACCAATGAAGAGGAAATTAAAACAATAATTAAGAGCTATTTTGCCCAACTGCCAATAAATCTGACAATCTAAGTGAAATGGATGAATATTTACAAAAACATAAATTGCTCAGATTAACAGAAGAGGAAATAGAATAGCCTTATTTTAGAGAAAGAAATTGAACAATGAACTGCAAAAAAATCCCTAGGGCCAAATGGATTTACAAGTGAATTCTGCCAAACATGTAAAGAACAATTAATTTCAGTATCACATGAACTACTTGGGAAAACTGGCAAAGGATTCCTACCAAATTCCTTTTATGACACATAATGTGGTTCTGTTATTTATACCAGAGACAAAACAGAGAAAGAAAACTATAGACCAATTTCCCTAATGAACACAGAGGCTCACTATTGATTAGAGAAATGCAAATCAAAACAACTCTGAGGTACCACTATCTTACCAGTCAGATTGGCTAAGATGACAAAAACAGGAAAATAACAAATGCTGGAGAGGATGTGGGAAAATTGGAACATTAATACATTGCTGGTGGAGTTGTGAACTGATCCAGTCATTCTAGAGAACAGTCTGGAACTATGCCCAAAGGGCTATAAGTAATTTCATATCCTTTGACCCAGCAATACCACTTGTAGGGTTGGATCCCAAAGAGATCATAGAAGCAGGAAGACCCATTTGTACAAAAATATTTATAGCAGCTCTTTTTGTGGTGGCAAAGAATTGGAAATCAAGGGGATGCCCATCAATTGGGGAATGGCTAAACAAGTTATGATATATGAATGTAATGGAACACTATTGCACCATAAGAAACAAGGAGCAGATGGACTTCATATCTACCTAGAGAGGTTTATACAAACTGATGCTGAGTGAGAAGAGCAGAACCAGGAAAAATCTGTACAAAATTACAGATACAACATATGTGTAACAACCAATTTTGATAGACCGGACTCTTCTCAGAAATGCAGAGCTATAAGTAAACACCAAAAGACTTATGATGGAGAGAGATATTCAGAGAAAGAACCAGAAAGAACAGAGTTTGAATGCAGATTGAAGCAAATTACCTGCTCTCTTGCTTTTTTCTTGTTTAGTTGGGTTTCCTCTTTCCTATTGTTCATCCCATCCGATAAAATCCTTCTTTATAACCTGACCAATGTCTAATGTGAAAGTATCTGCAGATCCTATACTTGACTGTATGCTGCCTTGGGAAAGGAGGGGAGGAGGTGAGGGAGGGGGAGAAAATGTGAAACTCAAAGAACTGGGGAACTGAATCTTATAAACTCAAAGTAAACAAACAAATTAATAAAGACCAAAAGAATAAAGGAATATGAAGCTTAAAAAAATGAACATAGAGGCAAAACTTTTAAATAAAATACAAGCAAGGAGATTACAGCAATATATCACCAGGATCATACGCTATGGCCAGTTGGGATTTATACCAGGAATGAAAGGCCTAGTTCACTATTGGGAAAACTATCAGCACAATTGACCATATCAATAACAAAACCAACAGAAATCATATGATTCAACAGATGCAGAAAAGGCTTTTGACAAAATATAGCAGACACTCCTATTTTAAAAAAAACTTTAAAAAACAAAAAACCATCCACTAGAGAGCATAGGAATAAATGGAGCTTTCCTTGAAAAGATAAGCAGTATCTATCTAAACCCATCAGCTAGCATTAGTCTACAACAGGGATAAACTAGAAGCCTTCCCAGTAAGATCAGAGGTGAAACAAGGATGTCAGTTTTCATCACTATTATTCAATATTGTCCTAGAAATGCTAGCTATAACAGTAAAAGAATATAGAAAGGTATTATCTTAAAGAAAAACAACACATTCTCAATCCATTTTACCCAACCTTTCCAAGACCATGCTTCAAGATAAAGATCAATCGCTCTATTTTAGACTGATTTAAAGCTTATTAAGAGGGGCAGTGTGACAGATGGATAAAAAGGTGGCATTAGAGTAAGGAAGACCAGAGGTAAGCCTTTCAGGTTTGTGACCCTAAGCTTGTCAATTAAGTTCTTGGTGCCCCCAAACAAACTTCTACAATGTTAAAGCAAGTTAACTCACCAATTATTTTCTACACCAATAAAGACAAATCTAGTCATCCCCTAACACAACACACACACACACACACCACACACACACACACACACACACACACACCCCTACTAAATGCCTATTTTGTACTAATTACATCATCTTCCTGAAGACACATTAAGTGACTGAAAACTTCACTCAATCATTGTTTTCTTTCCCTGAAGCAATCTCACCATACATTGAATAGGTCAAGAAAAACCAGTTGTGCTAGAAGCAGGTTTCTTCAGCATCTGGCAGACAGAGACAGAAAGAGCGTGCTATACAAATATAGTGTTGTCAACCAGCAGAGGAGCACTAGGGGCTCATGACATCGTTGGCTTCCATGCCAATAATGATGATAAAAGGACAATAAAGGAAGCCTCTTTAAAAGACAGAAAGGTTCCATACACACCAAAATATTTAGATAATCACTTTTTTGTAGTAGCAAAAAACAAAGTAAATGATCATCGACTAAAATATGGCTAAACAAATTTTTCTATATTAATATAATGTAACATTATTACTTATTCTAAGAAAAGATGAATATGAAGAATAGAGAAACATAAGAAAATATGAACCAATACAAAATGAAGTAAGCAGAATCTGGAAAACGATAACATACACATTCACTACAATAATGTAAATTAGTAAGTTTTAATAAATTTTTATTAAGTGCCTACTACATAGCAGGCATTATGCTAAGTACTTGGGATACACATACAAAAGAGACAGTCCTTCCCTCAATCAGCTTACAGTCTAACACTGGAAAACAACACATAAAAGGAAGCTGAAAAAGGGGGTAGGATGGAAAAGTATTTGGAGCAGGTGCACAAAGGGAATGCAGTGTGGCAGGAAATGAGAAGCTGCAGACCTGGGGCCCTCTGTAAACGGAGATTTGGAGAGCTGTTCTTGGCTCTGACTTCCATCTAGTCCAAGCTCCTCATTTGACAGGTTAGGAAGACACAGGTGGTTAAATGACTTGAGACAATGTCATCCAGGTATTAAGTGAGAGATGTAGAATTTATACCCAAATCCTCTTGACTCCAGAACCGGGGCTCATTCCATGAGCAAAAAAATGAAACTGAACTTTGTGTTATAATGATCAAGCCTGGCTCCAAATAAGAGAAGGTAAAAATGGTTCTTTCTCTCTCTTCATAGGAGAAGAATGGAAACTAAGGATGTGAAACACTTAAACACTGCGTGTACTTAAGGTTCAGGTGATGTGGTGCTTAGTTTTGTTGCTTATTTTTTTTATTATTATTAGAAGAAATAGCTCTCTAAGAAGGGAAAGTATAATGACACATTCAGAAACGAAGATGGTGTAAACACGAAGGATATTAATTCAACTTTTTATAAAGTAATCCTTCATCAGAGATGCTGATGAAACTGTTCAAGGAATCTGATATATTAACTATTTACCATTCAGTTTAAAAACTTTTCATTTTGAAGGTAAAACATTCAAAAATAGACACAATATTTGAAAGTAACTTTAACTACTACACCTTCTAGATCCAATGCATTAACAATTAAGAGCAATGAGTATTCTTCAAGGAAAAGGCAAAGTGTTCCATGACCAAAAATCATTTAAGGAACATTCACAGCATCCCCTACATTTGCTCCTTCTTTATTTTCTACTCCCGGAGTCAAATGCCTAGTCCATGGCCAATTTCAATTACTAAAATTCTCTCAACCTTCTGGTCACCACTGTCAATTCACCAAATGTTGCCATTATCACAAAACTATGCCCTTTTTTAATTTCTAAAAATATACGATGGGGAGACTAGGTGGCGAAGTGAGTAAGAGCACCAGCCCGGAGTCCAGAGGACCCAGGATGGGTCCAGCCTCAGATACTTACACCCACA
The DNA here is from genome assembly GCA_011680675.1 of Gymnobelideus leadbeateri. Taxonomy (NCBI): domain Eukaryota; kingdom Metazoa; phylum Chordata; class Mammalia; order Diprotodontia; family Petauridae; genus Gymnobelideus; species Gymnobelideus leadbeateri. Next base: position 333,618 of record WOXC01010427.1, on the reverse strand, counting down.
CACCCACACACACCCACACACACACAAAACTGGCCGTGTAACGTTGGGCAAGTTACTTAACCCCAGTTGCTTTGAAAAAAAGAAATTACATATATATATATATATATATATATATATATATATATATATATACACGTACGTATATTTTACATACGTAAAAACTGCAAATTTCTCTCAGCCAGAAGTTGGTAGATTTAATATATAATTTAAAAGTTTTAAAATTCAGACCATATCAAGGGTACTTTACAGTTTGGTAGTTTAATAATTTGATCATAAAAATAGCTCAGTGTCATCTAGGAAGACACACATTTCATGAGAAAAATGGAATAAAAAGACTGGCACATTAAGAAAAGTAATCCATGATTCCCCAACTCATACTGATAGCTATGTCTCTCGTTTCCTCTTTGATTTTCAGTGTGGCATTCTGTTTCAGTTTGGCCAACATGCAGAGCTTGATCTCCAGGCCTAAGACTTTGGTGAGGGGTGGAGGCACAGCATTATCTGCCTGTTTGTGTTTATCTAAAGCACTGCCAAACAATGTGTAGGTATCTAGGAATTCTTGGGACAGCACATGCTACTCAGGGTCCATAGGCTCACTACTCAGTACTGTTCAGGGTGAAGTACTCAACCCTGCCGGCCCATGGTTTCAGGATTAGTAACTGCAGTGCTGAAGAAATCATCTCATACCCACCTTCCACAGAGCCTGGCCCAATAGTTGTGCCTCTTCTCAGTGTGGGGATCACAGTTCCCTTAAAATCCTTCCATGAGTAAAAATTCTAACTTGTACTCTTCTGTAAACATATAAAATAAACTGGCTTAGTGCTTTTAGCATGGAATGTTTCACATAATTCCTCTGTAAAGGCCTCTTATTGCCAGCAATAAATTTAGTGTATCAGTGAGCATCTGGATGTCAATCAACAAACATTTATTATTTACTATTGTGAAGCTTCATATTTTCCAGCAACATACTAGGTACTATGGGGGAATTAATAAGAAACAAAGGAGCATATAAAAGGACACTTAACTTCAAATAGCTCAAGGACTATAAGGAGAAAGAAAATAAAAACAATTTAAAATGAATATCAATAAACATAGTTTTATTAACTAAAATAATTTAATAAAATAATAGCTAAATAAATTAATTTACTGGATTGATGTTAATAAATTAAATAAAGTAATTTTGAGATTTGCTGAAATGTGTATTAGAGTAGGAGGCAGCAGAAATGGAAAAAGAAGGGAAAATCTAAGACATTTTGGCCAAAAAAAAAAAATGGCAAGATTATAACAGATGAAGAGAGAGGTAAAGTTGAAGATTATGTCTAGGTTTTTAGCCTGGAAGACAAAGGATAAAACCACTTAAAGGAATAAAGGAGTTGGAATGAAAAGTCAACTTAGCATGATGTATAAAATGAGCTTAATTCTGGATATTTTGATTTTTTAATTAAATGGGAATATCTAAATGGATATGTCCTATAGGCAACTAGAAAAATAACAGTAGAACCTAAGTTCAAACCTAGAGATATACACAGTGTCAATATGAGTGTGTGAGTGTACATATGCACACATTCTGGAATCATTTGCATGCAGATAACACCTAAAAGCAACCCCCCCCAAACCCACTGGAAGTATAGAGAAAAAATAAAAGAGAGGTTTTACAGGAAAGGTTGTTGTTTGTCCTTTGTTCTCAAAGAGGACGTGACATTGGAAAAGGCGAGGAGAGTCTCATGGACCACCAAAAATTAGGAGATGGAAGATGGAATCAGCTGGAGAGATTAAAAGGGGGCAATGAATGATCTGAAATGGCCGTTTGGTTGATTAGGTAGAAGAAATTGAACACTAAGAAAAGATTTGATTCATAACTCATTGTTAAAATTCAAGAAACAAAAAAAAATTTAAAAAAATTCAAGAAACAATTTCAACTAAATTAGGATCAAACTTCAGAGGTTCAAGAGGGAGACTGGTGAGCAGACAGGAAATAGAAGCTGCAGGTACGTGTTCCAAGTATTTAAAAAGTTTAGATCAAAAGAGGAAAAAAAAACTAAGGTGGCCAGATGTTTAAAAAAAAAAAACAAGTATACATATAAAAGAGAAATAGCTTTAATTTATTAAATATCTGATAATCAAACCAAGAGAATGATTACACTTGTAACAAAAATCTATAATTTTTAAAAATTGCTATTTTTCTTTCTTACTCATATAGACCTTGAGAACTGTTCTAACAGAGGGGCAAAGCTTCTCAAATATTCTCAACTAACCAATGGCATTTCTCTATTGGGAAACTTCAAGATTTTCAACTTTTCCAGGACTTAGAGTTTTTGAGATTCACCTGGGACACTAAGTTATTTGCCCTGGGTCACACAGCTAGAAAGTCTCAGAGGTAGGACTTGAATCTTGGTCTTGACTCCAGAGACAATCCTGTATACCACATTGCCTCTATTAATGTTTAGTTTATGTTTATATATATATATGAGATAGAGCAAAGAATGAAATAATTATGGCTTCAAACTTGAAGAGATTTTCTTTCTCCAGTAGCTCCAGAAACAAGCCTAGCAGTCTCACTACAGATATGTATGTTTTTAACTAATTCCTGTATTAAATTAAATTCCATTTAACAACTGAAAGGCAGCACAAGCACTAGACAGAAGAAGAGTCCAAAAGATCTAGCTTCAAGTGCTACTTTTGGCATATGCTAGGTATGTGACCATGGGCAAGATATTTAAATGTCTTAGTGATGGGGTCCTTGTGATGTATATATGTCTGTAGTATCAATCTGTAACATCAGTTTGTAAATGGGGTGCTTTGGGATCTATGTCTGTAAAATCAATTTGTAAAACCAGTCTGTACAATCACATTTCCACCCCCCCAGCCTCAGAGCATTGACTGCCCCTTCCCCCTTTCCGGTACTCTGCCCAGCAACAACTCATGACCTGTTTATCTCTGCTTGAAACAATAAGTTATGTAAATGTTATCTCCCTTAGTTAGAGTGGCCAGCCCCACCACAAATTCTTCAATACCTTATCTATAGAGTAACTCCTTAGTCAATTATATACCCACACTGTCTCTGATGACCTTGGTAGGTGACAGACTGGGCACTCTTTAGTGAAGTGTCAGGCCTAAAACCACACCTCCAGCTAGCCCCCCCTTGAGCTATTTCCCAGTGAATCATGGGCAATACACCTGCACAGTTGATATTAAAAGTACATGGTCCTTAGAGCACCACTCCTTAACTCCTCCCTGATCCCACTCCTACTCACTTAGTTAGCATAATTGACACCTTAAAACTATGCCTGTGGCCTGTAATTTTGCAGGTTCCACAAGAATCTAGCCCAATGTCCTTGTGCAGCGTAACAATAAACTTTACAATTTCGGCTTCAAAGTTTGCTTGAGCCTGGTGAACTCCTTCCAGACTGGATGCCAGGGTGGGTCCCTGGCAGAACCACTTACCCTCCCCCCTCCTTATCACCCTTCCCTCTTCATTAGTGCTCAAGACAATCCTAAGGAACAAGTACAAGTTAGAGATAAGTTGCTGGCCTACATTGGTGGAGGGAACTATAAAATCAGAGGTCCAGTCTGCCTGCCCCCCGCACACACACACATACACACACACACACACATTCTCTCTCTCTCTCTCTCTCTCTCTCTCTCTCTCTCTCTCTCCTTCCTCTCCCTCCCTCCCTCTCTCTTTCCCTCCCTTCTTCCCTCTCTCTCTTCCCTACCCTTACTGTCTGTCTCTGTCTCTGTCTCTCCCTCTCTCTCCTTCCCTCCCTCCCTCCTCCCTCTCTTCCTCCCTTCCCCCCCTTCTCCCAGTTATATTAAACATGAGGTCAGCCAATACCTACATGAATCATAACAGCACCCATATCAGGCTTATTAAACGGGTGCCTAGAGAACTAATGTATTTAAACTCCTCAATTAGGCAGAAAAAAAATTATGGAAACAAATGACATACCATTTTAATTATTGATTGCATCAGATCTTTAATGAAAAAAAAATTCCTATTTCAAAAGTTTGTGTTAGCCAAAACAACCCAGAAGCATGTTCTGAACTGAAGCCGAAAAGATAAAAATCAACAGACTCAACAGACCTTTGGATTTCTAAATTAAAATTTTCAATTTCTTCTCCCCGGGAGTGCTTTTTTGCTCACCTAATCAGACTAAGGAGTGCAACTGAACTTTTTCAAAAAATATTAAACAGCCAACTATTCTAACTGCTGATTCAGCCTTTTTAACCTCTGCAAAGGGGACCTGGCCTAGCCCTATCTCAAAGCTCCCAACTATTTTAAAATCAGGACTAGACGATTTATGGAGGTGGCAGCCAAGGTATAGACCAGGCCTACAATGAAATGCAAGCTTTTAAGTAAAATACTGGCTGATCTTCTTTTCCTACATGAATGTAACATCAAATCAAGACTTCAATGAATCAGACTGATTCTCAGAGAACTGGTAACCCTGGTAAAGCCAAAGAGACATCAGATGATAAAAGTTTTAATTAACCTAATTTAAGAAATTTGGCTAATAACCTGAGGATTAAATACTCTAAGAGCTAAAATTTATTCAGTATCACTCCAGGCAAAGGAAGTAGTAATGTTGCGATTTAAGATGTTTTTTCTCTTTATAGTACAGATGCTCCATTATATTATTGTGTCTAATCTAAACAGCTCATTTCTTCAAGCTTTTTCTGATGGAGGAGGGCATTAAGTGTTCACAGAGCGTTATTTTGCCTCAATAAGGAGGAAATACTTCTTATTGGAAAGTACATGGCATTCACCAACATTCCCTGGACTTACCAGAGACTTTCCATAGCGTTTCACTGATTAACCACTCAGGCAGATAACAAAATTTTAAGTCTCCAAATGAATCCCTTGCCATCCAGACTAACCATAAATTTAATCTCAAAGACAAACTTTGTGCCATATCCTTAGAGGTCACTAGGGTTGGTCAGTCTAATAGAACAGATCACAGCAGCCATCCCAGGGTATGCACTCTAAGCACTTTAGACCAAGAACATTCCTCCTCTCCATGGGGGGAGGAGGGGAGAACCACAAAAATAAACCACTTCCAAATCAAAATATAAACACATAAAATTCAAAACCAAGAAGGTTATTTTCCAAACCACAAGAGAAAATGAGAACTGTTAAGGCTTACAAGCTACAGTTATACTTGATGTAACAACAAGTTAAGAAAGATCAGTTAATCTACATTCAAGCAGAGTTCCACAATAGAAATTTACTACATTAAATGGGTAGGATGATCTTTTAAAGATTTCCTAAATTTCCAGTAGCCTGTTAGATCTCTTCTAAGCTGATATGCTACTGAAGAAGCAAAAGAAAATATGTTCATAGTCAGAAAAGACACAGAGGTATGAAATAATTCTCCATTCTTTTTGACTCAGTCCCAGTATTAGCAAATCCCATCTGAATTTTGTCTGCTGAATAACTTTTAAGCACAAATTCTAAATTAAGACTTGAGAGATTTTTTTTAAAAAGCTGATTTTAGCAGGATGTTTTTAAAGGACAGCTAGATAGCACAGTAGAGTATAATCAGTCTAAGAGTCCGGAAGACCCAAGTTCAAATCCAGCTTCAGACACCTTCTAGCTATGTGACTCTGGGAAAGTCATTTAACCCTGTCTGCCTCAGTTTCCTCATCTTTGCCAAGAAAATCCCAAATGGGATCACAGAGTCAGACATGACTGAACAACAGCTCTAAAGGACAAGGTGCTTCATGGGACATAAGCATGGTGCAGGGGAAAAAGGGCAGAATTTTAAGTCAAAAGATCTTCAGCAAAACTGCTCCCACCCCACCCCCTGCTCCTTCCCAATAGTTACTTAGCAAGCTCCTACCAGCTGTGACTCTCCAAATCCAGGTTATACTTGATCACGGGCTGCTAGGAGTAAGTCACCCGCTCCAGTTCTCTCGTCCCCATCCTCTCCTGGATCTTACCCCTCTTCCATGGTCCACTCCAGTGGTTTTCACCCCTTCCAATATGCCTTCTGGAATTTTCATTCCAAGTTTAACACCCTTCCACTTATTTTGTACCTCATAATCTCACCTCTTTTCATCCTCTGGGATTTATAGAGAACTGGTTCCCCAGCCATGTTCTTCAGCACTTACTCACATTCTCTCGTAACCTTTTTATCATATATCCTTTTACCATAACCCTAGTAATGGAGAAGGGGAATACCCTTTGCTCTCCACTGTCACTTCCAGACTCCCTCTTTGTAAGCACTACTCAGAAGGTATCCCTTAGCAACCTCTGTACTTTGAAATTCACACAATCTAAATTCATCACCCAGTACAGATCAGGTTATGCCCCCACATTATTCTCCCTCTTTTCTGCAGGGACTTAACCCCTGGCTCACAGTCTTCCTCTCCTTCATTATACAAGTGTATGCTTCCTCAAAAACCCTAACTTTCCAATTCTATTTCCTCAAGTCCCATGACCTTCTCCTCTCCTATACCTCGGTCACACAACTTTGAACTTGCCACCACCCACAAGTCTTCCACTTCCATGATCAAAAATTTATTGACTCCTTTATCTGATCATAATCTGTCAGTCCAAATCTCCCTATCCCTTGCCCTCAGATAAAAACTATTCTCGGTACTCAACATGACCTCCAAACCCTCCTCTCCTCAGTACTTTCTCAGGCCATGACCCCAGCTGTGACTTCACTTTCCTCCCTTCCCAATCTCAACTAAATTCAGTCTGAACCAATTCAATTCCACCCTTTCTTCTAGGTTCAAATTCTCTCATTCTGCACTTCTCATGCCTCACCCAAACTCTAAGCCTGGGTTACTCTCACTCTGCCACCTCTTCCTCTTCTCCACACATGCCACTGAATAAAAGGGGAATGCAAATGAGCCAACAGGGTAGACTACAGACTTTTAATATCTAACATCCACTGGACCTTCACTGCAGCAAAGAAATCCTTTGACTCCTTAATTCTTTCTCCTACTCAAAAGTTATTACAAACTTCCTCTTCTCTCCTCAAACCTCTGATTCTTCCCTGTCCCCTAGACTCTCAATTGAGGACTTCACCTTAAACTTTACCAAAACTAACCCCAACAAGCTCCCTCTTCTCCCCTTTGATATACTTCAAACCCCCTTGATATAATACTTCCATCCCCACTCTTTTCTCCTTTACTCCAACCTCTTATAATGAAGTTACCCTAAGAAGAATTCCAGTACCTGTGCCCTTGATCTCATCCCAACTCTGAGATTCTTCCCCTCCCGAAGTCATTATTTTATGAAGGTAAACTAGGTCACCTTTTGCATCAATTCTCACCTAGCCTTTAATTACTGAATGGGTGTTGCCTTAGACAAACTTAGATTTGGAAAAGATCTTAGTTAAAAAGGCCAAAATCTCCACTGCACATGGGGCCACCATCAGTCATCCTGACCTATGTCTTGCCACTGGACTTTGATGACCCTGGAGGACAGAGTGAGGCTGGTGACTTTGCACAGCCCAGCCTCACTTAAATCCAATTCATTTGCAAATCAAGACATTGCCCTTCTGAGGTCACTGGTCCTCAAAGGACAAACAGCCAGTAATGGAAATGCAAATTTAAAGATCTTCCCTGCCTCTAGCTTAAGTTCACCTGGAGCCTGTGGCGGGAGGTTTGTTTTTCAAGAAAGCCCACATCTTGATACTTTGTGATTGGGCAGTGGGTCCAGAGGGTTGTTACATTCTCTGAGCCAGGAGAAGGCTATATAAACCCTGAGGAGAGGCTTTGCTTTGGGGCTCACTTTGAGAAGTGTTGTGTGATTTGACCAGATGAGACTCTGGGAAGCCGTTGTTGAGAAACCCTCCCCTTCCCCCACCCTTTGAAAACCCAGATGTTGATGCTTCCCTCTCTGGTAAATGTGATTTGGTATTGATGTATGTAATGTTGGGACAGTTTGGAAGCCTGTCTGTTTGATCTGTAAATTCTGTCTGTGTAATCTGAAGTTCAGGGTGCTGACCTTTTCCCCCTGAACTAGGATTAATATATGTTTGATTAAAGTAAGCTTGTTAACCCATTTTGAGTTGCTTTCCTTTTGAAAAGCAGATCTAAGAACCTATATTGGCAGCCACTCTGGGAATGCTGGGGTGCTTGCTGCTACACAGCCTGCTGCTGTTCTCTACAAGGGAAGTTTCTATAGAGGGGGTAGTTATTGGAAAGTGACTATGGCATTAAAAAAAAAAAGCAACAGAACATTTGTTAAAAAGACATAAAATATATCAGCACATTCCCTAATTATGATTATTCTAGATGACAGTTATCAATCTGATTATCAGTTCTTACTGTAAATAGTCATAAACAGAGAAGATTCAGGAGCGTAGACAGAACAGTCATGGAACCCAAGCCATATGTTTCAAGTGATGTTTTCCTTTTTAAACGAATGTCCTCATTTCAAAACCAGAGCTCTTGAGTAAGGGGGTGGTCACTAATTCTACAGATGAGGAAACTAAGGCTTACAGATTTTAATGGACTTGCCCAAGGTCACAGAGCCAGTGACTGACAAAATCTGGACTAGTACTTGTGCCTTCACGTTTCGATCATGGAGGAGCAAAAAGAACCCAGATGAAGGTTATGTTAAGCTGTGTTTCCAACATTACTCCCATTTCAGAGATAAGACTGACCAATGACATGCTTTGCCCAGAATTCACAGAAGGTTCATTCAATAGGAGATAGGATGGAGACAGTAGCACAATGACATCAGTCCTGCTGTTCTAAAAAGACTGGGATTACACATCATACTTTGTCATACTAAGTCATATTTGATTCGACTCAACAAACACTTAGATGCCTATTTATTTAGGTGCAAGACAGTATGCCAGGGGCTAAGAGATACAAGGCAACTAGGAGGTGTGGTGGATAGGGCACTGGGCCTGAAGTCAGGACGACTTATCTTCTTGAGTTCAAATCTGACCTCGGATACTTACTAGCTGTGTGACCCCGGAAGTCACCTAGCCCTGTTTGCCTCAGTTTATTCATCTGTAAAATGAACTGGAGGAGGAAATGGCAAACCACTCCGGCATCTCTGCCAATAAAAGCCCAAATGAGATCACAAAGAGTTGAACATGACTGAAGAATAACTGAACAGCAAAGGAGATAAAAAAGAAAATAAAAATTCTTGCCATCTAAGAGTTTTTAATCTAACAGAGGAATGAGAGGCAGACATAAACAACTATAACAAGTTAGATGATGATAGGCAATACAAAGGAGGTCAAATAGAGTACCATGGGAGTTTACTTCAGCATTTATTAGAACAATGATATGTTTGTTTATAATTGAGAAAAAAATCCAGCCTAAAAGATTTTCCCTAGGTCTTCTATAAAGGGCAGGGAAATATTCTTCAACTTAAAATCAGGAGGCAATTGAGTCCTGGTCAACCCCTCCCCACGTCCCTTCCTCCAGGGGAATCTTGCCCCAGTGATTCTTTGTACCTCAGTTTCCTTATATACGTAGGCAGCTAGGAAGAACAGTGGACACAGTGTTGGACTTGGAGTCAGGAAGTTCTGAGTTCAAATTTGATCCTGTTTGATTGATTAAATTAAGACTGTTAAGCCATTTTGAGTTGCTTTCCTTTAGAATAGTAGATCTAAGAACCTGTGTTGGCAGCCATCCTGGGTATGTCAGGGTGCTTGCTCTCCAGACCCCAGAAACTTACCAGAAAAACCCACCAGACCAAGCAAGTGACCCTGACAAGTTGACTTACCACTGGCCTCAGTTTCTCCATCTATAAAATGGGGGTAATAATAATAGCACCTGCTTCCCAAGGTTGTTGCAAGGACAAATAAAATGTTTGTAAAGCACTTTCTAAATCCTACACTTTGGAAGAAAGGGTCTGAAGGACATCCCTATCTCCAGAGGCCGATCCTGTGTGACACTGGGAAAGATCCCTTCTTGGCAGGGCACTTAGACATAGGCCCAAAGAAAAGTGATCAGTGAGGGATCTTTGTTGATATTGTCAATCATAATAAGGGTTCAAGGTGAATTTCCAAAGATAACAAAACTTACACCATGAATTTCAACATAGCCCAACCCTAAATCACTTTATGTGTTCAGCCTACTTCAAATTTAAAACCAAAACTGAATGGTGTACTCCTATTTCCTAGTTATCCTCCTAATATTGTTCACAACATAAGAATTACAGTGTTTTCCATGAAACAAGGCATAATGAAAAAAGTTTTCCTACATGGTTTTCTCCCATAGCTCAGAAAAAAAAAAATTTAAGCATGTGATTAAAAAAGATAAGAAGGGGGGGCGGCTAGGTGGCGCAGTGAATAGAGCGCCGGCCCTGGAATCAGAAGGACCTGAGGTCGGAGCCGGCCTCTGACACTTAATCCATACAAACAAAAAAAAAACCTAGCCGTGTAACCTTGGGCAAGTTACTTAACCCCAATTGCCCTCAAGGGGCGGCTAGGTGGTGCAGTGAGTAAGAGCGCCGGCCTCGGAGTTTGGATGACCCGAGATCAGATCCGGCCTCAGAAAATGAGCACCCACGCAAAAATCAAATGACTAGCCGTGTAACCTTGAGCAAGTTACTTAACCCCAATTGCTTTAAAAAAAAAAAAAAAAAGATAAGAAGGCCTGCTGGGATAAGGTATGTTTGGGGACTTTAAAACCCACAGAAAGATGCAGATGAGCTCATTACCTCACTCAATGTTTCCATGTGGAAGGAAATCATGGCAATACAGGCAGCCGTGGTAGCAAGATGAACCCAATTAATACCGGAAGGGCAGGACAATAGCAAAGGCATGGGAGCCAAAGGTAATTTTGCATAAATGAGAAACAGGGGGGAAAATACCTTCTGTTAAAAAAAAAAAATAATATAAAGGGGAAAAAATAGCTAACATTTACATCATGTTTTAAGGCTTGTAAAGGAGAACTAAATAAACACAAAAATGGTTTGGAGTAGAAATACATCAAACTCAACAGGGAAATAAGTGAAGATGTGGGGAGAAGGTTGTTTAAGAAAGATAATACCTTAGAAGGAACAGGTGCAGGCACAATAATCTTGATCCTGAAGGGAGGATGAAAAAAGGATTTTTCAAAAAATAAATAACTAGGAACTAAGCAGGTGTCTTCAGTTGCCACTCAGGCAACTGGGGAGTGTGTGAATAAATTATGATTTATTCCTATTAGTTTACTGGAATCCTATTGCATGAAATGATGAGATGATTTCAAAGAGTCCTGGAGAATATGAATTTGTGTAAAATGAAGGAGGAAGAATCAAGAGAATGATTTTTGCATAAGGACAATGACATTGTAAAGAAAAATAACTTGGAAAGACCTAAGAACCCTGATCATGGCATACACCCAACACCTTTGTCTCAGAGGACCTCTGCTGAAGCATGTTACCCACCTCCTAACAAAGCCATAATGGAATAAAGAAGAGAGAAATACTTTTGAACATGGCTACTCTGGGGCCGTTTTGCTTGCCTATATTTATTTATTACAATAGATTTTTTTTCCCTCTTCAGTTCTTAACTGGGGAGGGAATTGGAGGAAAAGGTGGTGATAGTGATACCACGGGACGGCTAGGTGGCGCAGTAAGAGCGACAGCCTCGGAGTTGGGATGACCCGAGATCGAATCCGGCCTCAGAAAATGAGCACCCACACACAAATAATGACTGGCCGTGTAACCTTGAGCAAGTTACTTAACCCCAATTGCTTAAAAAAAAAAAAAAACAATAGTGATACTTCTGAGGGCAAATGAAACATTTTTTATAAATACACCAAAGACAACTGAGGTTCAGAAGGAAGCACAGAGTAGTAGGTCAGCTTTGAAAGGTGTGAAATTTCATACATACACACACACACACACACACACACACACACACACACACACACACCCTCCTTTTGTGTTCTGCTGTAAAAATAAGCAATGTGTTTTTGGAGATATTTAGGTTTAGAATAAAAATTTAAATGAAAAATAATTTTAACAAAATAAAACGAGAAAGATGGACTCAAATGGCCTCTAATGTCTCTTTAAGCTCCACAATCAATAATCCTATATTTGTATTTGGATTGAAATTTGCCAAAACTCCATGTGGTTGCACATCATCATTAAATATCTCTAGCACAGGACACTAGGGGAAGGGTAATGCTTCTGAAAGAAATAGGAATTGGGAAAGAGTTAGTTTGGGAAGGGGTAGGGTAAACAATTTGTTCAGTTCTGAAGATGCTTGTGGTTTGAATGAATGACAAGACAGAGAAGTGATGCTATCCCACAGACAACTGGAAACATGGGACTGAAGCACAAGCTAGATTAGACTCTAAGGTCCCTCCTTGCTCTGAAATGTTATGATTGTAAATGAGAGCTCAAGTTAAAGATGCAGATTTAGGACTCATCCCCATAACGTGACTGTCATAACAATGGAATGAGCATGAAAAGCCCATGTTAATGAAGGGAATGGTTGATACACAGAACTTCCCAAAACTCCAGCCCCCTTTCTCTCACATGCCCAGCCAACATCTGAAATACAGGATTTCAAAAGCCAAGTTCCTCATTTTTCTCCCCAAAAGTCACCTAACTCTTCCAATCCTATAAATGCTTATTGACAATTATTTATTTGTGGATGGCACCATCTTCCTCCTTCACTTCTATATCAAGCTAGTTACCAGTTTATCTTCATAAGACATCATCACTCGGATCACCTCCACCATCTTGTCCCAGCCTCCACCTTTCCAGTTTTATCTGTAGGGAGGCTAGATGGCACAGTGGATAAAAGCACAGGGCTTGGAGTCAGGAAAACCTGAGTTTTAATCTGACCTCAGACCCATAGTAGCTGTGTGTCCCTGGTCAAGTGACTTAATCTCTTTTTGCCTCAGTTTATTTAACTGTAAAATGGGGATAATAACAGCACCTACCTCACAGGGTTGTTGTGAGGATCAAATGAGATATTTGTAAAGCACTTAGTGTGGTGTCTAGCATATCATAAACACTATGTTATCTTCTTATTTCAGGAACCATATTGGAATAGAACCCACTTCTAACAATCAACAAGTAGGTCACCTAAGGTCACTAAACCTCCCTAAAGTTTGTTCCTCACCTCTAAAATGAGAGTAACAGCATAGGGGCTTTTGTGAAGAAAAAACTCAATAATGCACGTAACGCACTATTGAGATCTCCCAGCACTATGTGCTTATCAGCTTTGTCAGCTAGCCATAGTCCATCTTCTAGTCAAACTGGACTTGTCTGCCTTCTCTGGACCCCATGGATCTGTTCTCACCATTTTCCCTACTGTCCCTTTCCTCTCACACCCTACTCTTCACCTTCTGAAATCCATCCCTCCTCTTCCCTTTCAAAGCCAAACTCAGTGGCCACAACTTCTATAAAGCCTCTTCTAAGATCCCCTCCCCCCAGGTGAAAGTGATCTCTCCTGCCTTCACAGCCATCTCCCTAGAAAGATCTTTCCCATCCATCCTACTCTCCCTTGAATCATTTATCTATGCACTTATATCTCCACCCCCTTCCCCCAAGAGACAGAAGTTCCTAGACAGTATCTGGTTCATATATCTCTGTATCTCCATTACCTAGGCACATCACATTGCCTTGGTTAATAAATGCTTCCTAAATTGTTTGTTGAATCAAATGGACAACTTTTTCAGAAGCATATCTCTTCAAACAGGATTAGCAACTGGATACAAAGAATACCTTTTTCCTCATATTTTAAAATATCATTGCATGCTAACCTCAACCTTTGGATAGACCATTCCTTTCAAGAAAGTTCCATTTCCCTTATGGCATGGCATGAAATAACCTACTTTTAAATATAACTAGCTGGAGGAAAACGAACTAAAAATTTAAACATTCACAAAACTAAAAATAGAAATATGGGTGGGTAGTCTCATTATGTTCTGATACATTTATGTTTGGGATAGTTAGGCTTTTCATAAAACAAAATATAATTAGTTTACAAGCTGAAATCAGATTCTTATGTGGACACAATTTAAATAATTTGTCATGAAGAAGTTGGGAGGAGGGAGAAGGAAGGAGAGAGGGAGGGAGGAAGAAAGGGAGAGAGAGGGAGGAAGAAAGGGAGAGAGAGGGAGGAAGAAAGGGAGAGAGAGAGGAAAAGGGATAATGACAAGGAGAGGAACAGAGGAAAGTATCATGGTTTTACAGTAAGAGAACCCCAGTTTAAGTCCTAATTCCAAAACTCACTATGTGACCAGTTTCAGGTCCTTACTTGTAAAACAGAGTATTGGACTAGGTGACCTCTAGGCTTCCTTCCAGCTCTTCCCTATGCCTTAGCTCAATGCTTGGCACAGGGAAAGTACTTAGCAAATTCTTGTGGATAGAGAGCAATATATTGGAATTGCAGCATTTTCAGCTTATTAATTTAGTTATGGGTATGAGCAACACAGCATTCCTATGGAAAACCTCAGCATTCAATAGAAAAAGATAACAAATTAAAGAAAGGAGGCCGGGAGTCAGGACTAGAAATGTCTCCATTTAGAACAACCTTTCAGAGGAAACTAAAAAGTGACTAAAAAGACAACTTTATGAGAGCCACATTGTTGATGGTGAAAGGAAAGAAATACAAACAAGATGAAAAACAGAAATAACTTAGCCCTGTATCCAGGCAAACAACACTATTAGTGCCTATGTGGTCACAAAATTGTATTCTGAAGAAAAAGCTAAGTTACTGCAGCCTATCATTTCTAAAGTAAGAAATAAATTGGGCAGTTTAAGGCAGGCAATGATTATCTGTCTAGTTCAGAAGCAACTAAACTAACCCCGATTATTTTAAATTTAAAAAACAAAAAGAATTCACAAATAGAATACTATTATCCATATAAGGTCACCTTAATAACAAAAGAAATATACTATCTCAGTCAACTACTGTCACTAAATGTATCTGCCATCTTCCAGTAGGAGAACATATTTGCAGGAGTTCCCACCTTACCTGTCGTGGATGTGAATCCTTTTTGAGCCCTGTCTAATGCTTTTAGTTTATAGAACTCCTTAGAGTAATAAGTTCCATATGTGTATTAGCCACTGAAAAAGAAATATTTCCCTTTATTTTTCCTGAAACTACCTCCTTGCTAGCATTCTAGAATTTGCTAAGTATTGTCAGGGGTTATCACATTCCTATTTTTAAATTATAACACTTCTCAGTCTTCACCTTCTTAAAGAGGCCTAATCTTTATTTTTCCAAGAATCAAATGACTGAATTCCTAAACTAATAGGTTGATGCCTGTCCTTTAAAACAGGTTAAAGTGACCTTAAAAATAATAATGCTGTTCGGGTCAGGAGGGTCTCAAACTGTTACCCTCAAAGAAATCCCTGCCTGAAGTTGTTGTCCATTCTTCTACTTTCAAAGAGGACCATCATGTGTGATGTCTTGAATTGCACGTGAATTGGATTTAAATGAGGTAGAGTTGCACAAAGTCATCAGACTCACTCTATTTCTGAGTCACTGAATTCCAAAAGTCAAGACTAACAGCAACAACCCAGGATACAGCGCATGACCTTGGCATCTCCTATACCTGACCAACTAAGCACTCCACAGAGTCATCTTCAATCACCTTCATGACTGTTGGGACAAATTGTTCTCATCCACCCATTCCACTGGAGAACGTCTTCATATACTTGGGATAGACATCGCCCCGATTCACCCAGAGGTTTGAGGCCTGTCGGTTACCTTCGACCTGATTTGGTCCATCTACCCAGACATTTACCAGGGTGTGGCTGCTGTATATGCTACAGCTTCTTGGATAGATGGGCAGTCCTGAAAAGGGCTCAGCAGGCCCTCACACCAGAGGTGCTAGTCCTCCCTCAACACCCCATATACTGTCTGAAGTAGTTTCTAGACAAATTCACTTAAGAATACAAAAGCAAAAGAAGTAACAAGAGGTACAAGCCAGGATAAAAGCCCCGAACTTTTCCTGATGTACAAACTATTCATTTCCTGGGTCATATTAGCTGATTTTTATTTTTTGGACTTTTTCTAGTTCTAACTTCCTTATATAAATTACCCCAGGAGTTACATAACTATGTCCAATCCCTAAAGTTTGCCTATAGTACTTTACTTTTCCCCAAAATAACTATATCCATTATCCTTGATACATAAAATCCCAGTTCAAATTCACTATTTCTTCATTCATATATAAAAAAAGCTTTGTCTAAATAAATGAAGCCCTGACTAACCAGTATCAAAGCTATCACTAGTGTCCATTAAAAGTTCTTCAAAACTGAAACCAATTGGGTCTGCTGAAGTTTGAAAAGGAAGTAAACTAAACAGCTAAAGCTATGGGAAAATTATATTTGAAATGGTCTTTTATAAGATAACTTTCATTTTTGCAAGGATTTCTTCAACTAAAAAAAAAAAAAGTATTATTGGTATTGAGGTACGAATAATAAACATTCCTTCAAAATGAAGAAGTCAGTTATCCATGTGAAAACAGGACCCATAAAAATACATATTTCTGGATGGAAAATTCCAGTTTCTGAATAGAATTTTGCTGAGATTAAGTACTAAGGCCTCTTGACTTCTGGTCCAGTGACCCTTCCTCTATATCACTTTGGAGAGTAGAAAAACATTTTCTTCTTTCATTATTCCTTTAGTAGGTACTGTTAATCTCCTACCCTATTCAAAAATTTTTCTAAGATTGTCTTATAAAGGATATTGGTGAGGATCTGTTGGTAAATGTTTAACAACTTGCTTTATGGGGGGGGGAGTAGAGAATGAAGTGTAAGGATATTAACATTTTATCTATTTTATCTATCACTTTCTTAAATACAGACAATCAACAAAGCAAATTAATCAAACCCTGATTTATAACATTTGGTTATTTTCCAGATGTAAATGACTACAATTGAAAAATTAACAATAAATTCGAACTAGCTCTAGCACATCCCTAGACATTGGTCAAATTAGTTTAAGAGACCCTCCCCCCCAAAAATGTGCCAAGAACTGCTTCTGAATGAGGAAGACAGCTAAGAATATTTTATCTATAGAGGGCAGGATGTGACCATTACCTCTACACTTACCATCATTGAAAACTGTCCCTGAGCCAAATAAGGAAAAAAGATGGAGTAGTGGGACTTCAAGAAGGTTTCCTTCTGAATAGCACAGCACTGGAAAGCAAAGATTTTCTTTAAGTTGCCATCCATGTCATATCTTGATTATCTTGAAGTTAAAAAAAAAAAGATACTATCTGTATCCCCCAAAACACAACACCCATACCAGATTTTATCTTGCCACTGTCCAAGTTTCTGTTTCAAAGAGCGGCAGAGAAGTCCCTTCAATCTTGCTTCATATTTTATAGTTACTATTTCAGATTTATGACGAGGTCCTAGACCTCTTCACCCTCATTGTCCTAAAATGGATAATTTATGAAGCTAGAAATGGTCAATATTTAAAAATCTATTAATAGATTAAACAGATAAAACAGATAAAAATCTGTTAACAAAAGCTAACAAGTAGATAGCATCTTAAAATTTGCAAAACATTTAACACATATTATCTCATGTGATTCTCTCAACAACACAATAAGGTATTATATATATATATATAACTATAATTATTTCCATTCTGCAGATGAGAAAACTGAGGTACATAAAGGTTAATGTGACTTGCCCAGGGTCACACATCTAAGTGTCTTAGGGATTCAAACTCTTCCTGACTTCAAGCCCAGTTCTCTATCTCCTACCCCACCCTGCCTAATTTAAGAAAGCAATAATACACGGTTAGATAGTGTCTAAAGTCACTTCTAGAGCTTCCAAAATTGTCTTAAATACATTAACTCCTCCATATCTGTTGTGAATAGCATCTTCAAACATTCATAAATTCTAATTTTCTATATTCTCCAATTTTAAATGGGTGGGTTTTTTCTTGGGGTTTTTTTCTGGTAGTGTTGTTGTTAGGTTTGTTGTTGTATTTTGTTTTGTTTTGTTTTTATCAGACCTGAGATTTCACTGACGTGAGAAATTGCCAACAAGTAACTTTCCTCTGCCAAACCTTATTGGCAACTGTTCCAGTACAGATAGCCTTAGAAAACTGTCTTAAATGACTTGCCTAGGGTCACACAGCCAGAACATATCAGAGGTCAACACGTGTCAGAGACAAGACTTCAACCCAGGTCTTCCTGATTCAAAGGCCAACTCTCTCTGACCACCATTCTAAACTGCCTCTCCCAATATGAAGGATACATAGGTACATTTTTGTGCATATGTAAATACAATTTTAGTTCCATCCTTGTTCCTTACTGTCTGAAGCATCCAAGAAGAAGAAGCTGGTCTGATAACCACTGCCTGGTTACATATCATAAATATGACTTACTCCTAAGACCACATGCAGACAGTCTATAGTTTGTCTAATGACCATAGCCACAGCTACAGCAGCTCTGTCCCCACCTGCACACCATTTTTCCTCCCCACCAGCTCTGGCTTCTGCCCCCATTTTGGCCTAGATACCACTTAATTCTTGCTATTCCAACAATCCACAAATCTGCTGTGTTCCCTGAAATTCTGTTTAATTTGTCTTTCTATTCTTTTAACTGTACTGTTTGTGGGTAATTCAACTTCGCTGCAGCAACCTAAGTTCCAGGACCACATTACTGATAAAAGTGAGAGGACAGGAAGTGTCCTCATCTTCCTCTCAAGGCGGGGTGGGGGGAGGACAAGATAATCAATAAGCTCCTTTCTATCTGTAAAATTCTCTGATTCTATGAAGAGTCTTCTCCACAGTGTATACACATTATCCCCATTCTTCAATCTATAATGATAAGTAGCATTTACAGAACCCACACTGGGATTCAAGGATCCCAGTTTGCCTGAAAGATTATTATTATTATTTTTTTTATTATTATATAGATTAAAACTAAACCTTTCTTCATAAAGGAAGATGACCTCCTGATTCAACATCAGAAGGGCATATATTCTTCATTTTCCCCCAATATCTTGACATGAATTTTCTGTGATCTCTTGCCTAGGTTGATTGTGTCCAGCAGAATATAACAAAGACACCTGAGGTTTCAGATTTGACCTTAACACCTGTTTCATCCCACACAGCTGAGCTCAAAGGTGAAAAGCATTAATAAGAACAGAATAGTTATAATATACAAGTCTTGCCTTTTGACAGTAAACAACACAGCTAACAGGTGCAGGTTCAAATTATCAGAAAGGTGAATTTTGAGGATGGCCACAAGAACAAAATTGGCACCTACATAGCCACTGGGCAGAAAACTACCATGGCTCTTTATTTCAATGTGGTACGTGGCACCCCAGTCACAATACTGATCTTCTGAAGGGAGACAGTCTTAATCTGCCTTTCTTTGCTTAGGCTAGCATGGGAAGGAAGATTTTCCTTTACCAATGAAATCTGGTCTGGTATTAAAAAAAAAAAGTCTAGTAGTGGCAAAACAATAATTATCTCTTACACTTATAGAGACCTTTAAGGTTTGAATAACAACTTTCAACAGCCCTACAATAAAAGCAGCAGAACTACTGTTATCACAATTTTACAAATGAAGAAAATGGGTCTCTGAGATCTGTCCAGTCACTCAGGTCACAAACAACACTAGGTCCTCAGGGCAGAGGACACTCTGACAACTACTTGTGACACCTGTGACACACTGATTCATTTCTCTGGGCCTCAGATTTTCCATCTACAAAATAAGCAGGGCGAACTTGACAGCCTTGGAGGTCACTTCCAGACACCTGGGGTCTAGAGGTCTCGACTATAATAAACTGCCATAGCCCCTTTCAAGAGTTAATGTATCATATTATTTGACAGTTTTCTCATAATGTAAGAGGCAGTTTTAAACTCCATTACTACCAAGGAGTAGCTTTAATGCCTGACAGACAGTTAGTCCTACCTGGTATCTACCTTAGTCCTATGCTGGCTGAATCTTAGCTCTGAGAACTAAAAAACTGGACATCCCTTTCTCTCTTCCACACAATTTCTCCTTAATCTGTGTGCCTAGGCTTCCAGAGCACAATTACTGTCACAGAAAGGTTCCCAGAGGAGTGAAATATACCAATATGCCAACCACCAACCATTTTACCTAGTCTTCATTATTTCAAACAAGAGCAAAAGAAGAGGGGATTCATAATCAATACCTTCAGCAAAAAATAATCCCAACCCGCTTCCTGTTTCTGGCAAAGAAGCCAAAAGCTCTCAGTGAGAGAGTTTGGAAGTTATTAGGAGGTTCTTTAAGGAAACTTTAGAAACTGTCCTCATCAAAATGTTTGCAATCCTGATACAGGGATAAGGCAAGCCATTCTCCTATAAAAATGGCCACTGGGGATATCTGTCTTTGCCCTCGGTTAGTCAAACCCTGATTCCAGAATGTTAATTATAAGATTACCAAAAAACAGCCTAGCTTCATATTAAACCACAATTATAATGAAAAATTTGGCACTAACCTACTTCCCCTTCTCCCTCCTGACCGGCAACCAATGAGGTTTTTTAAAATACCAAAAATAGTGTGGGCCCACTTAACAGAACCATTTTTGTTTTTAAAAAATAAATTACTTCTTTGTACTTACATTAAGACACTAGGTTCTAGAGAATATGCATTATCTCCTGTGTAACATTCCCTGCAATTGAAAGATTATTTTTAAATAATGTAGAAAAGAAAATTATCTTCTCAAAACAGATGCTCAGCTCCAAAGCCTGGCTTTTTTAAAAAATGTATTTCCACTAAAGTTTCAAGCTTTAGTAACAGACTAGATCTGTTGGGTTCCACATTAATTTATATCACTGAAAAAATATTAATCAGTTATATTATCTGTGTCCTAAATTCTCTGCCTGAAAATTGGAGCCTGAATTTTCCTCCCAAACTTACTTAATTGAAGACCTACGAAATGCTGATTACATTAATTAGAAGAAAAGGCCTTTCCTGTATTAGTTTGTTTTGTTAGTTTTGTATATAACCTTAGGGTGGAGACTGGATAAAAATACACTGCATATATTTTTCATTTTCATTATATTTTTGTCATTTTTGTGTGACTCCCATGCTAGTAAGCATTCATACATTATACAACTTATTTCTCCATGGCAACATAGTTGCCTGTGACAGTCTAGTCTTTACATACCTGTCCTGTATGTATACCATCTGATTTATACAAATTAAGAGGCAAGAATCAAGGCTTTTAAACTGGTTTTTCTGACTATTAATAAGTGCTATTTGATGTATTGCTGATGTCACAGAAATAAAAGTTGGCTAAACTATCTTGAACTATTGTGGGGGAGAGGGAGAAGCCAAATATAATTAGCTTCTACCACAGAATATACTAAACCACAGTCTTTTCCACCTCTTGCTTTTTGCTCTATATGTGTCAATCATGTGGACATTTATTGATTTATTTATTTTTGTGGTTCCTGCCCACCCAGTAGGGTATTTTTCCTTTAAAGGAGATTTCTTCCCCACAAGTGGAACAGGACCATGGTAGGTCAATATAACAGATTTCTGCCTGTAACAATTTTGTTGTATTGACTCACCCTCTAATCTTACAAAACTAACTTAATGTGTTTGGTTCCTCTGGTCACCATTTATCAAGCTGGGAACAAATATCACAGGTGCCTTTTGTTTTGAGGCCTCATTGTTTATAAAAAACACTCTCATATCTCTGACCCTGTAAAATTTTAAACTTCTAAAAATACATTCATTGGAGTTATTAAATGTGTTAAGTCACTCTGGGTTCCAAATTCTGAAAGGCAATGCCTGAATAACACAAGCTCAAGGAGGGTCTACAAAGAGGGAAAAAGAAAAGAAAGAAGAGATATTTATTCACCCCCTATCCCCCACCCCAGGATTGAGCATGAGACATTGTGTTTTTTAAACCTCATGGAGAATTCTAGCCCTACACTTTTTCAAAGAGTTTCAAGAACATACTCTTCCAAGCAGTACAGTTGAAGAACACAAGTTCCTTTTATAAATAAATGCCTTAAAGACAGCTAGCTCTTCCAAAATCCACAGGCCTCTTACCTGCCATGTCACATTCTCATGCACCTCTTTCCCAGGCCTTTCAAAAGGAAAGAAGGTATAAGACGAAGAAGAAAGGGAAAATTAGCTTAAACCTCTGAACCACAGCTTGGATATGAGTGGAAAGTGGTGAGTCAAAGGGTAAAGGTTCATTTAACCCCTCCCCCAAATAAACAACCAAAACAACCTATTCACCTATTTTGTATGACATTTGGCACAGCAAAAACATACATTGCTTACCGTGTAAATGCCAATTCTACAAACAGCAAATGAGATCTGGATACACTCAGACATTCTCTAAAAGATTAAAATAAGAATGAGATTGCCAGTAAGTGTACATACTACAGAATTTACTTCTTTCCCTTCCCCTTCCCTTCACCTCCCACTTTGAAGAGCCTGCTATGCTAGAAATAAGTGATCTATCAGGTGGTTAAGGATATTCCCTACCTTTTGGCTATTTTGACTAGCCTAAAAAAATACTAAAGTTCAGGGAACAATGTATGTTACTACCTTCCAATTAGAGAATCGTTTTTGAAAATCATTTTTATAAGGTTAATTATTTTTAATAGGCATTTCTTTAAATATAATTTTCCCAGAATGCTACTGTAACAATTTTAATTTAAAAAAAAAAACCATAGACAAGATTCTTTGGACTTTAAGTATATTTTTTGCAGGGATTAATTCTAAACATTTAAGCCTTCTCTACAACAGTGATAGAATCCTAATAAAGCTGCCCCCAGCCCCAATATCCTAATTTAATTATAGGCTCCACTAAACAGGATTTGGCCACTACTCCAAAAATATATTTTACACATCTATGCCTTTAAGTACATCATTACACTTTTACTAATATTTTTTTTTAAAGCAATTGGGGTTAAGTAACTTGCTCAAGGTTACACGGCTAGTCATTATTGATGCGTGGGTGCTCATTTTCTGAGGCCGGATCTGATCTCGGGTCATCCAAACTCCGAGGCCGAGGCCGGCGCTCTTACTCACTGCGCCACCTAGCCGCCCCTTTAGGGCAATTGGGGTTAAGTAACTTGCCCAAGGTCACACGGCTAGGTTTTTGTTTGTATGGATTAAGTGTCGGAGGCCGGCTCCGAACTCAGGTCCTTCTGATTCCAGGGCCGGCGCTCTATTCACTGCGCCACCTAGCCGCCCCATAAAATTTTTTTAAATAAAAAAATTGTACATGTAAGCCAAACTTCTTGAAGAGGCCAGTAACATTACTCTTTCAGAACTAAAGAAAACTGAGGCCAAGTAGCTATGAGAGAGCAGGGGTAGTTCTGATAACAGCTGAGCTCACTCCCATTTTGGTATCAACAAGCTCTTACTATGTATGTGGCAGGTACTTCGGGATGATTAAGTTATTCCTCCCAAAACCACTGTGATGGTTGCTATCAGGCATGAGTAAGGATTTCTTCTTTAACACAAAATATTCGTGTGAAATTAGTAAAAGGACAAGACTTTCCCTTCTTTTTACTTACTAACACACCAGTAATTATTTCATTGTACTGTCAACTAAATGCTTCTCTAACCAAATTTTAACACCACAATCCCCAGGAGCACAAAGTAGATCAATTATGGTTTTATCTATTGTGCCAAGTATAGCAATAATATGGAATCCCCACCTGGGATTTCCCACCAAAGAATGAAATGCTTTCAAAGAAGCTTTCCTTTTTGTAGCACAAGTAATCAGATCAAGGGATTATTTGAGAGGCTCGAATCTTACCCTTCAAAACAATGTCAGTAACAATACTGTGAGAACAGTGGAAAAGGGAAGGGGATTTATTGGAAGGCATTAAAAAAAAATCTACGCTTGGCACCCCCCCCACACACACACACGATGAAAATTCAATGCAAACTAGAGTCGAAGATATTTATTGATCTAAATTATTTAAGCCAAAACTTTTGGTTACCAAAGGTTTCCAACTATTCATTGGTCTTATTATATAATTTAAATCAGATAAAGATTTCATTTTTGAAAAATTTCCATTTTTAGGGCATCATTAATGAACTTCCTTTAGCATAACAGGCTTTTCTGAACTAAAGTGAACAACTAATATTTTAAAGGGGAGAAGGGTCAAAAACGCCCTATTGTAGAAGATCTGTATTTTAGAAGTTCGTATATATCCTCTGTGTCATAAAAGATCGAGCTGTGGGGAACATTCACCCTTGCAGTACTGCCTGCTAATGGACTTCTCCCTTTAAATAGGAGAGTGGGGGGGACATACTCTTCACTCATTAAAAGTCTCATTTCCTACTTCTTTCCTGCAAAAAAGAAAGTATCAATTTGGGGGGCTACCAAAACAGTCATCCCTTATAACACAATTGCTTCTGTTTCTTGAAAACACCCTAATTGTTCCATATGTTCATTCTTACCACTATTCCTTCTGAGTTCCTGGCAGTCTACCTCAGGACCCACCTGCCAAGTCACATGTCCTACCAATATATTTCCTGAATTGAACTCAATGATCAATGCCAAAAGGTTTTTCTACCCAATAAGTGACTAAGAAAAATGGTATTGTGATTCTCATTTGGGAATGATGGAAGAATTGAATTTAAAGAGAAATTAACAGCTCACTACTCTCATCAGGATCCAACACACTTCCATTTATTTGCCTTATTTCTAATTCCAAACCATAAAGTCATTAACAAATTCTTTTTATCACTTTATTAAGGGACTTTTCTTCCTTGATAAGCACAGGTATGACTGTCTTGGTCTGATATTTACATTTTTCCCCCAGCCTTACTAGGACCACTGGGTCTGAGAAAGAAGTCAGGGGGATTTTTCCAGATTGTTGTCTATTAGCTTCACCTTAGTTGAGATGTCTTCCTGCTCAAAGAATGATAAAAGGATGTAGCCAAAACCAGTTACTAGTCTGCTAAATTTGACCTAAATTGCTTTGGAGGAGAAAATAAATTTGTACAAAAGAGGGGAGTGGGGAATACACTGTATTTTAATTGTTTGATTTACTTACAGTTTACTGTTGTTTTCCCTAGGGAAGTTTGAAGGTAAGCATGAAAGCAAAAAAGAAAAAGAAAAACCTTCAGAAACAACAAAGTTAAAAACAAATATTATTAGTAAAAATATCTATAACAACTTAATCCGAAACTGTATAAAATTTTAGTCAACCAGAGAAGGGATAAAAACATTTCTTTGCCAAGAGAAACAACATACAGTTTCAAATATAACCCTCTCTTTGCAATCCTTTATTCTCACAATAAGCAAGGGGGAACTGTCAATTCATTATCTTCCCTTGTAGGGAGGAAAATGGAAAGTTAATATATATGATCCTGTAGCAAACTGGGCATCCAACAATTGGGAAACAGCTAAACAAATAATGGTATATGAATGTAATGAAAAATTTTTGTTTTGTAAAAAATGATAAAAGGAATTAATTCAGAGAAACCCAAAAGAACTTATGTGAGCTGATACAGAGTAAAGGTGAATAGAAACAGGAGGGTTATGTATTTACAATGATTACAACATTGTAAAGAAAAACAACTGTGAAAAGACTTCGGAACTATGATCAATGTAATGGCAAGTGAGTAGTATGGAAGTCTGATGATGAATCATCCTTTTCCCAACTCATGGCAGAGAAATGATGGATTAGACATGCAGAATAAGACATACATTTTCAGATATAACCAATGCAGGAATTTCTTTTGCTTTATTATGCTTGTTTTCTACAACAAATGGCTTTTTTTCCCCGTGGGTGAGGAAGATTTAAATGAAATATGAAAAATATGCATAGAGAATAGAGAGGAATTCAAAGGGGACAGAGGAGAACAGGACAGTGATCAAATTAATATGTTAAATTTAATATATTTTTTTTAAAAACAAGCTATAAAAATATCAGAGAATTCAGATTTTTTAAAAATTATTTTTTGAAAGTCTAAGAAAAAGAATGAATAAGGAAACACAGGAGGGAATAAAAGAGAGAAATCACTCAGGAAGGAGTTTCATCCTCTTTAAACAAGGACAGGCTAGTTGGAGATCTAATGGAACTAACCTCCATTTCCCCGCAGAACTAACTAAAATTTCCCTGTCTCTACCCCACAACAAAAGGACACAAAGTAAAATGCATAAGACTGGGGTAATGATTATGTGTTTGTCAGCTGCCTGATTGCTGGGATTCTCTTTCCTCACTGAATATGATAGAATGAAGAAAATACAATATTGTGATCACACAAGTTACTGAGACAGTCTTGAACTCATTGTAGTGCTATCTATATTAGAGCTAGTCTTGTTCTAGAAAAACTGAAAACATTAACTAGGAATTATTTAACAACTTATTTAGCAAACCAGAAAGATTATTTTTTTCCCTTGTGAGAAAAATTACAAAAGTTGTATTTTTTTTAAGTTAATACCTGAAGTGCATCTTTTTGTACTTCATCAACTATTGTTTTAACTTCTTGAAAATAGGAAAAAGGATGACGACAATCAACATTGATGGAAATATTTGGTATCTAAAGCAAAACTGATGAAATGAGTCTCTAGACATTTTCTAAAAACAAAATGTTTTTTGCCTAGAGTATTTCCATCATCATTCCAATTGTTTCTTTCTAAAACACAATACTAATGAAGTCAATTTTACTAAACTGTTTGTAGAGGGAATACTGAAAACTCATACATTAAACTCAAAATAATTACTCAAAAAATATCTTTATCACATACATAGTCATTTTTGAGGGGGAGGGGTGGGGGTGTTCCAGGTGGCTATCTATTCAAAAGTAAACTTAATTTTCTTAAAATCTACTTATCATCATAGATGACTATTATTCATGATAATACAAACAGAGAGGCAAGGTGGATGCACAGCTCACTTCAGAGTAAGAATGTCCTGGATTCAAGTGCTACTCTGACACATTCTAGCTACATAAGACTAGGCAAGTCCTTCACCAATGGACTCACAGGTTTGCGTTTATACAGTGCTCAAAGGTTGCAAAACATTTTCCTTAGGACAATCTTATAAGGTAGACTGTATAGATATTGTTGTCCCCATTTCACAGAGGCAAAAGCAAACTCAGAGAGATTAATTGCTTTGCCCAAGATCACGCAACTACTAATAGATGTCCTAGTTTGAACTCATACCCATGTACTGGTGTACCAAATCCACAGTTTTTCCAACACTATTTTTCTACTTCAGTAAGAGAGTTGTATAAAACCCCTGAGCTTCATACCAAAAATATGAGACCAGTGCAAAAGATGAAGGAGAAAATCTTTTTTTAAAAATCAGATGTACAGTATTTGATAGGTGATAAAAATACAAATATAGATAATGCATGCATATACTCAAATATATATGTGCATATATACAGATATATGTAAATATACATATAAATATGTAGATGCATATAAACTTACAATTTAGTAATAACATAAATACAGAATATTTTTCTAGAAAATACTCTGATTTTTAACTTTTGTGCATTCTATCTTATCATTTGGTAGGAGGTGGTAGTTTCTTTTATACATGATACCTCACATTCCTGCTCTGAGGCTCAAGAAAAAAATATGTTATTGTTTTTAATTTGGTACTTCTTAAGCTTATTATGTGTCCCCTACTGGATCACTGCCTTGGCAATGCAACTATGAGCTAAGCCATACAGATTACCTAAGATGGACAGGTTATAGTAGAGAATTCCAACAAAATGTTATCCACTGGAGAAGGAAATGGCAAACCACTCTAGTATCTTTGCCAAGAAAACCCCATGGACAGTACTAAAATGATAAAAGAGAGGACAATGGAAGATGAGCCTCTCAGGTCGGAAAGTATCCAATACACTACTGGGGAAGAGCAGAGAACACCTACAAGTAGTTCCAGTACTAATGTACCAGCTGGGCCAAAGCCAAAAGGAAGTTCCACTGCATATGTGTCTGGTGAAGAAAGGAAAATCCAATGTTGTAAAGATCAATATTGCATAGGAATCTGGAATCAATGAGCCAAGGTAAGCTGGATGTGGTCAAACAGGAAATGGAAACATCAAACATCAATGTCCTGGGTATCGGCGAACTTAAATGGATAGGAATGGGTAAATCTAAATCCTTTAGAAGAAATGGAGTAGCCCTCATAGTCAATAAAAGGGTGAGAAAAGCAGTACTTGGGTATAATCTCAAAAATGACTGAATGATATCTATTTGAATCCAAGGCAAACTGTTTAAGATCACAGTAATAATATAAGCCTCTGCTCCAACCACTGATGCCAAAGAGGCCAAAGTTGATCAGTCTATGTATATCTCTAGAAATATGTATATCCTCTAGAAAGAAAAAAAAAGATGTCACATTTTTCATAAATGTACAGATTAGACCAAATCTTCGATGCTAAAGAAGGAAGTCAAAAGATAATTGGATTAACAGGCAAGTTTGGTCTTGGAATACAAAATGACCAGATCAAATTACTCATCTCCTGAGGAACATATATGTGGGCCAAGAAGCAACAATTAGAACCAAACATGGAACAACTGATTGGTTTAAGATTGGAAAAGGAGTACAAGGTGATATATTGTCACCTTACTTATATAACTTATATGCATAGAACATCATGCAAAATGCCAGAATAGACAAATAAAATGTTGGAATTAAGGTTGCTAGGAGAAATATCAACAAGCTCAGATATGCAGACAATAACACTTTAATGGTAAAAAGTGAAGAAGAATTAAGAAGTTTCTTGATGATGGGGAAAGAGGCAAGTGTAAAAGCTGGCTTGAAGCTTAATGTCATAAAAAATAAGATCTTGGCAACTGGTAATTGGTAGATGATAAAAGTCATCCCTTCCTGGCAAATAAAGGAAGAAGAAATGGAAGTAGTGTCAGATTTCATATTCTTGGGCTCAAAGATCACAGCAGATGATGGCTGCAGCCACGAAATTAAAAGATGCATGGTCTTTTGGAAGGAAACTATGGCAAATCTAGATAGTATACTAAAAAGCAGAGACATCACCTTGCCAACAAAGGTCCATATAATCAAAGCTATGGTTGTTCCAATAGCAATGTATGGCTGTGAGAGATGGACTATAAGGAAAGGTGAGTCCACAGAATCAATGTTTCTGAATTGTGGTGCTGGAAATGACTTGAGAATCCTTTGGACAGCAAATCAGAGATCAAATCAGTCTTTATTTAAGGAAATTAATTCATACTACTCACTGGAAGGTTAAATACTGAAACTGAAACTTAAGTACTTTGGCCACAATCATGAGAAGGTGGAAAAGACCCTGAGGTTGGGAAAGAGAGAAGGCAAAAGGGAAAGGGGATGGCAGAAGACAAGAAGGACAGATAGCATCATGGAAACAACAAACATGAACTTGGACAGACTTGGAGAGATAGTGAAGGACAGAATGCTAATGGTCCATGGAGTCATGAAGAGTCAGATACAACTAAATGACAAAACAACAACAAAGCTTATGTATATATGTTTTGCATATGTATGTTTGTACACATAAGCATATATATATACAAAAATAGATATAGAGTTCCCCTTTCTGTGATCAGATATCACATATGAACAAGTTTTTCAACAAATTATCTAATCTTCACTTCATGTGACCCACACACACACCTTCCCACTTCAAACACCCAATGTTCCCTAATTCTCTTCTTTATCTTCCTAACAGCAAAATAGGGAAGCTTATAATGTTATTTGCTCTCTGTCCATTACACTTTAACTAAAACTAAACGTACACTTGCATTTTAAGTTGCTATTCTCTTCTTGGGGAATAAAAGGCTTCATCTATAGTTAAAGAAATTTCACTCATCAGTATATCAAGCAGGAAGAAACTGGGGGAGGGTTAGCACCTTAAAATCACACTAGCCTTCCCCAGGGGAAGGCAAACCTCAAACAGCTGGTTCTCAGGATGATGTGATGGTAGGAAGAGTTAAAGGGTTCCCCTCTCCCCCCATCCCCACCTCCAGAATAAGCCAGAATGCAACTTTACTGAGGGTTTAGAAGTCACTTTTTCCAAAATCTCCAGATTTCTCCAAAAGATTTTATACTTTTGCATTCTTCCCCTCCACACAAAAAAAGCCAAATCCTTTTCCCAAATTTTAACCCAACCTCTGTCTGGCCATGTTTTGCCTTGTCCTCATGTTCCAGGAGTCCTATATACATATTTTATGTGTATTTGTTCACTTGTAATCATTTTCATTATGACAGCATTTAATATCTTATTGTACTGAAATCACACCAATTTACCACAAGGTAAGCCACCCAACCCACCTACTGAAATGTATACTTTAAAGTACATCCTGAATGCACTAATGTCCTGAAATACATCTATGCCTCCTATATTTTTTTTCATGTCTATTAAGAAATAACATCAGCTTCGTCTTACACATCTGTCATAAATCAAAACCTTCCCATTTTCTCACCTCTTTGACTCTAAATTCTATAAGGCTATGAAGCCTTATTTTGCCCTTAATGACATTATTCTCTTGTAACCTTCAATGAAGCACCTCCTTCTCTCTCACTCCCTTGATTCACAAAGTCAAGAGATCAATGCATAGTCCTTATTTCTCTCTTGCCATTCCCAGATCATTGTTCCCCTGCCAACACTCAACAAACTCACCTGGTACACTTATTAAAAGCTTGTTAAAACTTCAATGTCTAGCCCATCTTTCCATGTTATTCAATCCTCATCCTTGATGCTATTATCATCAACTAAGATAAAAGACCTGTACATCACAACCCTAATTTTCTAAATGACTTGGGCATCTGGCTCAAAATTTTCCTCTTCACCTCATTTCTTACTGTATTTTTGTCTATTGATTCAATATTCATATTAATATTCTTTCTATGAATCCTTGGGTTTATACTTCCATGATCTCCTCCACTCCAAAAACTTTAATCTCCACTGTAACTCACAGCCACCCACAAATGTGGCACCATCAATGGACCCCATCGTTACCCTAAAATGCTCCCCCTTAAATTCTTCAGTTCTCTCTGACCCCTCTACTTCTCTCACCCCTTCACTCGTACTACTGAACCTGTTCTTGACCCTCATCTTCATCCCCTCCCTCACTATGCCCTCAGATTCCTTCTCAGTATTCTCCCTTATAGCTTCAAAAATTTCAATACCCAGCCTCCACCTTGTGGCCAGCAATTTCAAGGTGCTTTTACCAGTACCCTAGAATCTTAACCCTTATGCCTTAACTTGCCTGCTCTGGCTCCCAGGATGCCCATCTGGTTGAGGAAAAAAAGTCATCTATGATGACTGCTTCTACTACCAAGCCATACCAAACTTCATCTGGGTCTTCACCAATGTTTTGTTGATTTCCACACAGCAGCTACTTAAATTTTTCCCACTTTCCTCAAGCCTCTACCTCTTACCTCCTTATTGAGATAAAATCATCTCCCTGAGTTTTCTCAATATCCATATTCCCTACCTCAAAATTTCTCCGTCTTCACTGATTCTTTGCTCTTTCTGGGATGGAAATATTCTTCCTTCTTGTCAAGACCAGCCCCTTCAACTGTGCTTTTGATCTCATTCCTTCCAATTGCCTCTGAGACTTTTCTCCATCAATTTACTTTTTTTTCTTACAACCAATCTCCCCGAAGCATAATATCTGAAATCCTCTAAGTCATATGAAAACTGATTTTAAAATGGTAAAACTTTAACTCAGTAAGGATATCTAGAGAATGAAAATGTAATTTTCCTATCCACAACAGAATTACACATAGAGAAATACATATGCAGCAAGATAAAAGAAACTGACGAAAAAAATTTCATTCATTCAGTTAATGTCTTGATTTCCTCTGAAGCCAATAAGAATCCATTCTGAATGGTGCATTACATACCTGCTATTCATGTAAACAAACCTCTGGAAGCAGGTTTCTAACCTATGGTACTCTAACTTATCATAAAGAACAGCTATACAAGGTTCTCCCCTAAAAGGCATTTCAGCCTTAATATATCTATGAAATGGTATAACAGGCTCCTACCAGTAATCTGTCTACTAAAGTTGAATAGAAGGTACCATGCATGCAGGAATGGGGAAACCTGCTAAATTCTAAGCCCTTTATTATGTAAGAAGAGTACTAGAATATTTTTTTTAAGTAGGCAGCAGGAACTCCTTCCCATGACCTATGCAAATGATTTCCAGCTTCACCAAACTCATGTTCTGATAAACAAATATTGTAGAAACATACACCTTAGGGTTAGGAAAGATTTTATACATCAAGTCCAACCCTTGTATTTTACAGATGAAAAAATTTTTTATAAAAGTTAAAGACTCATTCATTTTCCCAAGGCCTAAGAGCTGGTGGTAGAATCTGATTCCATTACTTTATCCATCATATCATAAAAACTGGAATCACAAGTACTGCATTCACAAAATATTCTTTCTGAATAGTATTGCTGTTCCCCTCTTAAAATTCATCTCTGTCATAAATGCTGGTAAGCATGAAGGAAGGCACAGCAGTTTTGAGTCAAAAGATTTTTTGGCACTATCTGCAGAGCTAGAGAGAGCTTTTTCCAGATTCCACCTCACAACCATCAGAATGGCAAAGAGGAAAATGACAAATGATGAAAGGGCTGTGGGAAAACGGCTACTTTAGTGAAGTGATATCAAACTCAAATAGAATTGGAGACTATTAACTAAACAAAAGGATCCCTAAATGGGCCTCATATTGACTCAGAAAATCACCTTATTTCCCAAAGAGATCATTTAAAAAAATGGAAAAATGAATCATATGTACAAAAATATTTATAGCAGCTCTTTTTGTGATGGCAAAGAATTGGAAATTGAGGGGATGGCCATCAGTTGGGGAACTGCTGACCAAGTTGTAATATATGAATGAATATAAAACATATGAATGTAAAGAGCACTATTGTGCCCTAAGAAATGATGAGCAGGCAGATTTCAGAAAAACCTGGAAAGACTTACAGGAAATGATGTTGAGTGAAGTGAGCAGAACCAGGAGAACATCATCCACAGTAACAGCAACACTGTGTGATGACCAGCTTCAAAAGACTTAACTCTTCTCAGCAATGCAATGACAATTCCAAAGGACTCATAATGGAAAATGCTATCCTCATCCAAAGAAAGAACTATGGAGTCTGAACACAAATCAAAACATACTATTTTCTTTTTGCTGTTTCTTCTTTCTCGTGGTTTTCCCCTTTCATTCTGATTCTTCTTTACAACACTATTAATGGAAATATGTTTAATATGATTGTACATGTATAGCCTATATCAGATTGCACGCTGTCTTGAGGAGGGAGGAAGGTAGAAAAGTGGGAGGGGGGAAATTTAGAACTCAAAAATCTTATAAAAGTGAATGCTGAAAACTAAAAAGTATTTTTTAAAAAGAAAATCACATATTGATATTATGTTGTATTATATTTTTATTTTGTTAAATATTTCCAAATTGCATTTTAATCTGGTACAGACTACCCAAAGGAGTGTTGTAGGCCCCATCTCTGACACTGACTTCAGTGCATTGTTAGTGGAGCTGTGAATTCATCTAGCCATTTTGGAAAGCAGTTTGAACTCTATCCAAAAAGCTGCTAAACTGTGAATACCCTTTCACCCGACTATACTACTATTAAGCCTACAAACCAAAAGAAATCAAGGAAAGAGGAAAAGGAACTATATGTATAAAAATATTTATAGCAACTCTTAACTATAGCCAAAAATTAGAAACTAAAGGAAAGTCTGCTATTGGAGAATGAATAAAAAGTATAATCAATGAATATAATGGAACATTATTGTACCACACATTGTATAAGAAATTATCAAGTGGATGATTTCAAGAGAAAACCAGGAAGACCTTTATGAAATAAAGCAGAGTAAAGTGAGTAGAAACAGAATAATCTATACAATAACAGTATAGAGAAAAGCAATGCTGAAAGACTTCAGTATGATCAAAACCATGATGACCTAAACATTCAAAAGAATGAAGATGAAACCCACCATTATGAACCTAAATATGGTCAATCTGGCAATCTGTTTTGCCGGACTATGGATGAATGTATGAAGATCTTTATGGTTTGGGTTGTTGTTTTTCTTTTCATTATTTAATGAGGGGTGATGGGAAGGAAAGCTTAATAAAAGAGGGGAGAAAAGCAATTGAAAAAGCATTATGAATAAGTCTCAAAGTTATTAGGTTTTGAGAAACTCTTTACTAAAAAGGAGCCAACCCAATACATCAATTATTATGGCGATTTTATAAGTCATAAATATGTAGGTTATATTATTTTCTGTTTTAGCTTGGTTTTTAAGTTAACATTAATTTTCAGCAGACTCTCCTTATACCTATAATTATTTCCTTTCTTTACACCCACACTGCATGTACTATAGTACTCACCAGAGAGGCAAGTGTATAAAGGCACTGGACCTGGAGTCAGGAAGACTGGAATTCAAATCTGTCCTCAGACACTTACTAGCTGTGTGACCTTGAACAAGTCACTTAACCTTCTGTGCCTCAGTTTACTCATCTGTAAAATGG
This sequence comes from Gymnobelideus leadbeateri, assembly GCA_011680675.1. Taxonomy (NCBI): domain Eukaryota; kingdom Metazoa; phylum Chordata; class Mammalia; order Diprotodontia; family Petauridae; genus Gymnobelideus; species Gymnobelideus leadbeateri. The sequence continues at coordinate 299,242 of WOXC01010427.1, read as the reverse complement.
GGGTCATTATAGCATCTATCTCCCAGGGTCTTTGTGAGGACCAAATGAGATAATAATTATAAACATGTTTAGCATGGTGCCTGACACATAGTAGGTATTTAGTCCTAAGTCTAAGTCCCACCTAAGTCCCTCAATGAGGGGTACTACACATGGAAATTCAGTTGATTTTATATGGTTAAGTATCAGAGAGGTTGAATAACTTAACCTTGGTCACATGGACAACAAATTACTCAAACCCATGCCCCCATAACTAGTGTTCCCTTTCCAGAGTGGAGCTGGAAAAATCCAGTTCCCTGGCAAGTCAAGACATCACCTTCATGATGCCACTGGTCCTCTTCAAGAATGAAGGATGAACAACATGGAAATTTCTGAAAGCTGGGCCTCTCTTTGCAAGCTGATGATTCCTTTTCTTTTTCTCAGGATCACAGGATTTAGAGCTGTATGTAAATACAAATGATTCTACAAAATTATGCACCTTGCACAGTAAAATCAGCCTTCCTTCCTCCCTTTCAAAAAAGAAAGCCTGAAGTTATCATTCTTGACTCTTCAATGGAATGTACTCTTTCCTTACCTCTGCCTACTTGAATCTTTTTTACTTCCTACACATTCTAACAGTAAGTCTCCCCAGCAGCTAGAAATTCCCCACCAATTACCTAGAATATACTTATCCACAGACATATCTTCCCTGAAGAATGCAAGTTCCTTAAAGGCAGGGCCAATTTCATTTTTTGTCATGGGGTAGTTAGTACTTAGCGGGACATGAGATATAGTGGGCACTGAGATGTTTGTTGAATGATTCCTCAAGAATAATGCTAGCCAACACTTTCTGTGCTGGCAAAGAACGAGAAATAAAGTAGATGCTGAACTGGGGAGTGAATCCATAAACAAACTGCCATACATGATGTAGTAGAACTACACTCTGTGCCATCAGAAATGGCAACTGTCAAGAACTCAGAGAAAAATGGATAGTCTCATATAAATTGATCCAGGATGAAATTAGCAGGTCCAGAAACATATACAAAGACTACAACAAAATGAATGAAAATAATAACAAGAAAAATGACCAAGCTTGACCTTGGAGAAGAGTTAAAAGTACACCAGGGTGCCTCCCTTCTTTGCCAGACTAGCACATGATGTGTGTGAAAAACTGCCTACACTGTCTGACATGGCTGATGTGTTGGGTCTACTCACTCACACAAGTACTCGTCTTTAGTCTTTTTACAATACAAATGATGATTCCTTGAGGCATGAAGAAAAAAGAAAATACTTGGAAATTAAAGCAAAGGAAAAACAAAAGAGATTGATAAAATATTTTTTTTAAAGAACATGAAGAGTCTGTTGATCAGAAAACACAATAACAGTTGCTTCCCTTTAGAGAGGGGATGACATAATACACTGCCTGGGAACAACACAATGTCAGATTCATAACCTCTTGAGTATCTTATACCCTGGAGGCACCAGACACAGATAACTCCAGAGTTGTGACACACAGGTCGCTGCTGTTCCTACCAGCAGCTGCAGAAAGTCTTTGTTCAAGCAACTTAAATTTCTACTAGTACCTTCTAGCTAACCCTCAGGCAACTTTCATGACTTTCTATAGCAAGCCCTGATAACAGGGATGACCAAAACAAATTTTTAAAGGCTTCCAGAAAGCATGATAGCAACAATAATTAGTTATTTATATTATGCCTCCTATGTGGCAGGCATTGGGCTAAGTGAGTTAGAAATACTGAGTTACCTCATTTGATACTCAAAACAACTCTGGGACATAGGTGCTAACATTATTCCCATTTTATAGTTGAGGAAATTGAGGCAAACAGAGATTTAGTGATTTTCCCAAGGTCAGACAGCTAGTAGTATCAGAGGCCAAACTTGCACTCAGGTCTTCCTGACTTCAGATTCAGCATTCTACACACTATGGTCACACCTAGCAACCTAAAGGCCTGAACTTTAGGAAGGCCAGTCCCATCCACATCAATGAAAACATAACAACACTTATTAACAGATACCTAAGCCCTCTGATCTCAGAGCCTACTGACAATAAACCATATTATTTAGGAACCTTAGAATTCCCTAAAGTTATGCTCCTTCAATTCTCTCAATTCTCAACTCCACCTTTGGGATCCAAATTATATACTGGTATTTGTATAAAGGTACACAATTATATATTCTGGAGTCTCATCTATCAAAGGGTTAAAACCTTAGAAATTATAATTTTGCAATTTACTTCCCCTGACCGCATTACCTTCTTTTTCCATTATGTGAAAATTATGTGTACATTTAAAATATATTTAGAATCTCCAAATGAGACCCAAATGATCAGTAAGATTATATTCACAAACCTACCTATTAAATTAGCGCATGGATGTTCTCTGTAACTGTTTTGTTTGCCCTAGTGGCATGAGTTAATTTGCAAAACTCTTAATTTTCTAATAGGAAGCAGCTTCTATTCTTAGAAAACTGTGCCCAACAAATTCTGGCTGAATAGAGCTTACCTCCTCGCTAATGAGTTAAACAACTGGAAATGCTTTTCTTAGTTCTTAGGGAGGAAAGAAATAAGCATAAAATTCATTCCTAGAATCATTCATAATAGAAAATTAAAGAGTTTCCAGATGCCAAATCTATAACTTTTTTAAATCCTTAACTCCAGAAATAGGGTATACTGCTATCTCAATAACTATATGTAAAGTTAAGAAAGAACTGGTTTTCCAGGAGTAGAATTTTCATAATACCATGTGTGATGGTCTCCTGCAAAGTCAGAGGAATGAGAAAAAGAAAAAATGAGTAGGTAATAGAATACCCCTCGGGTCCTGAGTTCTTACACTATGCACTACAACAGTACCTGTAGGGCAATAATGGAGCAAGTGAAATTACAAATTTACATACATATGCATGTCTGTATATATGGATGGATGAATGAATAGATAAATGGATAAATAAATGGATAGATGAATGAATGAATGAATGAAGGGGAGGGGATTAACCTGCAAAACTACCTAATTTACTATCAGGAAGTAGATTAATGCCTAAAAACAATACATGCATAATAAATCCATTAGTTAAATGAACAAATGAATGGTAGGAAAAGCAATATAGTATGAAAAGAACTAGTTTTAAAGGGTCTGGCTAGGTTCTAATAGACTTCTCTGAGTACAACCTTGAGCAAGTCCCAAATTCTCTGGGCCTATTTCCTCATACTTTAAAATGAGGACTTAGTTTAATAATCTTGAGAGTCAGGGAGGCTAGGTGGCACAGTGAGTAGAGCACCCACCCTGGAGTCAGGAGGACCTGAGTTCAAATCCGGCCTCAGACACTTAACACAAAAACTAGCCATGTGACCTTGGGCAAGTCACTTAACCCCAAATTGCCCTCCAAAAAGCAAAAACAAAAAAATATAATCTTGAGAGTCTATAAATACATGAATGTACACACGCATAAATGACTCGCCGTTTTAGGGCTCCATTCTGTTTATATGCTACCATGTTCATTTACAAGCTAGATAGATCCATGGTCTTGGGCATGAGAAAAAGTGTTCTGTCACACACAACTAGGGTCATTATGAGGCAATAATGTAATTTTAAGGTTAATCTCTGGGGGTTCACCTTCAGCATTTAAAAGCTCAAGCGCTTAAAAAGGGAGGCCTGCTACAAATAGCTGTATATACAACTTTTCAAGAAGAAAAGTGATAGCAAAGATCGCCAAGACTGCCTTCATGAACATATAAGCCAAAACAATTTCTACTTTTAGATATGTCATTATTTACATTTCAGGCCCAAAGGAAAAAAATATTCATTTAAGTCGATCTGAAACACAGTCCCCAACCATATGGCTATCAAATGATACTTTTAAAGTCACAGCTTTTTTTTTTTTAATAACTGAAGACTCCAGTGGAGAAATAAAAAAGGAATGTATGTAACTGACTTTCAAATCTCCTAAACTATCAAGGAGTCTGAGACCTTAAGTATCTTACAATCATTCCAGTCAGAAGGATTCTGCTTTACAACATGATAGATGACATGGGTCATCCAATCCCTACATTAACACTTACAGTAACAAGGAGCTCACTGTCTTACAAAGCAGTACACAATCCATTTTGGGAAAGCTCTACTTGGTAAAAAGTTCTTCCTCACGCTACATTAAAATCTGTTTCCCAGGAAACCTTATTTAGTCCTATCTTCAATATACTGAACAACCCAGAAAGAGCCTAATGCCTCTTCAAATAATTGAAGGACCATCAATTTGAAACAAGCATCATTTTCTTCCTACATTGTCTCTTCCAAACATCTCAAGTTCCCTTAAATCCATCTCATGAGACTATTTCCTGACCCTTCACCATCATTGTTGCCCTCTTATAAATGAAGACCAGCTTGGCCATGTCAGTCTTAAAATATAGTGTCTGAAACTGAACAAAATATTCCAGATGTGTTCTAATAAGTAAGGAACACAATAAGACCATTACTGTTCTTTTTCTAGAAAATAACCTCTATCATTTTGTATTTTCTAGGAATCACACAACATCCAATTCTACCAGCTATATGTTGAGTAGCAAAGAACACTTTTACTAAAGTATCTATAAAAAAAAAATTTCCCCATAAAAATTGATATATAAATAGTGATGTGGAGCTGACACTGTTTCATTAAGTCTTTATTTTAAATCTAGCAAACACTTTTCTGGGATAGGCACAACGCTTCATGATACACAAGGTATTCTGACAGAGTTGTCTTCCTAAATTACTTTGAACACTTAAGACAACTCTCATCTTCTTTGGTTATGCTGCTACATATTTCAAATAAATAAATATGCCAATACAGAAGAAGCCTCTCATGAGCTACTGCCCTTGATAATTTTGAGTTACAGTAAAAAAAGATGTCAATTTTTCATGTCACCTACTATCACTGTCACTCAGGCATCTGGATTAAAGTTATCTGACATTAAGTGGTGATAATGGAATGTATCAATATAACCTTTAATAGAAAAAAAAACATACCCTGGATTTTGGAAAAGGAAATAAAATTGCTTCAAAGGAGTCTGGATAGTGTCAAATTAGGCATGGATTCACCTTGTCTTAGCATGTCTGCCTCCATTCTTTTATCAGTAGGCACATATGTGTGATTTCTTACTTTTTAAAATATCTTTGGATAAAGAATGAAAACATGCTTCATTTGTTATGAAGTTCTCCAAAAATTAAAATCATTTAGCAAGTACTTTTACTATGTCAGTATTTTATTAAAATAGAGTCAGATTTTTTAAATATTCCAGGATATAAAACCAAAAGCCATTTCTCAGTAGTCAAAAGATATTCCCAAAAAGAAATTCCCAAAATAAGAAATGCAAACTATTAATAACCATATTGACAGAATGCTCCAAATCACTAATTAGACAAATACAAATCAAAACAACCCTAAAGTTTCACCTAGCATCCTACAAATTAGCAAAGATTTCAAAAGATAGGTATTTCTGATGTTGGAAAGGCTGGGGGTGGGGAGAAGCACATTATTGCATTTCTGGTGGAGTTCTGAACCCATACAATTATTTTGGAAAACAATTAGGAATTACAAAAATAAAGTAATTAAAATGTCCATGCTCCTTGACCTAGAAATTCTACTACCAAGCATACTCTCTAAGGAGGTCACAGTTAAAAAGAAGGGCTCCATATATACTAAAATACTTATAACAGTACTTTCTAGGTGGCAGCAAAGAAATGGAAATAAAGTCAACATCCATCAATTGAGGAAATAGCAAAACTGTGATACATGAAAGTGATGGAATATCATTGTGCTATAAGAAATGACAAATATGATGAACACAAAAAAGCATGGAAAATTTACAGGAAATGATGCAGAATGAAGTAATGCCAAGAAAACAATATATACAATGATAACAACAATGTAAATGGAAAGAAAAATAACCACAAAATGATTAAAAGTAAATGTTGAAAAATTGCAAAGAACAAGTATGGCCCCAGAGAAGAGACATAAAAATGCACCTCCCCCCACTCCCTTGCGGAAGTTGGGGGTTCACTGGTACAGGTATTACATATTATTTGCAGATTATTTTTGTTGTAAGTTTTTTTGTAGTTGCAAAATAAAACTGATAAATTTATTTTAATTTTCTTTTTCTTCTTTTTCATTAAAAATATTCTTTGTTAAATGGCATGGCTCTCTGAGAAGGAGAGGGGATAGTGAGGGAAATGTAAAAATGGGGTGATTTAGAAACAACAGATATCAATATATGGTATGGTTCTCTAAGAAAGAAGGAGGGCAGGGAGTAATTAAAATTTTATTTAAAAAAAATAAAAAATAGTTCTAGGGTCAAGAGCCAGATATAATTGCCTCCTTAAAGAGAAGTTTACTGGTGAATCTATCTGTATGCAGCTATTCTCTATGAAAATTAGTGTCAGTTAATTAATTTTTTTCAAGGCATAGGCAAAAAAGATGGTTTTCAATATTATTTCAGCACTAAATTAATTGTACAGGCAAAGACTCCTCAGTTCAATGACAGGTGAAGAAAAATTCAATACCAGGAGCACAGAAAAGCCATTATCCCCTTTAATACAAAGAAAAACTGTAGCAAAAAGAGAATGTTTCACAACTGAGTAATATAATCACAAAAGAAAATATTTCAATAGCAGCCATGAAAGACAGCCAAATGCCAAGAAATAAGCAAAACACAAAAACATAAACAAAGCCCTAAGGGACACAATCTAAATCACTTCATGCAGTTATAGACCCACCTTTTAAAAGCCAGTAAGCCAAGGGGAAAAGCACATTAAGCCTAAGCTGAGCAAATGGTGCTGCATATAGATAAAAATGCTATCAGACAACATTTTTCTATATCACTTAAGAAGCATTTATTAAGTACTCAGTCCTAGGATTACAAAGACTGTAACAAGGATCACAACCTTTGCTATTGAGAAACTTTCCACCTAGCTGAGGAAGACAAGATGGACAGATGCAGATATAGACAAAAATAGACTGCAAGCTAATGGAGGAGGGGAAGGCATTACTAGTAGGCTAGGAAACATTAACATGCACTTCATTCATATGGGAAGGGGTATCCAAACTGGTTGCTGAAGTAAGGGAGTCTCTTGACTATATTCCAAACATGGGGTTTTCCAGCCAGCCATTATAGCAGCATGACAACAGGAGATGGGGTGCTATGCCTGAGGAACATCAATTATGGCAGTTTAGCTGGACCCTGATCTGCATGAAGAAGGGAAATGAATGTGTAATAAGTTTGGAAAGGTAGGTTGGGGGCAGACTGTGAAGAACTTCAAATGTCAAACAGATGAGTTTATATTTGATTCTAGAAGTAACATGGAGTTAATGAAGTTTACTGAAAATAGGGGTGTGATGTAGTCAGACCTGTACTTTAGAAAATCACATAGATTGCCGGAGAGAGACCTCAGGCCACAAAACAAAATAAGAAGTCATCCAACTGAAAGGAGAACTAGGGTGATAGTTCAATGCCACATATAGAAACACAGGATTTACAGCCAGAAATGACCATAAGGATTACTTAATCCAACCATTTTAGAGACGAGGAAAAACTGAGCTCATAAATAAGACAAAAGCCTTAATGTATTTTTAAGCTTTAATAGCTTTAAAGAGACTTTAGGGAGACACTGCATAGAAAAAAATACAACAAAGAATTTTCAGAATATTTTATCATTCAAAAAAGATTCAGAAATGAACAAATGATGGCAACAATGAGAGCAAATCAATACTGTGATACTTCAGCCCATCAACATTACTGTTCTTCATGAAATACAATGGTCATTTTAAAAAAAAATTTTAGTGGTTATCCATTTGTTGTGATGACGACAACAACAACAACAAAAAAGGCCTCTGTGACCTTTGGGGGAGAACTATATGTCAGGCTGAATTCTGATTGTGAGAAAATGAAGGTTATTTTAACTCAACTATTTCCTTATAGGATAACAGATTTAGGACAGGACCTTCCAGGCTGTCTAATCCAATCCCTTATTTTTCAGATAAGGACCTATAGCCCAGAGAATTTAAGTCACTTGCCCAAGATTGCAAGTAACAGAACTAGTTTTGAACCAGCTCCTCTGACTCCAAATTCAACCCTCTTCCCACAGTCTCTTTTCCTTTTCTGTTGGGAGGAGGGTTGGGAGCCACAATTAGATAACCTCCAGGTGAGCTGACAACACAACAGGCCAATCATAAACCCCCCCCTGCTCTAAAGACTAGACCCTCATTGGCTAGCCTCTCCCCCACCCCCCACCCTGACCTCTAACACACACATATTACAAAGAAGTATGAGCATTTGACTGGGGTCAGGAGACTCAGGTTTGAGTCCCTCTCTACCATTAACTCACTGGGAGCTAAGTAATTACACCCTACTTGGTGTAGAACATCACAAGCCACCCTGCCATCAGAAGACTCCCTAGTTGGGTGAGAATAAACCCAGAATTAAAAAAAAAAATGTATGGACCATCATGAGCTCAATCCAGACAGCCCAAGCAGGCCAATTACAAATTCAGCTTGGGTAAAGGCTTGGTCTAGGACCACAAGGGCAGGGAAGGCAGGGCACTATTCTCTGTGAAGAAGGAAAAGGATGATCAGGCAATAGAATTTTAAGTACAGGGTAACAGAGGAAGCTTAAGGATGCTTAGCTCAGGGCTGGGTCAATTTCCTTTACATGAACTTACCTTACATTTATCATTTCTGAATTTTCTTTTCCTTTATAAAGAAATCTTAGAAAATAGTCTTATGGGGGCAGCTAGGTGGCACAGTGAATAGAGCACTGGCCCTGGAGTCAGGAGGACCTGAGTTCAAATCCGGCCTCAGACACTTGGGCAAGTCACTTAACCCCAATTGCCCTCCAAAAAAAGCAAAAATGAATGAATGAATTATATAGTCTTATGAAGTGATTTTAATGGATGGAATGAGGGATAGGCAGGAAAGAGAGAGGTGGATAGAGGAAAAGCACACCTGAAGATGGTGGCAGCAACAGAAGAAAGATGACAAATAGAAGGTTTAAGGTAAAGCAAACCTCTGAACTGAGGGAGCTAAGAGTGTACAAACCAAGAAGATAGCATATCTAGTAATGAATGCAAAGTGAAAGAACCCGGGGGCCAAAAACAAGGTCCCTGGACTAGTTCTACATGAAAAGCTGATCCCCAAAGAAGCATACTCAAGTCAGTGAACCCCTAAAGGCCAGCCATGCCTAGAGGCTGGCATCTTTTTACAATGCCTCTCCAAACAGCCTCTTCCTCAGTTACACAGGGGACCTTGTGCTCTACACTAGCACTGCCTTCAAGGTCACCTAGACACCACAATGCCAGATTTTGGTAGATAATCCAATCACATGCTCCAAAACAAAGGAGTTCTCAAAAGTACAAACTGTATCTTCAGAATTACTCAACTGCAACACTAGTGAGGTTAAGAGAGCCAGCATGTAAGACAAGTCCAGCCCAAGGCCAAAGCAAACTTGTCCACTAAAGTTAGTCCTTCTATTAGGCAAAAATTACCCCAAAAGTGTACTGAAATTGCTTAATGACTATCTGATAAAGAGATATAAATCACTGTGGATTATGTCGCTCAAAAAATCAGACAAATATGCAACTTAAAACACAACTGAAGATGAAATTGTAATCATTTTAACCTAGAGATTCTGCAGTATGTTCAATAGTTTGAAGACAAAAGAAAACAAAACAAAATAAAAATATTTCAAGAGAGAAGGAGTGCATTCTTCAGGTAGATAAGAGCTGTCTGCTGCTTCATCATACTGTATTGCTGAGAAACGTAAAGATCTCTTCTACTCCCTGCAAATCTCCAAACTGCAGCTAAGCAAAAAACAGCCCATTAGAGCTATTTTAAAAGTCCATCCAGATAACTTTACAATTGATTCTGACAAGGCACAGTCAGAAAGACCAAACTGGACTACAAAACAAACTCATTGGCATTAAAAAAAACAACAACACTAAAAATACAAACTAAGATTTTTATCTGACACATCACATCTGGACAAGTGTAAAAAACACGATAGAGGGTTACAATCAGATGCTCGGGCCTTTCTTTTAAGAGTTGCAGTAAAAAAAATAATAATTTTAGAGCCAGAAGGATTTCATTTTAGAGTGATCATTATAGCCAATCTCATTTTCCAAATGAAGAAACTGAGGCTCAAAGAGACATCATGACTTGACAACTCCTTGGTGCCAAAGCAGTATCTCTAGATCCCCAGTTCAGTGTGCTTTCCACTGTGTATACATGGTATCTCCTCAAATTATGTCAATAATACCAGGATTTTTTTTTTCAAGTATGCAATGGAAATATGTTCTAGCTGTTCCAGAATATTACCAGGGCTTTCTCTAAATCTAAAAAGGATTCTTGAACTAAAATTCACCAATCCAGTATTTCTGGAGGTTAGAGCAAGTGTGGCTTTCCAGTAAAGCCCCCTAAGGAGGAACCACAATATGGGATGGAGAGTGAGAAGAGGGGAAAGAAAGGGTTCAGCTTTGGTCTCAGGCAGGTCCCTGTATCCCAATCCCCCTTAGACAAAAGGCTCTTGTGAGCTTCTAAAAGTACAGAGGATTTCAGACCTCCCATTAGTGTCTCAGTGGCATCCCTAAGTTAAATGACAGCAGTGTCTGGACACAAATTCACAACTCTAGAAGGAACCCAGACCTAAAGAAGCTACAAGATGCCTTCTAGACATTCTCTGGAACTTCTTAAAGCAGTCCAAAAACAGGAGAAAAGGACTTTGAGAAACCAGGATCTATCATTCAGACCATATTTGGAGTCGCTGAAATAATCACATTCGCTGACTTGACATGGACAGAATCTCCATACCGAGGAGATTACAGCTTCCTTTAAATATTCAAATATATGTAGTCCATGTACACACGCACACACGTGCGTATGCACACACACATACACATACATATACACACATACCCCTGAAAGCTTCCCCAGTTTTAAGGCATATATTGGATAAGCATCAGTGCTATATCTTATGCTGGTCACCATGTTTATACAAGAGTTAAGAAAGGGAAAATGGAGTTGGACAGAAGCTAAGAGGGTGATGGAAAAAGGGAAAGCCCTAGGAGGAAGGAACTCAGTGCTGGCTGAGACAGTGAGACTGTGCTGAGAGAAGATCCTCTTAATAGCAATAACAATGTTAGCAGAGTCCAATAATAAGAATGGGGCTAAAGTAGACCCCTCTAAAAATGTGGCAAGATGACAGAGCAAGTTTATCAAACTGCCAAGCATTCTGAAACAGTACCCAAAACTCATCTTTGTTCACCTCTTTTCCCAGTATTCCTCTGTATTGCTGCTAGGTTCTAATTTTTATGGAGTCATGAGGTTTTAATTTATTTTAATTGTTCCTCAGACAGTAGGTTTAGCAGCAATACATGAAAAAAGAATCAAAATTCACTTCCCTGTTACTTTAATGCCCTTTCCTATCCTATTTGGCTACAAGAAGCAGATAGGAACAGTCTGTTCATTTGTTCCTGCTGTTACAGCTGCCTCCTCCTGAAAATGGGCTAGCATTAGTGGCAGAACAGTCATAACATATTCAGGCATGGTTATCTCTTAGTTTAAATAAATTTATTAAAATAGAGGCGTCAAACTCACTGCAGCAGACCCTTCAGAGTGCTGCCTAACTAGATAAAAATGTAACTGGGAGAGATTTAACAAAATAAATAAAAATACAATACAACATAGATAACAGATAACAAACTACTAGAGTTTGAGATGACTACATCAGATAGATGGGGGGCAGGATGTACTGCAGGGAGTACCAGGCCTACCTCTTCTTACTGAGAAACTTGGAATCTTGACCAACTATAAATTCCTCAAGAAAAGAACCTAATGGTGAATTAATTTCCTTCCAGGATAAAGAGGTGATTATAAGCAGCTAGGCTTTCAGGAGAACATAAACACTGCTGCTCTCTAGAGTTAATGACGTGAGGCTTTGGAGGCCCAAAAAAAAGAGTTGGACGATAAAGCAGTTTGCAGATCAATCTATACGTATTTATATCCATGCCACATGAGAAAAATCTATTATCAAAAAAACCTGTCCTTAAAAATTTTGATAAATATATGATTTACATATAAAATTAGTTTTAAATGTATAACTAACCATTTTCAATGCTTAACACAAGTTAAAACGTGTATATAAATAATTGGCAAGCCAATTCCATGGTGCAACTTGAAATGTCCTCAGGTGAATAGTGGTGTGAAGGATTTTCTTTCTTTCTTAAACAACCTGTTAGCCTACATGGATCTCAAAATTGAAAATACCCTTTGGGATTCAATTTAATCCCCTCTTTTTATATATGATGAAACTGAGTCACTAAAAAGCTGAATGATTTGTGAAAGTTAGCTAGTGGTAAATCCAGGATTAGAACACCCAGATTTCCTGATTCTCCATCCTGCCCTCTTTCCCATCATACCAAAAATAGGTGTGTTCCAACAATGTAAATTTATTGTATGTAAAATAGATTAAATTTTACTTTGCTTTCTAAGAAAAAACTGTCTCTGGAAAAAAATTCCCTATCTAACAAAAGAAAAAAATTTAATGACACCAGTCTTAAAATGGTGACCAGTTCTAGAATATGCTGGGTATCATAATACACCCAACCAGCTATGATTAGTAACAACTATAGTCCTTTACCAGTATGTCCCTTTGCTCCGTTTCTGTTACCCACCCATCTGCCTACTAGCTTAAAGAAATTACTCTGTGCTTCACCTGGCTCTGTGCCTGAAGTTTCCCCAACTGAAGAGTCTTCTTTCTACTATGTGCTTGGCCTCTTGCTTGATTATAAATAAGAGAGCTTAAATAAGAGAGCTTAACAGAACCAGTGACCAATAGGGGTGAGTTGCAGTAGCAAACTTTGCCAAATGGGGGCTGCCATCTAATACATGATGAGCTTCCACCTAGATACTCATTAAATTCCTGATTTCACATCAAGTTAAATGAGTCAATTTCCTACTAATGGTTTAAGTTTGAATTTTTGTGTGGAATGGATGTATTTAGAATAAGAGATCCTTGCACCTGATCATATGATGACTGTTCTGCCACCGAAAGCAATTGTTTCCTTCCTCTCTAGTTATGCCTTCTGAACTCCAAACCATTTTTTAAACCTGACTCAAATGTCATCTCCTCTGGAAATTTTCTATGATCTATTTCTCTCCCATCACCATTAGGAAGCCCTTCACCTCACTCCCCAGCAACATTCTTTGTTTTGCAGCTGGCAAGTGCAATAACCTTATAATATTCTATATCACAGCTTTCGGAACTGATGACCTCTCACTCTACCATACTGCAAGTGTCTTGAAAGCAAAATTTGTGTCTCATCTCAACTTTGTATTTCCCCAGGACCTATATACAGGAGATACTTAATTATATGTTTATGGCTTTTGCAGATCTATTATGTTGTGAGGTGGCAGATGTGTAGTAGTGAAACTGTTTTGTCGAGGTTATCAAAGTGTGTAACAGTCATGACATGTGTTGCCAAGAGAGCTGGGCTGCATTGTTTAACAGCACTGTGATGTAACTAGGTGATGTAGTGGGCCTAGAGTTGGGAAGACCTGAGTTCAAATCCAGCCTCAAACACTTACCAGTGTGTGTGTGTGTGTGTGTGTGTGTGTGTGTGTGTGTGTGTGTGAGAGAGAGAGAGAGAGAGAGAGAGAGAGAGAGAGAGAGAGAGAGAGACCAACCCTGGACAAGTCACTTACACCCCTTCTGCCTCAGTTTCTTCATCTATAAAGTAGGGATAATAGTGGCACCTCCCTCCCAGGGTTATTGTGAGAATCAAATGAGATTAATTGCAAAGGGCTTAGAACAGTACTTGGCACATAACAGACACTATACAAATGTCTGCTATTATTTTTATTTATGACTAATACATATAAATATTATTATTTTAAATATAAGTTGAAGCACACAGGTCAATAAACCGATTTGCTCAAGATCATAAAGCATAGAAAGACTACAGGTGAGGCAGCCAGTGGCACAGGGGATAGAATAGTGGACTTGGAAGACCTGAATTTAAATCCTGCTTCAGACACTTACTAGCTTTGTGACCCTGGGCAAGTCACTTTGACCCTCTAAGTTTCACTTTCCTCACTGGTTTGTTGTGATGATCAAATGAGTTAACATAAGTAAAATAAGCTAATGTGTAAAGAGCTTGGTAAACTTTAAAGAGCTATAGAAATAACTATTATTTTGTAATTATTAATACAAAGCCCTTGTCACATAAGAATATATGTGATCCTTCAAGGGAAACATCATATGGAATAACACTGTATCTGTGGTCAGAATTTGTTTAAATGCCATCACTAGGGTCAGATCTACTGAGGGAGTCATGAATGAATTCATGAATGAATCAATGAAGCATGTGTTATCCAGTTACTACACGCAAAGAGCTGTGCTAAGTGCTAGAAATACAAAGTGAAAGAACCCACATTATTTGGGGGGGGAGACAATACTTCTATGGAAGGTTTCAGCTTCCAGTCAAATGGAAATGTCCCATGGTCCTTAGGGTGCTATAGAAAGAAGATGTTACTGCCTCTTCTTTATGTCCTATGCTCTGATAAAACCAAATCCATTTCTGATCGTGAACTATCTGACAAGGCCAACAATACTAGCGGATATACCCCAGATATTTTCAGGGTCTTCTGGAGCAACAGCCAGACTGCATCCCCACAGGAGCTGCTTCCCAGAATGAAGGCTGAGGGCACTGGACTGGAAGCAATGCTATTCCCAAGGCTCTTGAGCTCAGGGTTCTGGGTTATCTCCCCTGGGGTCTGAGGGGAGCCGACGTTTAGACAGTAGTGGTGCCTGAAGCCCCCTGCCTGCTCTCTCCCCCGAAGAGTACTCCACTGCCTTCAGCAGGCCTGGTTTGCTTGTCCTGTTCAAGCAACCTAAATGAAAACACTAATGCCTAAGCAAGAACAGTATTAGCACATGCAAAAATATGCATCAGTTTGAATTTGGCAACACAAAGAAAAACATCAAAGGAAGAATCATTATAGAGTAATACAATAAAAATTTATTTATTCAACAAATATTTACTAAATACCTAGCCTAGAAAAATGCAAAATGTAGATAAGCCTGTAATCCACCTGTCATAGTGTAGTGAGGAAATCTACAGACACAAGTCAAAATACACATTATATTTAGATGCTCTCTCTCTCTCAAAAGATACAGGGTATCCCGAAAGTCTTAGTGCAACATGCAATTTTTTTTTTAAAGCTTCAAAAACTTAAAACTGCTCTAACACTTTCTGGATATCCTGTATCCCCCCAATAGAAAACAAATTCCTTGAGGCGAGGGCCTGTTAGGCTTGGGTTTCTTGGTGCTATAGTTTGTGCCTTGTACATGAAAGGCATTTCATGCTTGTTAAATTAAATAAGTGTCATAAGGCTGTTAAAAATTATTCAGTGAGAATAATACATAAAAATCTGAATATGATTACGGCTTATACCAAAACAAAAAAAAAGTTATTTTCAAAATCTTCTGAAACCATATACTACAAATTAACATCAGAATCTCTTGCTGTAAAATGAAACTGGACTGTGAAAATCATCAGGAATATGCAAAATTTAGACAAACATGAAATCCTAAATAGTTGAGAAATGTCTCTTGACCTAAACCTCTGCCACTCAGAAGGCCTAGAAAGGAAAAACAGAAAAACCAGAAGGAGACAGTCCCTCTGGTAAACTAATCCATTAAAAGTTCTTTCTGAATTATATATTACAAGGTGATAAATAGCAAATACTTTAACCCAATAAAAGTAAATCTAGAGGTCTAGATAGACACTATATTGACAAACAGGCTTCAATTATATTTCCAACTATTCAAAAGGGTGGGAAGGGTGGGATGGAAGAATCATGCAAAGAGTGTTAAGGGAGAACTGGGCACAGGCCCAATGAGGGCCCAGGTCTTAAAGTACAACCAATATGCTCTTCATGGTTATCAACCATGGCAATAGCAAGGGAGGATCATTTCCTGAGACTGTTGTTTATCCTTCGTTCTCGAAAATGTCCAATGACCTCAGGAGGGTGACATCTTGACTTGCAGGTGAATTAGATTTAAGTGAGGCAGAGCTGTGCAGTCATCAATCCCACTTCTCTCTTTAAGAATCCAGGACCTGGGGCGGCTAGGTGGCGCAGTGAATAGAGCGACGGCCCTGGAATCAGAAGGACCTGAGTTCGGAGCCCGGCCTCTGACACTTAATCCACACAAACAAAAACCTAGCCGTGTAACCTTGGGCAAGTTACTTAACCCCAATTGCCCTAAAGGGGCGGCTAGGTGGAGCAGTGAGTAAGAGCGCCCGCCTGGGAGTTGGGATGACCCGAGATCAGATCTGGCCTCAGAAAATGAGCACCCACACACAAATAATGACTAGCCGTGTAACCCTGAGCAAGTTACTTAATTGCTTTAAAAAAAAAGAAAAGAAAAGAAAAGAATCCAGGACCTATATCTTCCTGAGATACACAACAGAAGGGGCTCATTTCCTCGCCATTTCAAAGGATGCTCAGGGATCATGTGACTGCTTCCTTACAACATGGTGATTAAAAAACAAACAAACAAACAAAAAACCTTTTAAGTGGCTGCTAAGCCACAACTAAGTGACAGGGATGGGAGAACTGGTAGAGGCACAGGCTGTCCAACTCCCTACTCCATGTGCCCAATGCATTGCCCCACCCTTTCTTTTTCCTTCTGCCATGTTTATTCTCCCTTAATCTTAGGTGAATCAGACACAGGATGGATCATTTCATGTCCTTGTGAGTGATAAAGGGTGAGAAGAACCACAAGAAGTTCAGCAACTAGAATCCACAGCAACTCAGCAGTAAAAGGACTTTTTGTCACCATATAGTAAGAGGACAGCAGTCAAAGAATACTTGCACATGCTCTGAGGCATTAACCATGAACTCACTGGGTGTCGTTAGGCAATTCATCTCTCCTCCCTGGGCCTAAGTTTTCTTATTTGCAAAATTAGCTAGTTTAAATAGTTTCTAGAAAGCTTCTTCCAGCTGCCATGTTCTAATGTATATGTCACTCTGAGCAGACTTAGCATTCTGCAAAGTGTGAAGCCACTTAGCAAATTAAAAGCACGGGGACAAATCCTTCAGCAAAAGGTATAGCTCTCTACACTTAAAGAATCATACTATCACTTCATTTCTAATCTTGTACCAATATTTCCACTTCGGTTTCAATACCTATGATTCCTCTACTTTCATCACCTTGACATCATCCCATACCTGCAACACTGGAAGGCAAAACATCCCTCAGTACCACAAAGTACCTGGGACTGAACTCCAGGGCTGCTCTTTCAGTAGAGACAAGTTTCAAGGGTCACTCCCAGAAAGCTAAAGCACCAAAACGCTACAGAAAAATCCACAATTTACCTACTGGAGCTGTAAGTATTGGAATAAGGCCTCTCTCCACCCCCACTCTCACCCCCTACCATGAATCCAGAGGATCTCTGAAAATGGTATAAGGGGAGAGGTTAGGAAAGCATGGTACAGAAGAAAAAAAGCAAGGCTTTCAAAGTCAGTGAACCTGGACTTGAATCCTGACCACAATTGGGAACACCTCAGGGAATCATTTAACCTTTCTCAGTTTTTCCACTGGTAAAATAAAGGAGTTGGACTAGAAGACCCCTTAAGTCTCATTTTAAATTTATGATCCTCTAATCTTAAGTCATTTGATCACTCTTACTTTCCTCATCTGTAAAGGGAAATAAAACCTGTAGTCCTCTGAGTTTCATAATTTCTTCATTTAAAAAAATGGAAATAGGAGTGGCTAGGTGGCTCAGTGAATGGAGCACCAGCCCTGGAGTCAGGAGGCCCTGAGTTCAAATGTGGCCTCAGACATTTAACACTTACTAGCCGTGTGACCTTGGGCAAGTCACTTAAGCCCAAATGCCCAGCCTTCCCCCCTCCAAAAAGCAAGCAAAAAAAAAAGGAAATAATGCCAACATCTAGGGTAGTTCTAGGGACCAAATCAGATAATGAACATAAAACAAAAGTATCTGTAGGTAGTACGAGTATTACTATTACCACTTTATAAATAAGGAAAACATCCCCAAGAAGGTTAAATGATTTACCGACTACAAATCCAGTGTTCTTTCTATAACCCCCACCCTGTTGTCTCATAAAGACATCATGAGCAAAGTTCTCCTTAGAGGGCCAGGATTCTCCTTAATGGTAGTCACATAGTGAAAGCTATGCAAGTACTCTGGGGAATTCACTTATTCTGTGTTCTCTCCTTCCTACCCATACAAGCTCTCTTCACCATCTTCAGACTTGGCATACTTTCTCAAGTATGCCTGGACCTAACCCCCCAAAAAAATTCTTTATCTTATTAAAAATAAAAAATACTGTTGAAAAATGGCCCACAGAAAATAAAAAAAATCTAGCCATGACCATAAACTATGAGACATTTTCTACCTCTTTAGAATGTTTTATAACCTTTCTAAAACAATACTTTCCTCCTAGAGAAAGCAAACACTTTGTAAATACTTGTGGCTATCACATCAGAATTCCCTCTAAAAAATAAATACAGCATGTTAATGTTAGAAAGGATCTTACTAATTACATAAGTCAACCCTCCTGAAACTAAGGTCTTTAGATTTTCAATTTTCAAATCTGTATGACATCACATAGCTTCACCTATTAAAAAATGGTCAAAGGATATGAACAGGCAGTTCTCAAGGAAAGCAAACTAAGTTATCGATAACCATATGAAAAAAGTGCTCCAAATCACTAATAATCTTGTTGTTGTTCAGTTGTTTTCAGTCGTGTCTCTTTATGACCCCATTTGCAGTTTTCTTGGCAAAGATAATGGAGTGATTTGCCATTTCTTTCTCCAGCTCATTTTACAGATGAGGGAACTGAGGCAAACAGAAAAATATAAATCAGAACAATAATGAGGTTCCATTTCATATCTATCACACTGGAAAAACTGACAAAAAAGGGAAATGACAGATGCTGGAAGAACTTCCAGAAAATAGGCATACTGATACAATCATAGTAAAGCTATGAATTGAAATAGCCATTCTGGAAAGCAATTTGGAATTATGCCCAACCTAAAGGCTAAATAGAACAGAGAAAGAAGAAAAAGGTCTATATGTAAATATTTATGTATGCAGGTATGCATGCATGTATGTTGTGTGTTTTGTGTGTGTATATATTTTTTTTTCATGGCAGCTCTTTTTGTAGTGGCAAAGAACTAGAAACTAAAGGTATACACATCAAACAAATCATGGCATACGAATATAATAAAATATTATTGTGATGTAAGAAATTATGAAAAGTCATTACAGGGAAGACCTGTAATAAAATGATTCAGAGTAAAGTGAGCAAGCCAAGAGAGTAATTTATATCATAGCAACAACATTGTAAAAACGAACACTTTTGGAATACTTAAGAACTTTGATCAACACAATGTCCCGACACCCAAGGATAAAGAAGGCGACACAACACCTGACAGAAAGATGAGACACACACATTTTGGGGCAATTATGGGTATTTGCTTTGCTTGACTATACATTTTTGTTATAAGGGCTTTGTTTTTTTTCCAATGTAAAGGGAGAGGGGGAAGATAAATGTTCTTTTTTTTTAAATTTAATGAAAATTGCAATTAAAAAAATTGCAATTAACAACAAAAGTAGACATAACAACATAACCCAGCTTATGTGACAGAGCCAGGATTCAAATCTAAGTCTTCTAAGTCTAAGTCTAATGCTCTTCTCACTATATCACTCACCTCTCAGCTTTCTTCTGATATCAGAATAACCCTCTGAATTACAATTTACCCATTTCAACCAAGGTGAAGTCACCCAACTTAGCCCTTTTCCTTAAAATGAAGTTTTCCTTCCCTAGAAATAGCCAAATAAACCACATCAAAGATTTCACTACTGTGGAGAATTTGTGGTGAGTTCAGTTCTGAGCCACGGGGCTGATTAAAGGGTAGAGAAAGGAAAAATTAAAGGAAGTAGGAGAATGCAGTCTAGAGAAAAGAGAGCTGAGGAACAATTTAATACTGATTGGCAAGGATTCAAAAGAGAACAGCAGCCAATTACGCTGTGCCTTTCTAAGTACAGAGGAAACTAAATGGCCAAAATACAGAACAAGGGATTTGGCTGATAAGGGTCAGAATCATTTAGGTAAAAATATCTGGTTACTGAGTATACTCTAGGAAGGCATAAAAAAGGCTGTGGAATCTAATTCTCAAGGAGGTCTTTTAAATGGGACTGATTTTCAACTCTCTGGGATGGTTTAAGTGTGGTCCTACATGAAGGCAAAGAAAATGAAGTAACCTTTATGATTAGAGGCCTTGAATCCAGAGCAATAGGAAAGAAAGTGAAAAGGAGGTGGGAATGGTACATAATCAGTTGGGCCAAGTGTAGACATAATGGCTACACTCTGACTTTGGTATCCTCCCAAACTTAAAGAATTATCATCTTTTTTTTAAAAGGAAAGAGAAAATGGGGGAAGGAAGGGAGTTTCCCAAATGAGATTATTTTCATCACCTTAATTTGCTGGAGGAATATGGTATAGCACCAATAATAACTCAATAACCCTTATATACCTGTTTCTCCCTCTTTATCTTCAGTGCTTTCTTCCCTATTTACTTGTTTCCCTACTTCATTTTGCTCTGACCACCTTCCTCTTCTCAAGTTCTCCTTCCTGAGCTAGAAGGAAAAAGAAAAGGTTAAAGGAGGAAGAGGGGAAGGAATGCAAGGGACAGTTGGAAGATACAAAAATTACAGTGGAATATAAACTCCTTGAGAGCAGAAACTATTTTCATTTCTATCTCTAGACCTCAGCACCTCACACAGTGCCTGGCTTTATAGCAGGTGTTCATTAAATTTGAAACGGACTCAAGTAACATGAACAATCAAGATGTCATCCAGAAAATGTATGCTTGGGAAAGAACAAAGATTAGTCATGGATCAATAATATTTCTACAGAGTGGCTAGGTGGCACAGTGAATAGAGCATTGGCCCTGGAGTCAGGAGGACCTGAGCTCAAATCCGGCCTCAAACACTTAACACAAAAACTAGCTTTGTGACCTTGGGTAAGTCACTTAACTCCAATTGCCCTCCAAAAAGCAAAATATATATATACATATATATATATTCTAATAATAATAATATTTCTATTCTCCAAAACTCAAAAATTCCAGGGCATGCTGAGCACACCAATATGGGCACTCCCTCAAACAATACAAATCACCCTCCATCCGTGTCTCCCCCTGCCACTAGTCTTCAGAAAGTGCTTCACCGACTTTAAGGTGCAATATGAACATTCACTCTGATTGTTACCTTTGGAGGACAATAGTGATGATGATGATGATGATGGCAATAACAGACTATGATTACTGTGGTTCTTTAAAGCTCCCGTAATCCCTTATCTCATTTGAGTCTCACAAGAGCCCAGTGAAGCAGGAACTCTAGGTATTGTTATCCCCATTATATAGATTAAAGTAATAAAACTAAAGAAAGCTTAAGTGATTTACCCACACAAACAGAAGGATCATAAATAAATTTGAATCTTGGTCTCTCCTGCCTCCAAGGCTAGTGGTACCACTCTATGGAATAGAGGGACTATACTTTGCCTCAGTTTCCTCATCTGTAAGATGAGCTGGAGAAGGAAATGGCAAAACAGTCCAGCATCTTTACCAAGAAAATCCCAAATGGGGTCATGAAGTCAGACATGACTGAAACAAAATCACAGGTGAGGTAATAATCCTCAACTCTTCACTCTCCCTCACACACCTCCTAGTGATTCAGTCACATGCCAACTCTTGTCATTTCTACCTTCTCGACATCCTTTGCTTTGGTCTCCTCTCTGCTCCATATTCAACTATTTTAATGACCTCCAAACTGGTGCCTATTATCACTCTTTCTTCTCTCTAGTCCATCCACCTCCAAAATTATCTTCCTAAAACATGCAGCAGACAATGTCATTCCTCTGCTTAAAGATCTTTAGATGCTTACTACTGCCTCCAGCATAGAATTCAGATCCTCACCCTGACAGCTGATGTCCTCTACAATCTAGCTCCAGTCTAATTTCATGGGTCTGCTGTTCTGTTTTTTCATTTTAAATGATATTTTCCCCCAGTGGTATTATTTCAAGAGGGCAGGTCTAGGTAAAATTTGAATACTAGATGTATTGCAGTTCCCCAGGCTCTAGTATCGCCATCTTTTTTCCCATATCTCCCAATACCCAGATTAAACTTTGTGTAGTAAGTAACCAACCCAAGACTTTCCCAAGTAACAAGGCTTAAATATGACAAACTAATCCATATTACAGTGTCATCAAATGTCACACCTTACCTTATAAATAACAAAAGTTGCTTTCAGGATATAATACTTCACCTTTATTGGCTAACTCAAGAGCAGGGGCATTAGTAGTGGGAACTGAAGGTTGAACAGGACAGGCCAGTGCCATGGGCAGCCCAGTGATAAAGCTATTTATGTGAATGGAGTCCGTGTTTCTAGGGCCTCCCAAATGAGCAATAGCTTGCTTGGCATGGGTCACATGGCACTTGGCATGGGTCACAAAACTATATTTTAAATGTATTCAAATGTTCTCCTCACATACATATTAATTCAATTCAACAAATATTTAATAAGTAACTATGTGTCTGACACAGTGGATACAAATATAAAAAACAACTTAGGAGACAGCTAGGTAGCACAGTAAGAAGGGAGCCAGCCCTGGGGCCAGGAGGACCTGAGTTCAGATCCGCCTCAGATACTTAGCACACACAAAAAAAACTAGCCCTGTGACCTTGGGCAAGTTACTTAACCCCAACTGCCCTCTAAAAATAAAAATTAAAAAAAAAAACTTAGTCCATGCATTGGAAGAGTTTAGGAAAATCTTCAGGCGCTCACTCAATGAGATCTAATAGGTGAGATAAGTCAATTGCAAAAATAAGCATGACACACACAAAGTGTATTTTACTACATATTTATTTTATATATATCTTGAATATGCTCCCTTCTCTCCTCTGACCCTGCCTCCACTGTAGTACAGTCCCTCATCACCTCCCACCTGGATTATTATAATAGCTTGTTAGATCTATACACCTCAAGTCTCTCCTAGCTACAATTCATCCTCCACTCAGCCACTAAAGTGATTTTCCTAAAACACAGGTTTGATCATATCATTCCTCCTATTCAATGAACTCCAGCGACTCCTATTGCCTCCAAGATCAAATACAAAATGCTGTTTGGCATTCAAAGCTCTTCATAACCAAGCCCCAGCCTACCTTTCCAGTCTTCTCTCACCTTACTCCCCCAACCCGATCTAGTGACACTGGTCTCCTGGCTGCTCCAAGAACAAGACACTCTCAGTCCCAGGCCTTTTCCCTGCTCTGTTCTGACAGCTGACCTCCCTGGCTTCCTTTATGTACCAACTAAAATTCCACTATCTCCAAGAAGCTTCTCTAACCCCTCTTAATTCTAGCACCTTCCCTCTGTAATGTCCCCACTTATCCTGTATAACTTGTTTTGTATATATTCATTAACATGTTGTCTACATTAGACTGTAAGCTCCTTGAGGTCACAGACTGTCCCTTGAGTCTTTTCCTATTGCCCAGAGCTTAGCACAGTGACTGACACACAACAGGAATTTAATAAATGAATGAATGGCTGTTAATTCTATTTCCACAGTCACTTTTACATCTATCATCTTGTCTCCATTCCCACAATCACAAGGTTAGCACAGAGCCTTCTCACTTGGTCTATTTTAACAGCCTCCTAATTAATTCCAATTAATTAATTACTCTTCTCCCAGTCTCTTTTTTATATAATCTAGCCTCCATATAGATGCAAAAATAAACCTCCTAAGTTCTGACCATGTAACTTATTCCCCTCAAAAATCTTCAGTAGTTCCCATCTCTTCTAGGATAAAATACAAACTCCTCAGCCTGCCTTAATTCCCCAAACTCAATCTCCTTCCAAGTATCTATATAACTTCTTCTATCTTTCTTCAATCCAAAGTACCTCATTTCTACTTCTTAAAATGTTTATTTTCCTTCAAGGTTCATCTCAAAGGTCAACTTCTTTGTAGGTACCTTCCCAGATCCTACCAGTTGTCAATCTTTTCCTCTGCACAAATTACTTTGTATTTACATATAAATATGAAATACAGACACGTGAGTATACATATACACACCCTAGGTTCACCCAATGCCCCTACTTCCTTCTATAAATTTTTTTCAAAACAAAGACTGCTTTATTTGTCTCCATATCCCTAAAGCCTAGTACAGGCTCTACACACATTAGGGGCTTAATAAAAGTTGAATTGATTTGAAAACACAGACCTAAACAGGGTGCAATAAGAAGGACTATCTTCAGCTCCAAGGATCAAGGAAAGAGTTGTGGTGGATATAACACCTGAGCTAGATCTCAAAAGATGTTTCCAATAGGTTCAAAGATTGTGCAGTATTATGGAGATGAAATGTGTACGGCACACATTACAAGCATGGAGGATGACCTGCCAATATGTTCACAGGAAACAACAAAGGGGTAGAGCTAAACAAGATTAGGGGACAGCAGGTTACTCAGGTTGGCTAGAACAGCAGAATACACAAAAGGAAGTAAAAGAAAAAACATCTAGCAAAATAGATAGGCTGGCAATGGATCTTGCAAGGCCTTAAAAGCCAAGATAAGTAATTTTTATTTTACCCTATTGTTAATAAATGGGGAGTCACTGAAGATTTCTGACATTAGAAAATGATCTTGTGGCCTAAGTGAACTGAAGAAAAACTGGAGACAGGAAAACATTATTACAATGTCACTCTAGAAAGAGGTGATCCAAGAGACAAAACTGGTAATGGCAGCAGTCGAAGTATAATTTCCCAGACTATGAGTCCCTTCCCTAACCACCTAGTCTCCCAAATTAGAATGTAAACTCTTTGAGGGCAAGAAACTGTATTTTTATCCCCATCATTTAGGACAGCACTTGGCACACAGTAAGCACTAATAAATGTTTTTCACTTGTTTGTGATTTGGCAATTGAATGGATATGGGAAGTAAGGAAGAGGGAAAGAGTCAAAGATGGAAACACAGGCATAGGAGCAGTAGAAACTGATTATTACATGTAGTTCAGGAATTATGCAGCCAGGGAGATGATACAAACATCTTCTGTGCCAATGTTTCTGCCTAAGTTTTTGAATTTTTGAAAACTTCTTTACTATGAGAAATTTGAAATTGCTTTCTTTGCTTTACTGTAACTTAATATTTTTTAATTAGGTAAAAAAATAACCTTTTTATCATAGTAACATTTAACAGACTGCTGATAAATTTAACTACCTACTTCAACTAAAATTTAGAGTCAAGCAAAAGATATGCCTGAAATAGTGAAATTGATACCACATCTCCATACTCAAAAATCAGTTTAATTACTTTTGAAGCAAACCCCATATCTGATTGCTAAGTCCTGTCTATTCCACCTCAACAACATCTCTTCCATTTATCCCTTCTCTCCACACACAATACATTCACCTGTGTCTGGATTTTTATAATTAGATTTGTCTCCACTCCCCAAACCATCCTCGACACAATTGCAAAAAGTGATACTGCTAAAACACAGGTCTGAAAGCATCACTTCCCAGCTCAAAAATGTAAAAATCTTCACAAACTGCTTCCAACCTATATTTCCAAGCTTAACAGACATTCTCCTTCGTGCATTCTATTATCCAGTTGAACTGGCTACTAGGAAGTATTCCATCTCCATAACTTTTTGCCTCTGTCCAGACTGGTCCAGGTGGCTGGAATGCACTCTTCTCTTCCCCTCCATCTGCATGCCAGAATACCTGCTCCCTTCAAAGCTCAGATCAACTGAGCTTTTGATATACGAGGACACTGATGACCTGACAGGCTCTCTCAGGTACAAGTAACCCCCTCCAAAGTTATACTTTACACATATTTTATGTTTACTTAGATGTGTAACATATTTCCCCAGATAAAATATAAATTCCTGATGGCAAATGCTCTTCAATTTGTGTCTTTGTATCCCCAGCACAATTATTAGTGAAGACTCAGGGCCTAACCAATGCTTGCTAACTGATACAACATTTAACTTTGTTTCATAGTTTGCAGGTGACCCAGTAGGCAAAGGAGAGACACATGGTAAGTACAAGTAGGCTACATACATACATCATTCCAATGATCTATCTATAAGAAATGATAAAGGGAATATGGGAGCAATAAAGAAGAGAGGGTCAATCACATATTTAGAGCAATGGACAATGGCCTATTCCTGATATGAAGAAAATGTGACAAGGGGCTTAGATCAGAGCAAGGCTACCAGCACACTGGATAAAAGCGCTATGGGGGATCCATGGGGGAAAAATGGACAAGAATCATATAGAATAAGAAGGAATGGAAAGATGTGATTTATATCAATGGAGGAGAAAGACCATAGGTCCATCCATCACAGTGTTCATCTTACCTGGGTTAGGATCATGACACCCTTTAAATATTCAAATATGCAAAATAAAATGGATAGCTCATCCAATTTGAACAGGCAAAGATTATGGACAATTCAGTTCCCAGCACACATCATCATTTCCAGGACATGAATTTCCAGTTATTTTTCTGATACTAATGACAGATCTGTAATGGACTTAAGGCCTCAGCATCACTTCTAAGTGCTCCAAGATCCTTTGAAGTTTCCACCTGTAATTACAATCTCCTGTTCCTTTTATCTCCCCTAGTTCACCCCTCCTAAACCTGTTCCCCACCCTTATCAAAACTTCTGGTTGTAGTGCCCCCTTCCCCCTCCCCATCCATCATTCTACATCTCCATCACTTTTTCCCCCTCAGTCTTAACTTTAAAGTAGGCCATCAATAATGCAACCTCCTCCACTCACAGTCTCTTGGTCCTTTGACCTTGCCATGTTCCTATCCTATTAATTCTCAACCCTGAGTGGCCCCATCTGCCTACTACAGTCCTCTTCCTGAGGGGCCAAACTAGTCTGAAAACCCTGCTGACTACATTCAGCAAATTCACACGAACCTCTGAAAAGTCTGTATTATGAGGCAATCCTCCCATTTATTTCTGATTAATAACCTACACATATGTCCCATAGTAGCTACTCCAAAGATTCTTCTCAAACTCCTAACTCTACACTGACCCAATCCCCTCTCTCTTAGTAGAGGAAATCATCTCTTTTAACCAAGATAAGAGGCCATACAATGTGAGTTAGAAAACTAACTAAAAAAACTAACTAAAGTCTCCCCTACTCCAAATCTGCCAACTTCTGTATACCTTCAGCAATCTTCTCCTTTCCTCTGATCTTCTATATTATGGCAGTAGTTCTTCTCAAGATTAACCACATACTTCAATTCTACCCCAACTAGGATTTGTCTCCACTGATTTCCTCCACCCATCCATCCCCTATTCATTCTCTCCCTCCAAGGGTTCTTTCACCTAGCCTACAAACAAGTTCAAGTCTTCCCTAAAGAAACCTTCCAGGTTTCTTGTCTTTGTCATGTCCTCATCTCCCCTATCTTTCATTTCAAAAATAGTGTAGTCAATATTTAATAATAATAGCTAGCATTTATACAGCCCTTTAAGATTTTCTTTTCTTATCCCATTTGATCTTCAAAACAACCTTGTGAAGTTATTATTATCCCCACTTTACAGATTAGGCAACTGAGGCCAAGAATGACTGATTGATTTGCCCAGAGTAAGAGCTAGTAAGAGCCTGAAACTGGGTTTTGAACTCAGGTCTTCCTGACTCAATGTCCCAATCTCTACCCACAGTACCACTTAGTTGCTGCAATCAAATGAGGCATGATTCATCAATGCCCATTCATTTTTTAAAAACCCTTGCAATAGGGGCGGCTAGGTGGCGCAGTGAATAGAGCGCCGGCCCTGGAATCAGAAGGACCTGAGTTCTGATCCGGCCTCTGACACCTAATCCGCACAAACAAAAACCTAGCCGTGTGACCTTGGGCAAGTTACTTAACCCCAATTGCCCTAAAGGGGCGGCTAGGTGGCGCAGTGAGTAAGAGCCGGCCTCGGAGTTGGGATGACCCGAGATCAGATCCGGCCTCAGAAAATGAGCACCCACGCATAAATAATGACTAGCCGTGTAACCTTGAGCAAGTTACTTAACCCCAATTGCTTTAAAAAAAAAAAAAAACAAAAAAACCTTGCAGTTCCAGCACACAGCTGAAGGTAATTTCTCCAAGGTCAAGTAACCTCCTTTCGGCTAAATCTAGCAATTTTATATCAGTCCTTATCTACCCTGAGCTTTCTACTACAAATGAAACCCACATCAGCTCCACCTTCATTCTCTTCACCCTAGAATTCTCTTCAGAGAGCACACCTTTCCTTTCTCCTCCATTATAGTGTCGGTGACTTCCAAGGCTCTGCCTATGGCCAAGCTCTTCTCTCCGAGTTCTGGTCACTCTCTTTAGTTCCAGGTACTTAACTTTCTAAGTGATGTTTCCACCCGGATATGCCACTTGCACCTCAAATTCAACATGTCCAAAAATGAATTAATCATTCCACTTAAACTAACCCTTCCTCCCAACATCCCTACTTCAGCTTATGGAACAAGCATTTTACCAAACTCATAAGTACACTTCTCAAACACACACCCCCAGGGACAAAGTCCTGTGACTTACATGAATTCCATAATATCCATACTCTCCCTACCCTTCATCCCTGTCAACATCCTCAGTCAGCTTTCATCACCTCTTATCTGAATTATTTTAACTGAATCCTATGATTAGACACCAAGCTTCTCATTAAATCATGAGCTCCTCAAGGCTAAGAACTGTCTTTTGCCTTTCTTTGCACATCCAGCACTTAAGCACAGTGCTTGGCATATAGAAGGTGCTTAATAAATGTTTACTGTGGTCTCCCTTCTCCCAGCCTTTCTCCTCTCCACTCCATCCTTGACAGTGAAGCTAAAGCAATCTTCCAAATGCTCAGGACTTACCAGGTCACTCTTCCCCCAAAAAAAAAAAAAAAAAAAAAAAAAAAAAGAAGCTTACTGGATAAAATACAAACTTCTTAGGCTGCCATTAAAGACGTTGCACAACCCGGCTCTTAATGGCTAATCTAGCTTTATTCCACTCTATTCCACCTCACGTACATTTTATTCCAGTCAAACTGGACAGACCCGTAAGTTGTTCCCCTATCCTGTCCAGCTTTCTCTTATCTCTGCATTTGCTCCAGGCCTCTCCCACGCTGGAAAGAGGTTCCCACCTCCTCTTCACCTATGGAAAATCATGTTCTTCCTTCAAGGCACCACGAGCACCTTCCTCTGCGAGCCTCTGCTGAGGCCCTCAGCCTAAAACTTATCAGTCCTTGCTCACATTTCTGAAAGCACTTTGTCAGCACTTGTCCTAAGCTCTTATCTTATTCTGTCTCATCATGCTCAGAGAACACACATCCAACCCTTTCCCCCATCAAATTATATAAGAACTTGTTCTTCTTATTATTCCCTGTACATGGCACATAGCCTTGTAAATAAGAAGTACTTAAACAATGTATGTTTGCTAAATTGAATCTGCCTCCTCTCTCACTTGATCCCCACATGACATGAATTTCTGGGATGGAGGAGGTACAGGGTAGACATGGAACTATTTCAAGTTTGGGGATTGAACCTACTCACTCATTTCCTTTACCTCATCAACAAAATGCTCTGGGCACAAAGAATGGACACTGGGTCATGCTTATGATTTCCCCAAACTTCAATATATGTTTACATTCCAATGAACACAAAAATTAGACAAGTGGAAAAACCTACATAAGTGTATAAAATGGACAAAATCCTGAATAGGTATATAAAATATACAAAAATCCCTCCACAACACCTGTTCCAATGCTATGCACAGTCAGCACTCAATAAATAGTGGCTGAATGAATTAATAAAAGTATTAGAATGCTGTCTCTTTTGCACATGCTTGCATACCCTGTGAGAAATTGCCTTGACATGCTGACCATGTAAAGAAACTAATCACAGAAACAAGATCTATTCCTTTTGACAAAAGCTGGGTAACCTACACCTTCTAAGTGTTACCCAAATACATGCATTCAACTGACCTGTGCCACAGAGCTAACCTGAGAAGTATCATTCTCCAAGGGGTAGGGAAGAAGTATAACAACCAAACTTTACAGAATCTCTCCTGTTTCTAGAAGTCAATAGCAATAATTAAGGACAAATTTTTCCTTGTGAAGGAGAAAAGGAATGGAAAAGGGACATAAAAAAAAAGGTAAGTATTAGAAAAGGAAGATTAAAGATGCCAGTTTTCCAATTTAGATGAGTTTAAGCAAATCATTAAGTTTAAGCAGCAAGGCATTAGTAGAAGGCCTGTCTCAGAGTTAGGACAACCAGTATTTTAAATCCCTCCAAATATAACATGGCCATATAACCCCTGAGCCAATCATATAACACTCCTCAGTGTCTCAGGAAGTTCTCTAAAACAGAAAATGACAGAATTGTGAATCTGTATTGTTAGAGGAAATCTAATAGCTGGAAGGTACATGGATGAAATCACAGGCTTGAACCAACACTGTAATTGGAGGGGGGAAGGGAAATCATTATTTCACTCCATTGGTTCTATTTGGATTCAAAAGACCCAAATTTCACAGAAGCTCCTCGAGAAGGAAGAAGGGAAGGGAGGAAAGAATGAAATTAGCTGTCCAAGAATTAAAATAAAAGGGCTCCATCAAGGATTCCTGCTGAAAGAACAACATGAGTGGGATGCAAAGATTTCTTTTTTCTTTTTAAGTTGCCAGTCAGGCTAAAAAAAAAAGTCCTATCTTGATGATCTCAACCTTAAGAGAAAAGGATACATTCTGCATTCCCTAAAGCAAAACACCTAAACTAAACAGATTTTATCATGTTATTTATTATTTGAGCTTTGGTTTCAAGTGGTGTTGGTGACAGAAAATACTGCAGTCTCTTCAGTCCCGTGTTTCATATTTTGTAACTACTTTAGGCTTATAAATTGACATCAGGGCATATACTTGTTGCTCTATAAAAGCTCACTTATTGAAATGAAAAAAATTTTTTAACTGTTATGAATGTTACAATGCTAGTACTGTCCTTTTCAACCTTACTTAAGAAGGCTCATTTTCTTATTACCATGAAAGAAATGGCAAACTCCTACTAGCTTCCAAAACTATTTTTAATGGCTCGTTTCCATTAAGAATTGCAACTCCACAATCTCATATTTCTCTATTCTTCATTCTCCAATCATATAAGGGGAAAGATGATATTCCCCCTAAAAGAATGAAGGGAAATATGCAGATTTCCCTCTATCAGACTCCAACAACAAAAAAGTAAAACACCTATTTTTTTTAAAAGCCCGCAAAGTTATACCTGTCCTTTCAATTTTGTGTTAGTATATAATAACCCTGAAAAGGGCAGAGGCAATTTGGTTGGGATCCCAACATAATCTGTAAATTTGGGACACTATAATTTCAAGAAAAGAATTTGCATTTTCAGCAGAAAGGTTATCTGTGGAAATTCAAGAGAACTGATTTATTTTAGAAATACTCTATGACAGTTTAAAAAATTGATTTATAATAATCAACACAGGAAAGCCATGACTAAACAAGTTAATCCCCTGAGGGAGGAGAAGCAAAGGAGGATGCTGAAGGAGTAACAGTCTATGCAATATGTCATTCCATCAGAAGAGAAGGAGGCCAAATCAATGGGTTTTGGAAAGAACACACTATGAGATGCTATGGTAGGAGTTCTTTCAAGGTTTGCTTAAAATGATGATTACCATCCAAGAATTTTATTTGACATTCAGGAGCAAGGAGCAAGAAATTTTACTCAATCAAAGCTTCTCTAGCTTTCTTCAAGTCCCACCTAAAATCTCACCTTTTACAAGAAACCTTTCCGGTACATTCCTTCCATTATTATCTCCAATTCATCCTGTATATTATTTGTACCCAGTTGGTTGCAAGTTGTCTCCCTCATTAGACTGTGATCTCCTTGAGGGCAAAGATTGGTTTTTTTGTTGTTGGGGTTACTTTTTCCTTTTTTTCTTTGCCCTTTTTTGTATCCCTGAAGCTTAGCCCAATGCCTGGTGAAAAGAAGGTTCTTAATAAGAACCTGCTGACATACCCCTTATTATGCTATTATACAACACTTTACTCAGACAATGTTTTCTCACCCTCACCTGGTACCTAGCGTTAGACTTCTTAGTATAGGCATAGAGAAGGCTCCTGTGATTTCATCTATGTAGTGGACAGTTAGGA
Organism: Gymnobelideus leadbeateri; assembly: GCA_011680675.1. NCBI lineage: Eukaryota > Metazoa > Chordata > Mammalia > Diprotodontia > Petauridae > Gymnobelideus > Gymnobelideus leadbeateri. Next base: position 267,010 of record WOXC01010427.1, on the reverse strand, counting down.
AATTCACTGAAGCCATGAAAGCACACTTTCTCCTCCAGGTACAGCCTTACTTGGCTAAAGCCCTGAGAAGTTTAAAATTACTTGTCCAGAACCACACACAGAAGCAGACCATGTGTCTGACACAGAACATGAACCCAGACTTTAAGGCAGTCTCTACTCACCAAGCCATGCTGCCTCTAGAAGCCATGATTTTTTTTAACGATAATCAGAGATAAGCAAATAGAGGATACATTTGATTTTCTGAAGACCAAAATTAGAGAAAGAATAAAAGATGTTCATAAATATTGACACAAAAGTGTGTTATCACAAGGTAGAGTAAACTAATCAAGAAATGAACCTGCTCTTAGGAGATCACCCATTCCATTGAGAAAAGTAACTTCCCAGGCAGCTAGGTAGCACTGGGGATAGAGCACCCAGACCTGGAATCAAGAGGACCCAACTTCAAATTCTGTCTCAGACACTTACTAGCTGTGTGACCCTGGGCAAGTTACTTAACCCCAATTGTCTCAAAAAAAAAAAAAAGAAAGAAAGAAAGAGAGAGAGAAAGAAAGAAAACTAACTTCCACCCAACCTATGTCTGCATGAATTCATTTAATTAAGCTGTTTCATCCCAACAAATTTATTGTTTAAAAAGCAAACCTAATGGTTATTTTGGCACCATGCAAGATAGCCTTAATGATTCAAACATTAAATCTGTAAAAACATAATACCTGGGATATAAATACTAGCAAAATGATGATGCATTTAGAGACTCTTCATTTTAAAGCTTTTCAAGAACCATCAACAACTGTCATACTTCTCTATAAGCCAATTTCAAGCTACAATCTTTGGCTTTTATTTGGATGGACTCCAAAGGAAAATCAAGAGCATCTTGTGAGGAAAAACAACATTTAAATTTGAAGATGTCTCCAGAAAATAATCTATACAGCCCACCCAACAAAAATGGCTATTTTGCATTTAAATGACATTCACAAAGAAAAATAACTAATCCTCAAATATTCCTCAGAGCAAAAGGATAGTATCCTATTTTTCAAAGAGCCCCCTGGAGCTATTATTAGTAAGTGAATGGCAAAACCAAAATTTGAACTGAGATTTCTAGACTTCTACCCAGTGTTCAATTCACAAGGCCATGTTTTAACTAAAACACTCTATAGGCCCACAAACTCTGCAAACCCTGGAATATATGACATAACCCCAAAATGAACTCAAGTAATCACAACTGCACAGCCAACATTCAAATATCAAGCAAATGTTGGATAATAATTTAAACATTCAAATATCAAGCAATTGTTAGATTATGATTTAAACTTGTTCTTCATAACACCTAAACTTCAAAATAACATATGGCCCATACATTTCTAAACAACTTGACAATTCCTAGAGGGCACTGTCAAAATTCTGCCCAGTGGATATGGCAAACACACAACCAGATGATTTCTAGGTCACTCTTTTCCCCAACTAATTCAACCTGGGACCTTTGTAGTGACTCTAGGTGACACAGTAAATTTTACTAAACTAGTTAGCGTTTAGTAATGCAATGGAACAGAATTTCCTTGTAATATATAGCTTTAAGGAAAGGAGTTTGGGAGCAATACTTGTTGCTTGGATGATGAAAGAAGCAGACAACGACAAAATTAACTAGGTTTGAAGGAAAGGAGGGGGAAAAAAAACTAACCATGTTTTTCCCCAACTACCCCTTTTTTTCCTACCTTCCTCCACCCACTGCAACACACACACACACACACACACACACACACACACACACACACACACACACACACACACACACGCAAGCACGCACGCAACACACACCCCCTACCTCTGCCCATTCCTTTCTCGACCTAAACTTTTCCGTTCTCCTCTGGCCTCATACACCCCAATCTCTGCCTCAAAACACTCACAGCAGCGTTCCAGAAACAGGCTTAAAACTTCCCCGCCAGCCCGGCAAGCAAGAGCAGCCAGCCCCAGGTTCAAGACTCCTGGTGCCCAAGGTTAGATCGGAGCTCAGTGGAGCGTGCTTTATGTTCATGTGCTTCTTTAAAACCCAAGAGCGACCCGGGGTCACAGCTTTAGAGGTCTAATAACAACCAAATGAGCGAGGCTGCCCGTGCACTTCGGTGAACCCATTCGGGTTATGGGTCTTTAATAGCGCTTTGCAGCCTGCTTAAAGAAGGCGAGGCTGGAACGACCCGGGGGGGCAGAGGGAGCCAGAAATTGCCTCCCGGGGCTGCAAGACTGCAAGGCTTGGGGGAAAGAAGAGGGGGGGGCGGAGGACAAGGCAGGGCCCCCCTCTCCTGCAGCCGCTGCCCATCCTCTCTCCGCTGCCTCGCACCGTGATCTTTACCCGGAGCAGTAAATCTGCTCGCCCCAGGATTGCACCTTTACCTGTCAGCTCCCCCACCCCCTCATCCTACTCCTCCCCCCACCGTCCCCGCCCCCGCCCCCAGAACGGGGCAGCTGCAGCCCAGCTCCGAGCCCAGGACCAAGCACGGGGCTGCGAGGGGGGAGGGGGACGGGAGAAACGGGACAGCTGGGAAAGAGGGAGCGAGAGAGGACAAGAAGGGGAGGCAGTTCCCCTCCGCTCCCCGCCCGCCCCAAAAGAGGGGAGGGACGGGAGAGGCGGAGGCGAGGCGTGGGGTGTGAAGGCGACGGGGAACCCCACCGCTCCCCCAGCACGGACGCCGAGGACCTTACCAGATAATCCATGTACAGTAACGCCTCAGTTATCCGAAGATCAGACATCCGGCAGCCTAAAGCATCCGGAACGGCTCCGAACCCGGAAAAAAAAGAAAGCGTCTCTGGCAGCGAAGCGACCGCCCCCGGGAAGGCAGCAACAGCGAAAAGAGCCGAGGAGAGCCGAGCGGACGAAGATTACACCAGCCGCACCATGATTGGTCCCTCCACCGACCATAAGGAAAGAAGAGCGCTCATTGGCTGCGGGTGCCCATAAAAGGCGCGGCAGCCCCGAGTGAAAGCAGAGAAGCGCGGGAGAGGGAGCCTAGAGAGGATTCTGGTGTAGCAGGGAGTGCAGGCTGGGGGCGTGGGGAGCCGAGGTTCGGGGTGTGGGGAGGAGGAGAGAAAGGGCCGGCCAAGAGTGGGCGGGCCGCCAGGGTCTTGAGTAGAAGTGGCACGACTGGGAGGCGGTCCCGACCTCGTTAGGGAACAATCCTCCAGGAGAGTTAGGTGACAACCTGAAGTCACAGAGGGTCTGGTTGTATGTTCGATAAAAAGAAGGCAAGCAATGGAGCTATATAAAACCCCGAAAGCACTTACAATCTGATGGAGGACGCAACATACAAATGTGCACAAAGCAAGCTATATACGGGATAAATAGGAAATAATTAAAGAGGCAAATCAATATTAACTGTCTATACCCTGTGCCAGCCACTGAGATGAATGCCGGGGATAAAAAGAGGCAAGAGACAGTTCCCTCAAGAATGGAATAGAGGAGAGACTGCAGGAAAACTAGTGATATACAAAGCAAGCTATATATAGGATAAATAGGAAATAATTAGCAGTGGGAAGGCAATGGCTGAGAATGCTTCCAGTAAGAAGGTGGGAATTTAGTTGACTGTATTTCTACTCAAACCCAAATCTTCCGAGTTCAAAGTTAGACTCAGTGCAGTAAGAAGAAAGTAAGTTATCTCCGTAGCGAGCATCAAACAACATTCTCAGCCAGCGTTTAACTCGCTTTTATATAGTGCTATATAAGGTTTGCAAAGCCCTTTACTAATTTATCTCATTTAATCTTCACCACAGCCTAGGTTGTAGTTTGCTGTTATTATCTTCATATTACAGATGAGGAAACTGGCAAGCAGATAATTGACTTGGCCGCAGAATCCTCCTCACTACTTAATTGTGCCACCAGCTTGGGGTACCTTGCCCTCTGAAGGGGATTTTAAACTTGCTCTGAGGAAACACGAACTACATTTCAAGTGGATGCTTGTGTACCACTTGAAAAAGACAATGCTATCAGTGTGTTGATCACGACTACTTATTTTCTCTATATATTAAGGCACAAATATTTAGGGTTAGTTTTTTTTTACATAGATTTAACTAAAATTGTTGCACAACTGAACACCATATGTGTGTTTCATAGGCAGCACCTGGATTGTTTTAGATGAGTGACTCTTAAGAAGAGAACAGAGGAAGCCCCTGTCTATGATTAAATATGATCAAACGAAATGTAAAGTATTTTATGAGCCATGAGTCATGTGTGTTTTCTTTTTTTTCTGATAAGTGGCTTTAAAATTTCAAAGTGAGACCTGGCATTAGTAGAAGAGAAGACTAAAATAAAGCTAAAGTCTTTTTAACTAAATCACTTTGCAAACCATAAAGGACTATGTATGCTTCTAGTCTTTACGATCTACACAGCTGCCAAAATAATCTAAAGTACTGATATGACCATGTCACTGCCCTACTCAAGAAGCTTCAGTGTTCCATAATCCTTCCAGGATAAAAAACAAACTCTTCAGTTTGGCATTTAAAACTCTTTACAAAACAAAACCAAACTTAATTCGTTCACATTTCTATGTACACATTTCTATGAGTACACACTAACGTACTCATCATGTTTACTTTTTGCCTTATGGGACGATGCAGCCATCTTTCTGCCGGATGCGCACTCCCCCTATACCTCTGATTGGGCACTTGCTCTCCATCTCTAGGACTCTGCCTTTCTGATTGCTGATGGTTCACCATAATTACACCCACCATACTGTACTACAGTCGTGTAATAATAGTTACTCCCAACCCTTTCTCTAGGAACTGTAATCAAATCAACACTAACCTTCCTAGAAAGGAAGACAATCAGTTGTCCTAGGACCTCTCTGACCCCGTCCTACTAACTTCCCAGACCCTAACTAACACAGGCCCGTTTGTTCACTCAATTCTTCATAACCCCATTTGGGGTTTTCTTTGCAGAGGTACTGCAGTGATTTGCCATGTCCTTCTCCAACTCATTTTACAGATGAGGAAATGGAGGCAAACAGGATTAAATGACTTAACCAGGGTCACTCAGCTGCTGTCTGAGGTTAAATTTGAACTGACCCTGGGGCCACTTTTCCATGGTATATTTTGTCTTTCCCCATTAGGATATACACTCTTCAAGTGCAAGGATTTTCTTGCTTTTTGTATTTATAATCCCTGAACAGTTCTGTTCTAGTAAGCACTTAATAGATTCTTTTTTAATTCAACCAAGACTTTCATTTCCCACCCTAAATGCTTTTTCACTCTTGCTGTGTACCTCATGCCTAAAATGCATCATCTATTCATCTGTCTGTTTGGATCCCTATGCCTCAGCCCCCGTGCTACAGCCTACATAAATCTTGATTCTCTTGTCTTCCGTGCTCTGCCCTCTAAAAATTACTTTGAAATTACAGGTGTGCGCTTATACACATTGTATCTCCCCAGTAGAATGAAATTTTGCTAGTTCATGTGTTCCCCAGCAACAAACTGATGCAGTACTTGGCAAAAAGGGATAGGAACTGGACCTGTGGTTTCATTTATAGGATATCTCTTAAATAAGAAAACTATCTCATCTAAGGAAGGCCAGCACCTTCTCTGCAACTTACCCTTATATAAAGTTGCCTGGACCACTCTGGAAAATCTAAGTGGCTTACCTGGGGGACCCACGAGCCATGATGTGTCAAAGGGAAAGAATTGAACTCAAATCTTCCTGGTTCCCAGGTCAGCTCTGTATCCAGTATATCATGATTTTTTTTTTTTTGCCTTGTAAATAGTAAGAGCTAAATAAACACTTGCTAATTAAATACAAGGGGAGAGAGGAGGGGGATCAGCAGCAAATAATAAAGCTGCAGAAAAATAACTTTTTCAGAAAAATTTTTAAGTACTATCAATCCCTTCCCTTGAATGTTGTTGATGGTCAAATTTGGCCATGCTTCTTCTGCTCCATCAGGTGCTAGTAAATTAACCTCATAAAATAAAACCTTTGGTAATCCTAATCAGCAATGAGTGTCTTATTTGTAGCATGGTCACAGCCAAAAGGGGTTTCTGGTAAAGTGTCTATGATGAAACAAAGGATGCAGCTGGGTGACCTAATGCACAGAGCACTGGACTGGAAGTTAATAAGAACTGAATTTGAATCTTGCCTCAGATACTTAGTAACTGCATGATCCTGGGAAAGTCTCTTAATACTAATGATGAGGTGCAGGCTCTAGGAATCCCCTTGAGCTCTCCTTGAATCTTGAGGTACAGGCTCTGGGAACCCCCTTGAACTCTGATTGAATCTTCCCATTCGATGAGGCATTTGCATGAGGCCATAAACCTTTCATTATGGCTCTGCCCAAACCTTTGTTACTAGCTTGGCCTTCCATTGTCCATCCCCACCCTTGAGCCTATCAGAATATATACCCAAATCAACTGTTACCATGACCTCATTAACTCCTCCTGAAGACCCTCCCTAAACTCCTCCCCTAGACCACCACTAGATTCCTCCCACTACCTTTCTGTATATATGACCCCAGCAAGCCTTACAGATAGCGAGGCTCCTTAAGAGTCCACCCAATATGGCAAACTTTTAATAAACTTTGCTTTTCTTTGGCTGAGAGAAGGCTTGAGTCGAATTCATTTGGCAGGACCCGGTGTGTTGGTATTTTGGGGTCTCATCGTTTTATGCTGAACCTCTTCACTAATAGTAGCTAATAGTCAACATTTATATACCACTTATGTCAGGCACTATGCCAAGTGCTTTACAATTATCATATCATTTGATCCTCTTACCAAACCTAGGAGATATATGCTATTATTGTCCCTATTTTGCAAATGAGGAAACAGAGGTTAAATGACTTGTTCAAGGTCTCACAGCTAGTATCTGGGAATAGATTTGAACTGTCTCCATTTTTTCATCTATAAAATGGGAATTAATAGAAACATCTAATTCAAAGGTTGTTGTGAGGATCAGATGGGTTTATATTTGAAAAATGCCTTGCTAACCTTAAAAGCCCTATGCACGTATTAACTATTATTATTGCTAGCTATTATTATAAAAGTATAGGGTAAGATCAAGAAAGCTAACTAGAAAGGATACAATATAATATAAAGTAAGTCCAGAGAACCTAGAACCTAGTACATAGAAACCGATTTAGAATTGGAAGGGACCTTAGAAGTTATCAAATTCAAATGCCTAACCCCATTTTTCAGATGAAGAAACAGGTTCAGAGAAGATAAGTAGCTGGCCATGGGTCTGATGTGGTTTGGGATTGCTGGGATCCATGATAAGTCATGGTAGAGGGCGGTGTCCACCTGGAATTAATTCATGCACTCAAACCTTATTCCAGTTAAGTATGGGCATGGTTTCTAGACAACCTGAAACTTAGTGGAGGTGAGACTGATGCTTATATACAGAAAGGACGTCGTGAAAGGATCTGGCTCAGATTATGGAGTGGTAAATAGTCTGGGTTGAGCCAGGTACAACACTGAAAGGACTATCAAGTAGGTTAATTAGGTGATCTAGATGGGATTAAGGAGTAGTTGGTATATGCAATTAGTCTGGGGTGGGCCAAGATCAGTGAAAGGAATGCTGGGTAAGCTAATTAGGTGATCTAGGTGGGCTAGTAGTCCTGGGCCAAAGCACCAGTGATCTGGGCTACTATGGGAAAATTCAGGGACTGAGTTGCTTTCAAAGACATGGTCTTTTTCTTTCAGGGCTTTAGGCCCCATCACCCCATCAGGTCAAACAAGAAGTAAGTTAGACCAAATTTAAATCAAGAGAATTCTATTGTCCTAAACTCTAAGACCTAGAACTTTCAAAAGGTAACTTATTGTGTTTGGGAAATTCCATTGTCTGAAATATACTTGTTGATTTAAAAACTTGAGATCTTGAACTTTGGGTGAAATAAAAAATCTTACTTATAAGTTTAACTGGGAATAGCAAATCTATCATTATTATTATTATACTCAGTCTGAGGAAATATCTGGTAATTCTTTTACCATGTTTGTCAACCGCTCTTACCTCAGGTTCACTGATATATGGGACAATAATGGTAAACTCAAACAGAAAAGAAGTCTATTCACTTAGAAAACCACAAATTAACATTACCTGTTGTATTATATTTTTATCTTGTTAAACACTTCCCAATTATATTTAATCTTGTAAAAAAAAATAGCAACCTGTGAGTTTGACATCTTTGTACTAGACTATTTATTTAGAAAACAAAATATTATTCCAGAAAAAAATAAACCGAAAAAGAAAGCTATGCTGTCAACTTCAGGAATTAGGTTTGAGGTGAGGGGTGTGGGGCATTTTTTTTCTTTGACAGGAGTACATTTTTGGTGCCCTTCCTAGGCCATACATTCTAGCTCCTTTACACAAATCAGACCAAGCTTGGAGAAGAAAGGGGCTTTTTTATGACCTAATTTAGTCACTTATAAACAGTGGGAAAACGATCTTTGTTCTTTCTTCCTTCCTTTGTCTCCCCAGTCAGCTTCCTCTCTGGAACCAGAGGTGATGTCTCTAGAGTCAACTGCCCATCCCTTGGGTCTCAATGGAATCTTCAAAGAATCATTGAGATTCCCTTTATAAAGAGCATAGGATTCCCAGGGTCTGCTCCATTCCAGTTTCCATCTGGTAGGTGGAAAGAAAATAAAGACGATTTACACTTGCATTACTTGTACATATCTTTTTCAAAAATTTATGTTGCCTTCCATCCACGTAAGATTTTTATTTCAGGTGCGTATCGTTTGAATTATTATATAGCATCTAGCACATGAAGGACATATAGGACACAAGGAACTTCAGAAGACAATTTATTCAGCATTTTAGAAATGAAGAAACAGAGCCAAGAACATGAGAGTTTAAGTAAATGTGGTTAGCAATGAAGATGTCGATATTACACAAAGATATCTAAACCACATTTGATGATTCACTATTTTACCTCAAGAGGTCGTTATGATAGCAATTTTAAGATAATAAATGAATATATATGCACATGTATATGTTATATATGTGTGTGTGTACACATACACGTAACTGGGCAGCTGGTGGTGCAGTGGACAGCGTGGAGCCTGATCAAAGTCAGGGAAGACTCAATTTGCTGAGTTCAAATCCCACAAATGGGGTCACACTGAGAGTCATACATGACTGAAATGACTGAACAACAAAATCAGTATGAAGAATGAGCTGAAATTTATTAAATTAGAACTGGAACCATAGTCTAGATAATATGGTACGTAATATATATGGATAGCAGTATGGCTCGGCCTGCATATTCTAGGACAAGTCACTTACATGGGTGAAGAGAGTTTCCTTGCATTAATGAAATCAGAAGTCCAATAAAATGTCACTTTTTCCTAAGAGACGTAATGGTGTAGTTGGGTGAGCAGCCTGTGGGGCTTTGGGAACCTAGAACAATTTTCTGACTCTTACCTTGTAAACCTTGGATTCATTGTTTACTCCTTGAACCTGCTTTGTCACCAACAAAATGGGGAGGATAATCTTTGCACCACCTCACCCCACAGGATTTATATGAGGGTAAAATGAATTCCATTTTTTAAACTGTGAAATACTATCTATTTAAATGGCAGTAATCATTGCTTTCTGATTTAAAGGCACCTAATTTCCACATACATGAAAAATGACTTCACAAAAGGAAAAACACTCTTCTCTGAGTCATTTGTAGAGTGAGGGGTGCTTTTGGGACACTTCAGTAAAACAGATGGCCATTTTCTTTAGCTTTTTATAATGCACGTGGCTTTTTGAGAATCTTTTAAATCAAATTCACAGTTTAGAGAAAAAACAGATTCTTACTCAGCAAATTAAGCATATTATTTTGACCTCAGCCAACAAAGAACAAGATTTTCTATACAAGCAAATTAGGTCCAAAGCAACAAAATCAAAATGCATTAATGTCTCAAGGAGTAGATTAATTGAATTAAAAAAAAAAAAACTAAAGCAAATATTTTCTGGGGATAGGGATAGGGACTAGATCTGTGATTTCGCTAATACCTCCAAGGTGAGGAAATTCCTCTACCAAATCAGAGAGGCACATTCCCTGCAACTTAAATTTTTTAGACCATAACTTATAGCACCAAGAGTTTAAGTAGAGTCAATAAGATAAAGTCCTAACAGGAGATTATTTTAAGACACTAGCTGGGGGCAGCTAGGTGGCTCAGTGAGTAGAGTGCCAGCCCTGGAGTCAGAAGGACCTGAGTTTGGATCTGGCCTCAGACAGCACACACAAACAAAAACCTAGCTGTGTGACCTTGGGCAAGTTACTTAACCCCAATTGCCCTCCAAAAAGTAAAAATTAAAATTAAAAAAAAATTAATTTAAAAAAATTTAAAAAGCTAGAATCTGAAGGACTGAAATGATAATCCTTTTTAAAAAAAAAGACAATAGCTGTAGAAGGCTGATTTGTATAGAAACAAAGTGACTTTTCTTTGTGAGAGAGAAAACAATAGAGTAAAAATTAATAGAAATGTGGAAAGATCTAGGTTATCTTAAAACAGCCATTGTTGGAGGGAACTGGTGTATCCACTTAATGGATTTTTTTCTGGGTGTCTCCCTCCCCAGTTTACTTCTCTTTTTCTTCACAATCAAATGGATCAGCTGATAAGTCTTTTTGTTATTAGTGAAGTGAAACTAGTGATTTGAGGTCACACAGATCAGTGGATGAACATTAAAATTCCCTGAATTGCTTACCACCTTAATTAGTAAGAAACTATCATCCATACTTAAATAGCCTTATCTATCCTTCCACAAGATATAATGTTAGTGTTTGAATCATAGAGGTTCTGAGTTGGAAGAGGCCTTGATGGACTTTAAATTCATTTTTCTCTCCTTTTACAGATGAAGAAACTGAGGCTGGAAGAGATTACATGACTTTGCTTGGAGTCACACAGCTTATGTATGGGGCAGTATTCATTGTATTGGTGCTGCCCTAAGTATAGACACTTGATCAACTTAGCCTACTATATAGTTCAAAACTCCTAAATTTGAGTGATTCACCAACATCAACCTCCAATGTAGAAGGGATTACAAGTGTGCCACCATGCCCAGTAAAATATAACCTTTGTAAAGAATTTTTCTTAATTGCCTATCTTTCCTAGGTCTCATTTCTTTCCCTATTTTTTTCCTCAAAGTATTCTCATTTGGTTTTTAAAATCATGTATAAGCTCTTTTTTTTTTTTTTTGCAGGGCAATTGGGGTTAAGTGACTTGCCCAAGGTCACACGGCGTGTGTGTGTGTGTGTGTGTGTGTGTGTGTGTGTGTGTGTGTGTGTTAAGTGTCTGAGGCCAGATTTGAACTTAGGTCCTCCTGATTCCAGGGTTAGTGCTCTATTCGCTGAGCCACCTAGACGCCTCCTTATAAATATTTTTTTTTTAATGTTTAAGCTCTTAAAAAAAAAAAGCAACTCTTGGACTTTAGTTCAAAGGTTTGAGGCTTTGCTTGTAGATGTTTGGCAGCCATGTTTTTCTAGGGTTTTGTCTAGCTCTTTAAGGTGAGATTCTTTCTTTGTTCATTCTTCTAGCCTACTTCCTGACTTTAGATTTTCTGCTAGAGCCAGGCTCTGCACACTTCTAGGAAAATATCTGGAGGGTGCTTTTATCCCTTAGAGTCCTTCTGTTTTCTTGGAGCACTGGGTATTGTTATTCTGAGATCTCGGTGACAGTTCAGACTGCAGACCTGAAAGCTTACTAAGCTCCAGAAGAGGTCTGATCCAGGACAAAGAGGGGTCACAGCCCTTCTGGTCTGAGCGCTGCAAGTTCTTGACCTGGATTTGAGTCTGCACAATGCTCCTATTGACTTATCCCTGGTAAGTTCCAGCAGACTCCTGCTGTAGTCACACCCTTTCAGCCAATAAGAAGGCCATAAAGATTCAGAATTACAGAGCTGCAGGCTTCACTGTAAACTGGGACCTCAAGAAACTTTACATCTAATAAGGGGAGAGGACATAAAATATAAATTATTTGCACCCAAATAAGCATGATACAAGGTAAAACCTAATGGGGCAAAAAAGAAACAGGTAAAGTGCCATAAGAAATTTGAGGAGAAAACGCTTTTCACCTGGATGGAGAATGGGAAAGAAAAAGGTTTCACAGAGAAGGCAGCATAAAAGTTGGGCCTTTAAAAAAGTAAGGTATCTCAGATGAAGAGGGTAGAGGAGTTCATTCTAAACTATCCAATACAACGAGTATTGATTAGCATGAACAAAGACACTAAGAGATGAGAAGGTGCTATGAGAATGAGAGACAAAGAATTGGACTGGAAAATAGACTTGCAGGAAGGAAAGAAGAGGAAGAAAAGATTGGATCGGTAGGTTGGATCCAGATTACCAAGATGGGAAGTTTAAACTTCATTCTGTATCTATACCTATTAATCATACATTGTCTCTTCCATTATAATGTAAGATCACCAAGGACAAGGACTCTGTGTGTGTGTGTGTGTGTGTGTGTGTGTGTGTGTGTGTGTGTGTGTAAAATTTGCCTTTGAGAGAGGACAGAGACATGAAGTGCCTCTTTTTTTTATCTTTGCATTCCAAGTGTGGAGAATAGTGCCTTGCATGTAATAGTCCTCTAATAGATGCTTGTTGAATCAAAGTGAAGGTTTTTAAGTGGACAAGTGATAGGATCATAGATGTGCCCAAGAAAGATTACTTGGGCAGTTATTCAATAAACATTTATTAAACAACTGCTGTATAAGTAGGCACTGGGCTAAGTACTCGGGATACAAGTACTATATTCCTGGCATATTGTAGGCACTTAATAAATGTTTGTGGATTGCTTGATATTGACTTGAAGGCAGCAGTTTAGAAGATTGATTAGAGAAGGAACAGACTGGATACAAGATCATAAACATGTGACTGTGGTTCTGCTAGGAATCTCATCTAAATCATACTGTTTCCAGGTAGAGCAAGAATTTTGCCAGTTGATACTTTCAGTCCCGTGATGGATTTGCCTGTGTAGGCACTTTTCTCTTGGACAGATTTAACTTGCTTAATTTTGTACTTGTCAAACACAATGAACATTATGATCCCTTTTGAATGAGATTTATTGGAAACATCTGCTACATCACCAAAAAAGCAACTTTGTCTGGATTGCCAATTACAAAAACAGATTTGTTCATCTATAAACAGATTTAAGTTACTAAAGAAATAATTTCAGGAAGTGTTATACAGGCTTCAGTATTCAACTATTTTTTTTAATAGTTTTTTTCTTCCCTTTTTCCTTAGTCAAAAAAATTACCAGACGTGACATTTGTTCATCTTATATTGTTTTCTGTAAATTTAACTGACTTGACATGTTACAAGCTATGGCAAGAAGCATTTCCTTCCTCCAGACTGCAAAACTTAGCAGTGTCTTTTTATTTTAGAACTTGAGAAAATCTTGCAAGGCTTCTATATTTGCTTCTCAGACCTTCCACTAATATATTTCATTCTATGGCCAGATTTATCTTGCTGAAAATCCTCATACAATACAAAATCTCAAATACAAACCCTTAAGGAAAAGCAAAGTTTAGAGCCCTAAGTCAGAATTCAGTTTAGAAATTATCTATCCCACCTCCTTACTTTATGTAAACCAAAACATTTCATGGCAGGCAGAAGTGGGAAAATGTTCTAACCTTAATACTGTGAAAAACAAAGGCATAGTAACTGGGCAAAATTTAATATAAATTCTGTAATATACTCATTTATTCTCAAGAATGAGCATTTATATAACATTTAATCCTTTGAAATTTTTGCATTATCGGTTATGGCTTGTTAAACTTGAAAATTTTTAAGATGTGAATTCTAATAATGCATCTATGTATACAAGTGACATCAAGTGAATAAAGACTTTATAAGATGAAAATAATTCAGGTTGTCAGAGGCCAAATTCATGAAATACATACACTTAGCATTAGCATCTCATCACAGGAGGTAAGTTTGTGACTAAGACTATAGAATATCAGAACTGGAAGGTACCTTCAAGGACATCTGGTATAATCTCATTTTACCAGTAATGAAACTGAGGCCCAGACTCTCTGGTTACAGGTGTTAATGGCAGAGTTGGGATCAAAATGTAGGTCTCTTGATTTCCGTTCCCATGCTTTTTTCTACTGTGTCTGGCCATTACTATCTGATATACAACTATTACCATGTCTCATTACCATAGTGTTATTTTCACAAAAGCTCAAAATAGCTAACCTTTATATAGGGCAGCTAGGTGGCACAGTGGATAGAGTCCTGGGTTGAGAGTCAGGAAGACTCATCTTCCTAAATTCAGTTCTTATCTCATATACTTACTAACTGTGTGATCCTGGGCCAGTCACTTAAACCTGTTTGCCTCATTTCCTCATTTGTAAAATGAGCTGGAGAAGGATAGGGTAAACCACTCTAGTATCTTTTCTGAGAAAACTTCAAATGGGGTCACAAAGAGTCAGACATGACTGAAAAATGAATCAACAACAGCAAATTTTTATATAGTATCTACTATGTGCCAAACACTGTGCTAAGTGCTTTACAAATATTGTTTCATTTGATCCTTATAACAACTCTTTGAGTTAGGACTCTATGAGGTAGGTGCTATTATATAAATACTACAAGCAACTATAAAGAAAGAATTAAAGTACCAGGAAGCCATGGTCAGAATCAAACTAGATTTAGCAACCACAATTACAAAGACAGGTATAAAGCTTGGAATGTGATATTCTAGAAAACAAAATATATAGGCTTTTAACCAAGAACAATTTACCTAGAAAAATTAAGTATTATCCCACAGGGGAAGAGATGGACCATAAATTACAGAGAGGAGCTCCCAGCATTCCTGATGAAAAGATCAAAGGTGAGTTATAACCTTTGAAATACATAAGTCCAAAAAGCTAACCATGAGTAAGCAATCATAAGGGATTAAATAAGGACAAACTTTATTTTCTAATATGGGGAAGTGATACATGTGTCTCCTCAGAACTTGTCACCATTAGGGTCATAAAGGGAGGGGACAGTCTAATTAGACAAAAACCCTGTGAGTGATTTTGCTATATTTTGATGATCTTAAAATAAGAAAGTTAAAATAAGGAGCTAGAGCAAATAGGCATAATAAAAAATGTAAGAGGTAGCAATAATGTAAAAATGCAGAGGTAGCAAAAATGATCTCAAATAAAGCAATGACAAAAAATAGATAAAAAACTATATTTTGCTGAAAATATTATAGATAATGAAACAATATTAAACATATCTATCAAAAGACATAGTATATAAATACTTAAAAGAAAATTAAATGAATTATAGGGAGAAATAGATTTATATAAATAATATTATAGTTAAACTATAATACTAGGGAACCTTAATTTGCCCCTCTCAGACCTAGATAAATCTAACCAAAAAACAAACAAAGGTAAAAGGAAGTGATAAATAAGTTCTGACAGCTTCTACCACATTTTAGGGAAAGCTTAGGATGGACCCAGTGTCCAAAAACCAATCTCTATAAATATGGAACAGCTCATCCTCAAAAGGTTAGCCACAGGGTGAAAAATTGTATTTGGCCTTAGCCACAAAATGGAAAATTATACAAATCAGTCTTCCAATGAGTGCGATTCCTTTCTATTTCCATGGTGATGGGGACAGAGAAGGAGGCAACTTTCTCAGACCATTTGCACATTTTAATTTACTTGCTGGTACTTAATGTGACCCCTTATTTCAACAACTAAGGAGTTGACACACTTCTGGAAGAATGTTATTATACACATACTAAAAAAGGGTAGGGAAGTTATAACTTAGATTTTATTCTCTGAGAAGTAAATGGAGGAGTTGGCAGAGTTGGTCAGAATGTTTACTTTTCTAAGATTATGTCATTCTATGATTTGCATATTTTGCATCACCAAGAGAATTTTGGTGTTAAAAAGGTGACCTTTCAATAGTAGGAAACATCTTGAGATTATTAAAAATGCTGCCACTTCCCTGAATTCAAGTTGATCTGCTCATTGTTCATCTGCAATGTACATACAGTATATATTAGTAGACTAACTCAATGAACTGTACATCCAACCTCCTTTCATTTGGCCTTTTTCTGTATGGATTTCTGGACCCACCTCTTGAATAATTTTGCATTTCATTAAGGAGACCCAGTAGTATAGGAGTTTTGTATGATCAGTACAATGATATTCACAAAAAAGGAGCATTTGCAGAAGTTCAGCATGTATATGGGAATTACTTTCTTTGGTCAGGTTTTATAAATATCCTTTGTGACAAGTATATTTCTCCTTATCTAGGATGATGTGCAAAGGATTGTTTGAAAATGTGATCTTTGGTTATATCATGGAATTATATATGATCTTAATATACATAGGACTTTTAAAGACTGTCAATCTTCTATCCTTGTACTTCTCAGTCAACTGTGTGAATGGTCTGCTAAAATCATCAAGGAAAACAGCTTGATCTGAATTAAAAGTCTACCCATAACTTTCTCAAGTTTTCATCAAGGATATCCCCAGTTCCTACAGATAGATTTCTTATAAAGATTTTAGAGAGATAAAGAAGTAGGTTTATGGATTAGTGATTGCTTAGGAGTTCTTGGGAAACTTCATTTTGGTAAAAATATCATCATATTTAGTAATGATATCATTTCATTTTCCATTGTTTTGGAGCTTCCTATCTGGCTTTTCTGGAAAATCAAGTGCCTTTAAAATCTTCATACCTTCAATATAATTTTTTCTATATCTATTTTGTTGGGTCCAGTCATTCTTCTTGATTTATTTTAAGTGTAAATGTCACATTTTCATATGTCATAGGAGATTCTGAGGTGGTAGAGTCCAGATGCTATGATCCCATTGCCACCGATAATGAAAATAGATAATAAAAAGACTAGCAAATCTATTACATTTTGTACATTTGTTGTCTTCCAGTTTTAAGTTATAGAAGCCTTTGGCTAGAGGAAAATGATCTGAAAACATGAAATAAAAAAAAAAGACATACACACACACACACACACACAGAAAGAATAAATGAACCTAGAGTACATTTAAAAAACTAGAAAATCAGCAAATTAAAAAGTACAAAAGATTCTTGAAAATCATAGAAGAAATAAGATAAAATTGAAATAAAAGTAGTACAAAAATGGTAAATAAAGCTAAGATCTGTTTTTTAAAAGACTTATAAAAGCAAACATTAGCTAATTTAAGTCCTCTCATAAAAGTGAATAAAATCAGATTGTCAACATTTAAAAATAAATAATTGAACTCACAACAGAGGAAATTTTAAAAATTCTAAGCAACTACTACACAAACTATAATTATTCTATAATGCTTGGTTTGGAAATGCTAATTTGTTCCAATGTGACTGATATATTACTGAACAATTTTTAGCATAATGCAAATTTCAAGTTTACTTATGCATGGTTTCTTCCATAAGAAACAGCTAGAACGCAGAAAAACTGCACCACTTTACTAGGAGGAACAAACAGAAAGAGAATGTTAGTTGGTTTTCATTAGTGAATATTGATTCAAAATATTAAATAAAATAATTTAATAAAATCTTAATTAAAAAACCTACAAAGATAATTGCAAAAGATTATTGAATATGACCAAGTTGGATTTAAGCCAGGAATTCAAGAATGGTTCAGTGCTAGAAAGGTAATTAGCTCAATAATCATATAAATAGCAAATACACATGATTACAAATCAACAGACAGAAAAATGCCTTTGATAAAATACAATACTCATTTGTGTTTGAAATCTTCTAAAGCATAAGAATGGAAAGTCCCAGGGGTGGCACAGTGAGTAAGAGTCCTGACCTCGGAGTTGGGATGACCTGGGATCGAAACCGGCCTCAGAAAATGAGCACCCACACATAAATAATGACTAGCCGTGTAACCTTGAGCAAGTTACTTAATCCCAATTGCTTTAAAAAAAAAAAAGAATGGAAAGGCTCTTCTTTCACACAAAAAATATATATTTAAAACTAAGAGCTTAGAATTATCTGCAACAGTGAATCACAGAAAGTGTATCCAATAAGTACAGGAGTAAAGTAAGGATATTCTCTCTTCCCCCTTACTATTTGATATAGTTCTATAAATGCTACCTTTAGTAATGAAAAGAGATAATGAAGCTATAAATAATAAAGAAAAAGTAAAATGATCCATCTTCAGAGACGATATAGTTTATTTAGAAAATTCAGCTGCAATATTCAACTTTGAAATGTTATTTCTGAAATTCAGATTTCTAAGGAATAGTCTTGGGCTCCCAAAATCATTGCAAGAGGATTTCCAGACTAAGAGAGCAGGGCTTCAATAGATGTTCTTGTGGAGGGCTAGTGTATAGGTCATGAGTGAAGGGCCACAAGAGTGTTTGGAGGGGGATATGAATATAGAAAATCTAAGAATATCTGTTCTAGAACCACTGCTGTTTAAATATCTGGCAATTTACAAGAGAGATGTTAAACAAAAATGCCCTAAATCACTATTGATTAAAGAAATGCAAATTAAAACAACTCTGAGGTATCACATCACCTATCTGATCCAACCATTCTGGAGAGCAATTTGGAACTATGCCCAAAGGGCTATAAAATTGTGCATACCCCTTGATCCAGCAATACCACTATTAGTTCTGTATCCCAAAGCGATCATAAGAAAGGGACCCACATGTACAAAAATACTCTTTTTGTGGCAGTTCTTTTGGTAGTGGCAAAGAATTGGAAATTGAGGGGATGCCCATCAATTGGGGAATGGATAAACAAGCTGTGGCATATGAATGTAATGGAATACTATTGTTCCATAAGAAATGATGAGCAGGCAGATTTCAGAAAAACCTGTAAAGACTTATATGAACTGATATTGAATGAAATAAGCATTACCAGGAGAACATTGTACACAGTAACAGCAACAATGATCAGTGACTAACTTTGACAGACTTAGTTCTTCTCAGCAATGTAATGATCTAAGATAATTCCAAAAGACTCATGATGGAAAAATGCTATCCATATCCCCAGAAAGAACTAATGGAGTCTGAATGCAGATCTAAACATACTGTATTCTTTTTTTTCTTGTGTCTCTTTTTCCTTTGTGTTCTGATTCTTCTTTATAACATGACTAATGTGAAAATATGTTTAATATGATTGTACATGTATAGCCTATATCACATGGCATGCATCACATTGAGGAGGGGAAAGGGGTGGGAGGATAAAAAAATTGAGGACTCAAAATCTTATAAAAGTGAATATTGAAAACTAAAAATAAAATTTAAAAATAAAAGCAATTAAAAAAATAGAGATAATCAAACTTACAGCCTCTCCCCAATACTGTCCTAGTCAGATTAAAACATAATTAGGAAATGCTATATTAAGGTAAATTAAAATACAATAGAACACAGATAATATTAATTTGTGGTTTTCTAAATCAATATGTGGGCCTATAGGGATGTTTCTGTTAGTATTTAAATTTGATACCACTGATTTGCAAAAATTTTCTTTGCTTCTGCATTTATCAGATTCTTTTCAATGTCTTGTCTTAGAATGGACTTTGCCCCTACAGTTAACATTACATAACAATTATTCATTCACTCATTCACTCATTCATTTTTGCTTTTTGGAGGGGGGAAGGTAGGGCAATTGGGGTTAAGTGACTTGCCCAAGGTCACATGGCTAGTTTTTGTGTTAAGTGTCTAAGGCTGGATTTGAACTCAGGTCCTCCTGATTCCAGGGCCAGTGCTCTATTCACTTCACTTAGCTGCCCCATAACTATTATTTATTAATATTACTAAACACTAAAAATTTATATGAGCCTGTGACACTCTTCAGTTCAGAAATGATTTAGGATACTTACTGTAATATAAATCAGTGAATAAACAAGCACTTCTTATTAAGTGTCTACTTTGTGTCCAAGATCTCACTAAGGTGCTAGGGCAACAATGACAAAAGCATAGAGATAAATGACCAGTCTTGTTCTGCCTGGTGGGCAGAGTGGAGTTGGCCAAGGGGGAGAGTCAAATCTCTTTGATTCTTTTGAAGACTGTCCTAGGTTGCTTCTGGGGTTTCTGGCTTCCATTTTTCAGAGGGAAGATGGACAAGCCAACAGCACTTCAAGTTGCTGAAGAAAAAGATTCTGGGAAGACATAAGAGCAGCCAGCAATCTCCATCATTCACTATCCCCAGCTTAGTACACTGGAGACATCAGGGAACTTCTCTTTGGTGAGATCTAGGATTATCTCTCTTGGTTGAGTTGTTACCTTACTCCCAGTGGGAGAGCTCCTTCACTTTATTCACTCTCTATTCTCTTATGTATACTTCCTCTGATTTCTGTTTTGCTGTAATTTGGATATATGTATTTCTTTGCTATTCATTGTTCATTGTGGAACTGGTGTTTGGTGGGAAGCTTTGGATATGAAGCTTGGGGTCTTCCTCTTCCCCAATAATGAACAATAATCAGAAATCAACTTGAAACTGAAAATTATACTCCCTAAAATAATAATATTTAGGGAAGCAGACACAAATAATTCTAACCTAGCACCCCCTCTCTCTGAGAAAAGCTGAGTAGCCTTTGGCCCCAACCTCTTATTTCCCTTCCTGGTAAGAATTAAAGTCTCCTTTGTAGAAAGGTGAGGGAAGAAGTTAGAGATGCTTTGTGCCTTCCTTCAAGGCATACAAAAACACCCTTTGCTACAAAAAGAAAGACAGCCCTCATGACATATGACCCTTGATATGATGTGGTACAGGCTCTTGGGGAAACCCGTTGGACTCTGATCTAATCTCACTTGATGAGGTATTTGCCTGAGGCCATAAGCCTTTCATTATAGCTAGGCCCAAATCTCTTACTTTTACTAGCCTAGCCCTCCATTGTCCAGCTACTTCCTACCCTTGATCCTATCAAAATATCTACATCCAAAGCTGCTACCCTTAAACTAGCCTAGCCTTCCTTTCTCTGTCATCTCTAGGTAGCCTTCAGCTATTTCCCATCCTTAATCCCATTACTGGAGTCTGACCTCATTTGACTCCTCCTCAAGACCCTTCCCAAACTCCTCCTCCAAGATCACTCCTAGATCCCTTCCACAATCTTTCTGTATATAAGATGCATCTTGCCTCCATGAAGGGACCAAGAATTTAATCTAGCACAGATACATTCTATGTCAGGTTATTCTGTCCTGCTTGTCAATACAGGCTTCACATATACTTCAGCTCCTTTAGAGGCTACCCATTAAAGTGAATCTTTAGTAACCTTTGCTTTACTTTGGCAGAAAGAAGACTTGAGTCTAATTCATTTGTCAGGACCCAGTGTGTTGATATTTTGGGGTCTTGATCTCTTCTAATCTAAACCTTAAACCTCAACAGATACACATCAACCCTCTCTAAGGAAACATCAAAGGAGACTAATAAGGAACCAGGAGAGAACAGGAGGTCGTGAAAGTCCAAAGAGGAGGGAATATCCAGGAGAAAAGTGTGGCCAACAGTATAAAGGCAACAGATAGATTGAAAAGAATGAGGACTGAAAAAAACCAATAGGTTTGGCAATCATCGGTAACTCTGGACAGAGCAGTTTCAGTTTAGTGATTTCAGGCTGGAAACCAAATTGCAAACAGTTGAGGAGTGAAAGAGGAAACCTGGAGAGTAGAGACATCTTTTTTTCTTAATCTTTTGCTTAGAAAGGGAAGTAAGATCTATAGTATTATAGCTTGAAGGGACAGCCAGGGTCTACTTAATGTTTCATTGTTGTTTGCTTGTTTATTTTTAAAGAATGGGGAAGAGGAGAAAGTTTAATGGCTAGAGGGAGATGTCAAAGATCAAGAGGGGGTGGTGAGGGGGCAAGGAACAGAGAGAGATGATTGATATTTTAGCTTTTTTTTTTTTTTAAAGCAATTGGGGTTAAGTAACTTGCTCAAGGTTACACGGCTAGTCATTATTTATGTGTGGGTGCTCATTTTCTGAGGCCGGTTTCGATCCCAGGTCATCCCAACTCCGAGGCCAGCGCTCTTACTCACTGCGCCACCTAGCCGCCCCGAGATGATTGATATTACAACATAAAGGGAAGATGGAAGATATGAAATAAGGATATATATAGAGAGAGAGAGACAGAGAGACAGAGACAGAGAGAAGGGATTTGCCTTGGCAAGGAAAGAGACCACCTCTTTGTCAGAAACTAGGACAAAAGGGAAGAAAATGGGAGATGATGTCAAAGAGTTTTGTGATGAAGGGAAAGAGAGAAGAGAGAGGCATGAATGGTTTTAACTTTCTCTATAAATGAAGAGGCAAGGTCCCCAGCTGAGAGAGATTCAGAATGGGGAGCTGTGGGAGATTTGAGGAAAGTTTGGAAAATTACTTAAAGGAAAGAGTTTTGACTTGGAAGTCAGGATACCTAGGCCCTAGTCCCAACTTTGCAACCGACTACAGGACCATGGTCAGGTTGTTGTTGTTTTTGAAGAGGACCAATAACATCATACAGTGATGTGTTGATTTGTGCATAAATTGCATATAAATAAGGGAGAACTGTACAAAGCCATCAGCCTCACTCTCTCCTCCAGAGTCATCAATATCCAGTGGCAAGACAAAAGTCAAGATGACTGGGGATGGACCAGGATGCAGTAGGTGACCTTGGCCTTTCTAAATTAAGTTCTTTGCCTGGTTTCAGTTTGTTTAAGTCTGATTCAATGACTAAGGGCTAGTTAAGTGTTGAGAAAAAAGATGGCTCAACTTACCTTCAGAAAGCATGGTCAAGTCATTTAACTTGCCTAGGCCTGTTTCTTGTAAATAAGGCAGAGGGGATTAGAGCAGGGGTGGGGAACCTGCAGCCTGGAGGTGGCCTTCTAGGTCCTCAATCCCTTTGACTGAATCCAAACTTCATAGAACAAATCTCCTTAATAAAAGGATTTATTCTGTAAAACTTGGAGTTAGTCAAAAGGCTGTACCCAAGAACCTAGAAGGCCACATGTGTCCTTGAGGCCATAGATTCCCCACCCCTGGACTAGAGGTTCCTTTTAAGATTCCCTCTGGCTCAGATTCTAGCCTCCCCTCTCAGCCTCTCATCTATCCTCTTAGCTATAAAAATCATAAACCAATATTTCATGTATTCATGTATTCAACTATTAAATGCTTATTTCTATCCAATTCACACATAGATGAAGATCATTCATAAAATTCTTAGCAGCCTGTGCTCAGCATGGGGAGTTACTTTGATAATTTGGTGGATAAAAGAATCCCCAGAGGCAGGTTTTTCCACATCCTGCTATGTTCCCTATCCTTCCCACATAGATAAGGAGATTGGAATAGAGCATAGATTAGAATTGTAACCCTGCAAAAACTCATTTCTCTAAAGTAACTGTCAGTGGAAAGGCTATTACACTGACTTGGCATTTCTGAACTTCTTTCTTACACTGGAAAAGAAGACATGATAGGGAACAGATATAAAGCAGACATCTGGATGAACACACTACTCCATGGAACTTCGTTTCCTCTGGGCTGAATTTTCCTCTCCCATTTATTTGTCAGAGACCTTACCTAGTTCTAGGTCCTCTGCCCTGTGTCAAATGTGAACCCTGTCATTTCCTCAGTTGCTTTTGTTGTACCAGGAGTGAAACCAGAACCAGTAGAATTTCCATATTTCATTCATATTAGCAGGGAAACTTGTGGAGGTAGATGAAGGAAAAAAGCCATTTGACAAGACTTTCCCCCCTGCCAAGGAAAATATTTTAGAAAGAAAGGATTCTAAACTAGTTTGAGAAATCAGAATAATTTTTCATTAAATAGAAAAGAAGAAAAAGATAGGAGTCTAATAATTTCTCTTTGTTTTAGGAATGTTCTTGCTAGGCATATTCACAATGCTAGCAAGCAAATATTATCTCAAATGAGATAATGTAGGGAAAGTACTTTATGGACCTTAAAATGCCATCTGAAACTTCGTCACAATCTCAAAGGCATTAAAATTGTAGCAACCACAAGGGGAATAGGAAGATTTATGTCAGGCATAAGTAGGTTGCAGCATGTTTCTAGTGATGATGGTTCCAGAAAGCAATGTAAAGTGGGTCCTACCAAATCCCTTTTGTGAAACAAATATGAACTGATACCTAAACCAGGAAGAGTAAAAACAAAGAAAGAAAATTATAGACCAATTTAATTAATGACGATGGATGCAAAAATCCTAATAAAACACTATCTAAGAGATCACAACAGTATATTACAAAGATTAGACACTATAACCCAATGGGATTTATGCCAGGAATGCAAGGATGGTTTAACAAGGAAAACTATTAATATCATTAATTGTATCAATAATAAAAATAAATCATCTGACTATATCAATAGATGCAGAAAATGTTTTTGATAAAGTACTACACTTTTTATAAAATACACTTGAAAGTATAGGCATAAATGGGTT
Source organism: Gymnobelideus leadbeateri (assembly GCA_011680675.1). Taxonomy (NCBI): domain Eukaryota; kingdom Metazoa; phylum Chordata; class Mammalia; order Diprotodontia; family Petauridae; genus Gymnobelideus; species Gymnobelideus leadbeateri. Next base: position 242,719 of record WOXC01010427.1, on the reverse strand, counting down.
TTTCCTTAATTGATGAAAAGCATTAACCTAAAACTATCATCAAGCATAATTTGTAATAGAGATAAGCTAGAAGCCTTTCCAGTTAGACCACATGTGAAACAACGATGCCTACTATAACCAATATCATTCAATATTGTATTGGAAATCCTAGCAATAGGCAGGAAAGAAAAAAATAGAAGGAATCAGAATAGGAAATGAATTAACAAAACTATCTCTTTTTGCAGATGATATGATATACTTGGAAAATCCCAAAGATTCAATTAAAAAGTTAGCTGAAACAATTAGTAATTTAAGCAAAGCAACAGGATATACAGTAACTAATCCACATGAATCATCAGCATTCCTATATCATAAACAAAACCCTGCAAAAGGAGATAGTAATATCTCATACCCCATTTAAAATAACTTTAGACAGTATAAAATACCTGGGAATATGCCTGCCAAAACAAACTCAGGAACTATATGAATAAAATTATAAAAAATATTTTATACAAATAAAACCAGATTTAAATAATTAAAGAAATAGTAATTGTTCATGGGTAGGCAGAGCCAGTATAGACAATTTTACCTAAACTAATTTATATATTCAATGCCATTCCAATTAAATTACCAAAAAGTTATTTTACTGAATTAGAAAAAATAATAACAACATTCATTTGGAAGAATTAAAAAGTCAAGAATATCAAAGGAAGTAATGAAAAAAATGTAAAGGAAGGAGGTTTAGTAGTACCAGATTTTAAACAATAGTATAAGGCAGTAATTATCAAATCTGGTACTAGCTAAGAAATAGAAAGGTAGATCAGTGGCACAGAATAGACATACAATTTTACAGCAGCAAATGAATATAGTAACCATGTGTTTGACAAATGATCCTGTCCTCTCTTTCAAGTCTTTTTATATATTCAGTGGTTCAGCCTGCTTGGACTCCTTGCCATTCCTCACAAATGACTCCATTTCCTTTCTTCATGCCTGTTTACTATTACCCATGCCTGGAATTCTCCTCCTCTTCAATATATCTCCACCTATTAAAATCCCTGACTTCCTTCATGATTCAACTTTTATACCACCAGGAGAACAAAAGCAGGATCCCCAACTGTTAGTGTTTTTCCCTCTAAGTTTACCTTCCATAAATTTGTATGTATCTTCTATGCATTTATTTATATACATGTTATTTTCTCTACTAGAATGAAAGTTTCTTGAGGGCAGGGACTAATTTTTCTTTTTTCTTTGTAGCATCGTGTATAGCACATGGTAAATGCTTGATAAATACTTACTGATTTACTGATATGCTTGTGAAAAATTTTAAAATAAATTGGTCATGATATCATTTCCACAATTACTATTCTCAGAGATATTTCACAGGCTTTGGGCTATGAACCTTCATATAATTGTGACATCTATTTATGTCATTGAGTCACAAATCATTTAAAATCTCTTTGAAGATTCTTTAAATATTTATTAGATATTTAATTAATTAACTAGGTTTGGTTTGGCAACAGTAGAGTATGTGTGTGTGTGTATGTGTGTGAGTGTGAAAGAGAGAGAAAGAAGTACTTTTTCATCTTAATATATCAGAACATCTTAATATCGGGTAATCTAGTTCAGTCTTTACCAAGCCCTTGAGACCCTTATAAAAATATCCTAGAAAAATGATCTTACAACTTCTACTCAAAAGTTTCTGATTATGTGGAAATGTACTCCTTCATATGGCACCCCTTTTCACCTTTTCAATAACCCTAATTGTTGCAACGTCTTACTGTATATTGAACAGAAATTTACCTCTGTATAACTTTCATTATTTTTTCCTTGTTCAATCTTCTGGAGCCATACAGACCAAAACTAATCTCTCTTCCACATTATGACTTTTCAAATTGTAAAAGATATCTAATATGACCTCAATTGGTTTTTCCTTTTCTCTCTTTAAATTTACATACCACCCCCAGGTCCTTCAGTATGAGATGCTTTCAAATTTATGACCTTCAGTATGAGATGCTTTCAAATCTTTTCACCATCCTTCACCACTCCATTTCACTACTGTTGACACACAAGCTCTGGCCTGCTCTGTTTTCAGTATGGGGTGGTTTGCTCCTCCTTAGGTAGCCTGGTGGACCCCTCTGTGCCTCACAGGAGTTCACCATATTGATACTGGACTACTTCAGATACCAGATTGACTTAATTTACTGTAGCAAATAACACCTGAACTTAAGCCGCAGCCTCCTTAGTAGGAGGGACTGTAGGCAGGTACCACCATGATGCCCTTGTTCAAGACATTTATAAAGCTGTTCAGTATGCCATTTCTATTTTCACTAAAGTCATTTATAAAAATGTTGAATAGGGGAGGCTAGGTGGCACAGTGAATAGAGTGCCAGCCCTGGAGTCAGGAGGACCTGAGTTCAAATCTGACCTCAGACGCTTAACACACAGACAAAAAAACTAGCCATGTTACCTTGGGCAAGTCACTTAACCCCAATTGCCCTACCTCCCCCCCACCAAAAAGAAAGAAAAAAAATTAAATAGAAAAGAGCCAAGAAGAGAGGCCCTCAGTATAACCACTAGAAACTGTTCTATAGGCCGAAGTTAAAACCTTAATTAGATAGTTTTAGGGAATGTGGTTACTTTTTCTCAATTGTGAATCCACTCATCTGCTACATAATCCTCTAACTCACATTTCTTCATTTTTTCCACAGGGATATTATAAAGACTTTGTCAGAAACTTTGCAGAAATCCAATCATATGATTTATAGCATAGTCTTGACCTATTAGTTTGTTTTAGTGAGTCCACATTAATTCCTAGTTGTTATTCTTTTTTAGAAACTAATTAATAATTAATTTTAGTTACTTTTTAATTTAATAGTTACTTTTAGATACCAATTAATAGTTAATAGTCTATTTTAGAATTTTGCCTGACATCAATGTCTAACTCACTGGCTTGTAGTTTGCAAAAGCTACCTTCTTAAGAATTATGAGGATATTTCCCAAATTCTAGTTTTTTACATTTCTTTTTCCTTGATGACTTCTAATCTAAGAGAATTTTGATAATCACATGTTCAAGTTCTTTTAATACCATGAAAGATTTCATTCATCCAGGCCAGGAAATTTGAATTCACTTAGTTCATAGGTAAATCTCTTCCTTTCTTTTCATCTTTCTTTTATTCTCATTTCCTAATAACCCTATTTGTTCTAACCTTCCTGATTTTGTCCTTTGACCAAAAAAAAAATTGAATAAGTAATGGCAACTTAATAGTTTTCTCTTTTATCCATTAACATTATCCCCATCCATTCCTCATAGTACATTAATGCTACTTTGTTTTCTTGCCCTGATTATAGCTTTAAAAGTTCCTTTTTGTTGAATTTGGCATTTTCCATAAATCTTATTTTATTCTCAGGCTTCCTGCCACCATTTTTTACAGACCTATTCTTTTTTCTTCTTCCTTCTTTAACAAGGCCCATCTTTTGTACATATCTTTTTTGAATTAGAGTTCATCAGACAGTTCCCTATGAACCTACATTAGTATCTTTAGATCATTGCTTCTTGGGACTTGAAATATGCTCATGTGAATCATAAACACTGACCTGGGATTTTATTGAATAACAAAGGATGGATGGAAAACTTTAGAGTCAATTAGAAGGAATTATCCTTTTTAATGCTGGACATGTAATTAGCATTTTGGGTACATAATCTTGTATTTAATATTTTATAGGGAAAAGATTACTAAAATTGACAGAGCTTCATTTACATCGAGATAAACAGATTATACTTTGGGAGGCTCTCCTTCCCAAAAGAAAGCCATTTCTTCTTCACTGTGTTCACATGTGATTTTTACACGATAAACCTTTATTTGTGATTCTCCTCCTCCAGATACTTTCCTTCTTAGATCCTCTGACTTGTAGATATGAACATCCTGTACTTTGTTGTTCAGTCTTTTTTTCTAGTCATGTCCAACTCTTTATGACCCCACTTGGGGTTTTCTTGGCAAAAATATTGGAGTGATGTGCCATTTCCTTCTCCAGCTCATTTTACACCTTAGGCTACTTAAAAGGGAACCCAGATATTCAGACTTAATGAAACAGTCTCAGAAAAGGTGGCTTATTATTTGAAACAATCCACTTTGAATTAAGGTACTTTGGCAGCTTACTTCCATTTTTCAGAACAGTTGAGTGAAATAATGCTGAAGATTAAAGATGCTAGTCAAAGGTAGAAAATGAAGCATTCAGTTAAGGATTAACTCATTTTATTTTGAAATCCAATGGTAAAACTTTTGCTCAATGTTTTATGGTAAAGCATTAGGACAAAGTCATGGAAAAAACACTGATTAAAAATAGAAAATACTTTGTCAAATAGCTTAGGGAGATACTAAAAGGAGTACAACAGGGGTCAGCATTTGGACCTCAATGTTTTTAATTTGCATACATTTCTGAAGGCCAGCTGTGGAGTCACTGTTGCCTGTTCCCAACATCTTGTTCAATGCAATCATTCCAGAGTATCGATTTACATATGCCTTGTCATTTCGACTCATGATGATTAAAATATATTTTAAAAGATGCTAGATCATTCTGTGGTATCTTTGGGGATACATGGATGCATGACAAACCTTAAGACCAAAAGAGACAGATACTAGACTGAACCAAAGAAATCCAACACATAGTCAAGAGTCTTCATCTGGGAGGATAGAGAGAGAACTGAGAGCTTTGCACTACTATTGAGGAAGCTGGCCCACTATGAGTAGTCAGTGTAATGATATAGTAGTCAAAACAGAAAACCTAAATGAAAGCCAGGATATCATTCAAAACATTGGAAAACCTAGATCTTCAACTCAAATACTGAAAAGGATCTGTGATTTTATCACTGGGAAGTTCCCTCCAAAGTAGAAGACCCATCCATGCCTGCTCATCCCGGGATACTCTTGTCCATATTTTCCCAAAAGTTCACCACAAGGGTGCTGAGGGACTTTCTTGCTTTTTCCCAATATTGAAAGGGCTTAAAGTGCCCAGTAAGAGTGCAAGTCAATAGAGGAATAGGTGCTATTATTTAGGTTCTGTTTTTTATGACTGAGAATATATGTGGCCAGGAGAACAGATCAAGGAAAGCTTCGTTGAAGGAGGTAATACATGAAGTGGGACTTGAAGAAAGAGAAGAATTTCACTAAACAGAGATGTAGAGGGAGTGTGTTCTAGGCATAGACAATATCAGAGACAGAGATCAGAGAAGAAAGACATGACAAAAATAGAACACAGACAAATTTGGCTACAATAAAAGGTAGAAGAGGGGGATGGAAAAGTAAGTTGGAGTTAATTTGTAGAGGGTCCTGAATGACAGGACTAGGAGTATACACTATTCTTTAGGCAATCACACAGAACAATCCTTATTAAAGGATTAATGTGATCAGAACCATGTCTTAGAAAGACAACCCAAGCAACAGTACAGAAAATTGTAAGGCAGTGGATCAATGGGAGATAAGATAAAATTACAGCACTAGGTCTCCTAACCTGGACCAGCATGTGACTTTTTTGTTTTGTTTTTGGGGGTTTATTTTTGGTGAGGCAATCAGGGTTAAGTGATTTGCCCAGGATCACACAGCTATTAAGTGCCTTAAGTCTGAGGCCAGATTTGAACTCAAGTCCTACTGATTCCAGGGCTGGTTCTCTAGACACTGTACCACCTACCTGCCCCTGGACTAGCATGTGAGCAGACTCATACTGTTTAGAGGTAGAGGGGATTTCGAAGTCATTGAGTCCGACCCTCCTCATTTTATAGAAGAGGAAATAGATACAGGAATATGAAGTAATTTGCTCAAAGTTACAATATGAATTACTGACAGAACTGGGGCTCCAAAATCAGCCTCCTATCTACTCCTTTATTACTCTTTTCAAGTAGAGAAAGGGCTAGACTTTTGATTTCATTGGTGGAGAGAACCCCATTATAATGAACGCTCCTCTACCAAGGCAGGCCAGCACTTTCTTGTATCAGAGAAGTGGTTAGAACTCTCAGATGTCAGTGGTTTGCCCAGGATCACACTAGAATTTATGTCTTCCTGGTTCTGAGGCTGGTCTCTATCCTTTGTACCACACTGACCTGCAAGGAGATAACAAACAAAATAAAAGTCATGAAAACCAAAAGTGAGCTTCCAGGGACTCACCTTCAATTTGAGACATCCTTATATGTAAGTATCAACTAAGTGGGGACATTATAATTACCCACAGAACTACTCTCCCAGAATAGCCTGCTGGGCTTGCTGGGTGGAGGCATTGGTTGAAATAGCAAAATGAATGAGATATGTACTATGAATGAAATACATACTGTTTTCATGACGCACTAAACTTTGAACTTATGGTGCCTCATGCAAAGGAACCAATCCCAGCAACTTTAGCATGTGTGCATTCCGGGCTGATGATTCAGAAATCTTCCTTGATCATCTTGAACAATTTGAAATCAACTGGTATTCCAAACTGGGGACTATTTCCTAAAGAGAACAGTTTCTACAGTGTATTTCATTTACCAGGTGTCACTTTTAAATGAAGAAACTGACAGTGAAATGCTCTGTGTCATCCACTTCACAGGAAGCCAAACATTTCCTTCTGCTCCTTAATTAGAATTATCCTTGATATCTCTGACTAGACAGACCCAAGTCATAGATCTTTGTGATTTAATTATGAGTAGAAAGAATATTTCTGGCTGCCAAGTCTCTGTAAATTCACTAAGAATCATAGTCCTATGAGATCATGTGATCCAACCCCATCATTTTGAAAAGGTTACCCATAAAGAGGGTTAGGGTTGCTCTGGAGACCCCAAAATACCAACACACCAGGTCCTGCTGAGTGAATTCTACTCAAATCTTCTCAGCCAAAGAAAAGTAAAGTTTATTAAAAGTTCGCTTGTATTAGACACAGAGTAAGTCTGTGCTAGGTCATTCTATGGCATTCTCACACCACATCGCATGAGATGGGGTATTATATACAGAAAGTTGTGGGAGGAATCTAGGGGTGGTCAAGAGGAGGAGTTTGGGGAAGGTCTTCAGGAGAAATCAGAGGAGGTCAATGAGTGATTAAGGGTGGGAAGTTGCTGGAAGCTACCTGGAGACTACAGACAATGGTGGGCTATATCAGTTAGAGGGTGGATTGATAGGCGCAAGGGTGAGAAGTAGATGGACAATAGAGGGCTAGGCTAGTAACAGAGGTTTGGGCCCAGCCACAATGTAAGGCTTATGGCCTTATGCAAATGCCTCATCAAATGGGACAATTTAATCAGAGTTCAAGGGGGTCCCCAGAGCCTGTACCTCAAAGATTCAAGGAGAGCTCAAGGGGGTCCCCAGAGCCCATACCTCATCAATTTCACAGATAAGGAAACAAGCCTAGGGATATTAAGCGCCTTGCCCAAAGTCACAGGGAACATCCAGTATGGGATTTGAACCCAGAGTCAGTACTCTTTCTACTGAATCATGTTTCTTTCAATTCTTAGAGATGAGGAAGGAGATATCTTTCATTATGGCAGCAACAATATCTCCACATGAACCTATTCTCGTTCACGTCCTTTAATTAGCTTTTTTGTTGGGACAATGCATGAAGCTACTAGCGTCCCATTGGTTTATTCATCAGCACCATCACAAGAAAACTCCTTTTAATAAGAAGGTTCTTATAAAATGTTGCTTTTACAGATTTAATTGCTTTCTTCAAACAGAAGAGCTCATTCAATACTAAATCTTTGTTTTACTAGTGAGGAAACAGACCCAGAGAAGTTAAGACACCAAGAGTAACAGCTATTTAGCAGCAGAGCAGAGACTAAAGTAGAGTCTCCAGACTCTGAGGCCATATTTCTTTCCACTAGAGTTGATAGTCTTATATTTATTTTTTTAATTAATGTAAATTAAAGAGTTTGAAGCTCCCTTTGAAAGAATAAGAGATGTCTGTAACCCTCCTCAAGTGTCACAGACACACACACAAAAAAGGTGTTGGCCTATAAAGGGAAGGACAGGAAGCTTTAGTAAGCAAAAAGATAAAATAGCCTGACAGTGAAATTTATGAGAAGAACTAGGGGACTGTGCTGACTTTCAGAAATCAGAGGGCTTAGAAGACTTACAACAGCCCTAGAAGGTAGGGAGCACAAAGATTACTCTTGTCTATTTTACAAATGAAGAAACAAACTAAGAGAAATGGAGTGGCCTGCTTTGGTCACATACCTAGTATATGTCAGAGCTGGTATTCAAACCCAAGTCCCTTGACAGTGAGTGAGTCAAACACTCTACTATATCATTCCTTATCTCACAGGATATCCTGTGCTAGTATCAAATACAATATGCTTTTTTTGTGTGTGATTAAGCTGGAAATTCACTTTTATATTCATTTAAAATAATCTCAGTTCTTTTTCAAAATTGATTATTCTTTACTATATAGCTATCCTGGGTATAAAGCAATCATTCATTGTTGTTCTAAAATTTTAAACATTTATTTTGCTTTCAATTTATGAAATAAGACAAACATTTCCATAATGTAGCATAATAAAAAAATTGATGATGCTTTTAAGAATTAAAGTACAATATAAATGTAAGTCTTTATTAACTCTTTTACCTTTTAAAAATGCCCACCAGTTTAGTATAGAAAGGACTTCAAACTAAGGCCAGGTTTAGGCAAAAATAGTATAACAGGTGAGGTCTATCTTTGTCCTTCCTATTTAGACTTGTTATAGCTCTACTTATCATGGGATTAGTGAATCAATTTCTAATTTTCATGCATTCATAATTTGTAATGTAGTGCCAGGAGGATACCTGGTGGAAGGACTCTCCCTTCTTCCCCCAGCTCCCCCCTCCATCATCAGAGTAGGCACTCTGACTCTTTTCAGCTACAAGAATACCTTTTAATTGGCTGCTGTGTCAGAACTCCATGTATACACTAAAGTGATAATCCCCTCCTGTCAGGACTCTTCTTCCCTAATGGCCTTGAGCATGAGACCTACACTGAAATGGGGATTGAGGTAAGAGAAGGGGCCTGATCATTACACAAAGTTCTCTCCCCAAGGGGGTGCTGCATGAATATGCATCCCTAATAAAACTCATAATTCATATCAGTCATGCTTAATTGCAGTTACTAGGAAGAACTGTAAACTCCTAGACAACTAAAGTGTAGTTTCCTGGGGAAGGAACATATGAGCTCCTTTTTTTGCAGCAGTGTGCTAGAGCTGGTTACAACAGTTTGGGAGAACCAATTGTTAAACTTTCAGTGTGACCCTTTACACCTCCAAAACTGGCAAGCACTACAAATCGGGGCTTGATTTATTATTATTATTATATTTTTGTTTACTGTCTAGACTTAAGAAATTGATGGAAAAAAATGAGCAACTGATGCAAGGAAACAGACTGAATTGCCAAGATTTGATAGTTCTTTGTCCTGGTCATTTCACTAAATTAAAAGGCATGAGGTTCTTGGCAATTGGAGAGAAGGCAGTCAGAGTAATTTCCCTAGGATTATGGCAGCAACCCAGGACCTGCAGACAGCACAGTAGATTCAGTGAAATAATATCTGGATTCATGACTATGAGTGAAGCATAAGGCCCTCTTCAGGGTCAAAGCTTTTCTTAGTGGGCTGGGACTGACATTAGGAAATACTTTCAATGAAGTCAATTAGGTTCTTGTAACATTGGCAGCTAGGTGGTTCAGTGGATAGAGTGATATCTGGAGTCAGGAAAACTCATCTTCCTGAGTTCAAATCCAGCCTCAGATACCAGCCATGTGACTCTGAGCAAGTCACTTAACCCCGCTTGCCTCAGTTTCCTTATCAGTAAAATGAGCTGGAGAAGAACATGGCAAAACCACTTCAGTATCTTTGCCCCAAATGGGATCATAAAGTGTTGGACACAACTGAATAACAATGAATTACATGTAGATATATGCAAAATGTATAGAAAGTAAATACAAAGGCGGCAAGGTGGCACAGTAAATAGAGCACCAGCCCTGGAGTCAGAAGGACCTGAGTTCAAATGTGACCTCAGACACTTAACACAAAAAGTAGCCATGTGACCTTGGGCAAGTCACTTAACCCCAATTACCCTCCAAAAAAAAAAAAAAAAGAAAGCAAATACAAGCTCACTTTGATGGGGAAGCTGCTAGTGTACCTGGGAGAACAAGGGAAGGCTTGGGGTAGAATGTGGCATTTGAGCTGAGTCTTAAAGGAACTTGGGCATTCTGAGAGACAGAGATGGACTGGGGGCAGCCAGTGCAAAATCATGGAGATGGGAGATATAGAATAAAAAGCAAGAAGTCCAGTGAGTATAGATGAGAGTAATGTATAGCTAGACTGGAAAGGCAGGTGTGACCAGGTTACAAAGGGCTTTAACTATCAAACAGAGAAATGTGTATTTGAAGCTAGAGCAATGGTTCTTCTCTCTTTTTAATGTGATGGATCCCTTCGCAGTCTGATGAAGCTTAGGGACCCCTTTTCCGAATAAGGTTTGTAAATACACAAAATATATAGGATTACAGAGGAAACCAACTATATTGAATTAGTTACCCAAAGTATTTTTAAAAATGAGTTTTTAGACTCCTGGTTAAGAATCTCTAACCCATCCAGTAGGGAGCCACTGGAGTTTATTGAGTCAGAGAATGGCATGGTCAAACCTATATCATATTAACTTTGGCACATAAAAGGGGTTAAGTGTATTGCCAGTTCCTCAGCTAATTGACAGGGAATACAGGTCCTCTGAATCTGAATCCAGTGTTCTTTCCCCTACACACCGCTGCCATAGTTACTTTTTTTTTTAATAAGCATAGTTGTTACAGGCAGCTCGCCTAAGTCTGCTAGGTCAAAAAGACCTGATCAAATTTGACCTCATATGCTTAATTGCTATGTGACCTTAGGCAAGTCCCTTGGGGTTGTTCGGTCATGTCTAACCCTTTGTGACCTCACTTGAGGTTTTCTTGGCAAAAACACTGGAGGTTAATTGACTTACCCAGGATCACTCAGCTAGTAAGTGTCTGAGGCTGTATTTGAACTCAAGTCTTCCCAACTCCAGGCCTAGTGCTCTAGAGATCCACTGGGCCATCTAGCCACCTCACAAAGTTACTTAAGTTTCTTCATTTGTAAAATAAGGATAATAATAGCATCTATCTCCTATGGAATATTTGTAACGTGCTTTGCAAACCTTAAAATGATAGGTGTTATTCTTAATAAAGTTCCCTTGGGTCATATCCTAGCTCCAATATTTGTGTGTGTGTGTGTGTGTGTGTGTGTGTGTGTGTGTGTGTGTGTGTGTGTGTGTGTGTAGGTGGGAAGTGTTATTGTACCAAATTCTAGCAGAATTAATATTCTGGGTTTTAGGGAGTGAGGGAGGCAAAAATCATTACAAATACAGTCATATGTTTAGACCAAAGTTCTAGCTATCATGTAGTTCAAATTATACTCAAAACTGGCTCACTAAGAGGATTCTTAAGAAGACTGACTATCAGACAAGCAGACAGCTTTGAGAAAACACACACACACACACACACACATACACATCTCTGGGGCGAGTCCCACGGTCTTGCTAGCTACACTTGGGCTATGTTCCCTTTTGCTTAAGGAGAGTATTTGCTGCTGTCAGAGGTGTGCACCACATGGATTTTATGGATGTAAATCCCTTTACAAAGAACTTGAGGAAAAATTTGATTTTTTGAACTTATTCATCTCAGTCTTTAACCCCTCTCTACAACTTAAATCAACTCAGCCAATACATTTTTAGAACACTTTATACAACCAACCCAATTCCAGTTCAGTATGTGACAAACTCCTATGCATCAATGTGCTGAGAAGAGTCAGGGGCTTTGTCGATTCTGTTTAGCAATTATGATGACCTTTGCATTTTCCCTTCAGGACACACATATTCACAAGCCTTGGCTACTTCTGTCCTGTCCGGAATGTCTACTTTGAAAAATACATGAATATATATGAATAGGAATTCCAGACGCTTCAGGCTTTCTCTCCCCGCTCTCACCCCCAACCCCCCCCCCCCAAGGCTTTAATGTTTGCCTTCTAGCTTATTGAAGTATTGTAGGGCCTATTCTAGCCACTGGTGATTGCTTTCCAGCCCTTCTTTTGGTGCAAGATGCTTGATATATGAAATCCTGAACAAAAAGTTCTGGGTAAATGTTAACCTGTTTACTGCACCTTACATGCTTAATAGTCTAGAAATTGGCTCAGCAGAATTAAGGGGTAAATAAAAAATCCAAACCATGAACAAACTTAATGACACCTTTGTTCTTTGTTTTGACATAAGGCATGTTATGAGCTAATGGCCACCTATGTGGAGGAGTGAACTCCTGGGCTCTGGGAAAATTTCAGCGTCCAGCCAAGGTACGAGCCAAGAGTATGAGAATATGACCCAGTCTCTCTAAGAACAGGCTTAATAGGTTTACAAAATCAGCCACTGGGGAGAAAAACTCTCCTCTTCTCTTCTACTTCCTTCATCCCCCTCAACTAATGATGCTGTTCAAAGATCAAAAGGATGGATGTAAGACAATGGAGGTAAAGTGTGATACCTAGCTTCCTCAGTGATCGCTGACATAGAATCCCCAAGAAGGAAGGAAAGCTGGTGACGCAGCACTAGTGACACAAATCACAAGTGGAATCTTTCGTGCATAAAAAGAACACTTTAGTCAGTCATCCTTGTGGCTGCCTCTAAACTACCTACTTCTCCACTCCCCACCAAGAGCTGAACTGACAGCAGGCACTGCTAGGGCTTTGAGTGGAGACACAGTTCAAGACACAGACATAAGAATTTGCAGTATCCAGTGTAGCTTCCTAAGACACCCATGAGTTGTAAAGAATTATCAGTAAAACTCATTTGAACACAAAAATTGTGTGTGTGGTCTCCATTCCTTCTGAAGCATGGATGCTCACACACACACACACACACACACACACACACACACAATTTCTTTAGAGGAATATTTGCCACTAAATATAAGAAAATAAGTAGACCTTGATCACTTCCTTCAATTTTAGGAAAAATTTGATGGGATTCAGAAAGCAGGAATGAGTATTCAATTGTTCAGTCAAGTCAGATTCTTCATGACCCATGGACCATATTGTCCATGGAGTTTTCTTGGCAAATTTCTGGAATGGTTTATCATTTCCTTCTCCAGTGGACTGAGGCAAACAGAAGTTCAGTGACTTACCCAGGGTCACATAGCTACTAAGTGTCTGAAGCCAGATTTAAACTCAGTTCTTCCTGCCCTGGGGAGGTAGGTGGTGCATTGGATAAAGCACTGGGCCTGGAGTCAGGAACATCTGAGTTCAAATTGGGCATCAGACACTTAGTAGCTGTGTGACCCTGGGCAAGTCTCTCAGCCCAATTTGTTTTTTATTTGTTTGTTTCCTCATCTATAAAATGGGGATAACAACAGCACCTATCTCCCAGGGTTGTTGTGAGGATCAAATAAGAGAATAATTATAAAGCATTTAGCACAGTGCCTGGCACATAGTAAGCATTATATAAATGTTAGCTATAATTATTTTTGCATGTAAAATAATTCCTTGTTAAATGGAATTAATGTACTAAACGTAGGCATTGTCACCTTGTTGCCTTTGCTGTCCATCATTACAGTTTTTCAATCTCTTCTGAAATGCAATTGTCAAACCTCTTTAGGTGAATTTTTCATCCAGACTCACCTACATCTGCAAATTTAAACTTGTGTAGTCCTTAAGAATTCTTTCACATGCACTCTTACCAAACATAGCCTAGGAACCAAAGTTTTGTGGTTCTTTGACCACATTCCTTGGAATAGCTCAAAGCATTTTAGAAACCTTTGAAAACACCTCTAAAGATAACTGAAGAGCACTGAAGGGCACCATGTAGAGAAACATTTGCTCAAGCCTGGGAACATAAGGGGACTTTTCATTAAAGTTATCTCTCTGGAAGAGATATTTTTCCAATTCCTTTAAATGATATCCTGTGGCAAAACAAACTCATTGTGATAAGACTAAGGTCATTAAGTTATATTTTACGTTATGGATTTCTATTCTTTTTATAAGGACTTGAAGTGATTGATTGTGTGTGTGTGTGTGTGTGTGTGTGTGTGTGTGTGACTGGCCCATCAGATTTCCCCAGTGCTCAGAAATACTTATGTTCTCTAATACCTATTTATACTTCTGTGATTGCAAACTGAGTTTTACCTAAGTTTGTGGAATGGGAACAAGCAAGGTAAATATCTACAGAACATCATTATGTTTTTTGTTGTTCATTCTTGAAGAATGAGGGGGAATCTATTGCAACATAAATATCGGCTTTCTCTCTTGACTTTAAGGACAGAAATAAATCAGGCCCAAGGAGTTTGGCCGAATTCTTCCTGACAGTATTTCCCAACAGAGCAGCACACTCAGTCTGAATAGCACAGGTCAAGTAATGAAGGTTGGAAATGAAAATCCTGAAAAGGTTGGAATTGGCAGAAATAGAGCCCACAGCCCCTCACCACTGGCTGCTTGTAGTATATAAAGGTAGATGTCCCCAGTGGAGTTCTAAATATGCAGAATTGATCCTTTTTGGTAATGGAATACTGTTGTACTTGAAAACATTTAGTTCCCATATCCATAATAGCAAAAATCTCAGATGTTCTAAAAAGCTAGGAGGTTGCACTGGTTCTCTTTAAGGGACTTAGCTTTAGTGCTAGCGTCCATACTTTTTTAACATACAGCATTTGACAACCTCCCAATCCTCTTCTTTAGCAACAGTATATTTAAATGCTTCCAGGTGGGCAACATATTGGGAGCTATCCATGCGAGTGAGTGAGAAACTCAACTGCAGAATGTAGAATGAATAATCCGGCAGCCAAGCTGGGAGTCTAGCCAGCTAAGCATTACAATAATGTAGCTGGGAAATAATGAGGGCTTGTAGTATGATCTCTGAAATAGAAGCAGTCAACTATAGACTCACAGGGGAATTTATCTTGAAATGAAAAACCGATAACCTGCTGAGGAATGGATGGATGGGCTTTTTAATTGTCAAGCTTGGGTCTAGAAGGACATAGAGTTAGCATAGAGGACAGCCTCAGGGATAGAATATATTGTTTATTTAAGGAAGGGATATTACCAGCAGAACACAAGTGAAAATCTGGTTTTTTTTTGTTTGTTTGTTAGTTCATTTATTCATTCGTTTGTTTGTTTATTGCCAATCAGCCTGTGGACTCAACCTGTCTGGTTCTACAAATTAAAGTAGTACATTCTCCCCTCCCCAAACATTTTCTGCTTCTGCTGGAAAATAGGCAAGTTCAAAATTAGAATGAAAGGCAACATGGGCATAGGCTTGTACATTGTTAGAATTTGTAGGGACTTTAGCAAAACACTTAGTTTTTTTACTTTTTCAGTTTACTTTGTTGTTATTAAAATATATATTGATGCCTTATTTTTATATCATATTCATTTTTTAATATGCCTCGCCTTAATAATTTTCCCAGTAAACCTGCTCTTTCAACAAAAATTACAAAACCATAAACAGTTCAGCAAAACTAAACAACTGAACAATTGTGTCTGACAGCTAAAGCAACAGTCTGCATTCACATTACAATGAAGGGAGAGCTAGCATTTTCTCATCTTTTCTCTCTGGTCAGGCTTGGTCATTATAATTAAATGGTGTTCAGTTTCATTTTATTGTTCTGTTTTCATCACAGTAGTCATTGAGGATATTGTTTTCCTGGTTCCATTTAATTCATTCTGTATCGATTCCTGAGTCTTCCCATGCTTCTCTGAATTCTTCATATTTATAATTTCTTACAATGAAGTAACATTCCATAATATTTATGCACTATACCTTTCAAAGCATTCTCTCCATTTTGAATATGAGGAAGGTATGATTCAGAATGATCATGATTTGTCCAAAATAGCAGAGCTAGGACAACTAGAACTTAGCTCTCTTGAGACCCTGGACAATATTCTTTCTACTATATCATTCTGTCTCAATAGAAAGAGGGCATCTGGATGGAACACTGATTTGTGGCCTTGGACAAAAACTTGACTTCTCAATGACTCAGTTCCTTATCTGTAGAATGAAAATAATACCTGCCACTTTCTTCTCGATAGAAGTATCCTGAGGCTCAATGGAGACAAAGTGCCAACAAATGAAACCACTCTAAAATCATATGTGCTGAAGATGGGAGGCAAATGGTAAAAGATGGCATAAAAGTGCGCTTTACATTTTTTTTGTTATTCTAAGAGATTTACAGAAATGATGTGTATGGTATGGAGTTCTCTCCCCAAAGAATACCTTCGTGTGTATTGGAAAAGAGGGAGAAATGGAGAGAAGACATGGACATTTCCTTTCATTCTATGGACAATGGAAGTATAGAGAAGCCAGGCAATTCAATTTTTTTTTTTAAGCAATTGGGGTTAAGTAACTTGCTCAAGGTTACAGGGCTAGTCATTATTTATGTGTGGGTGCTCATTTTCTGAGGCCGGATCTGATCTCGGGTCATCCCAACTCCGAGGCCGGCTCTCTTACTCACTGCGCCACCTAGCCGCCCCTGGTCAATTCAATTTTTAAAAGTTTTTGATCCCTTTACTATATACAAGGTAAGGAACTAGCATTAGAGCAAGGGTTCTTAATATTTTTGTATTACAGACCCTCTTGGTGGTCTAGCAAAGACAATAGAGTGTCTTCCTAGAATACTATGTTTAAATGCCTGAAATAAACATGTAGAATTGCAAAGAATGATCACATTAAAATGCAGATACAAAATATTTAAAAATCAAATTCATACATCTTAGGTTAAAAACCTCTGCACTGGGGGATTAAAAAAATCTATTTCCTGCTCTAGATAAGCCTCCAGTTTATAGACAGATTTACAAATAATGATGAAACAAATTCAAATATAGAACAGATACACATTGGTTGGTTGTTGTCCTTTGTTCTCCCCAAAATGAGATCACTATGTTAGAGTCAAGTTACAGTGCAGTCAGATGTGGCTGTTCAGACCAATACAAACTTGGAATGCTCTACCACAGGTCGGGCACAAATAGTCCATAAGAACATTTGGGGAGGATTCTCTAAATTTGCACATCTCGCATTTCTTTTGAGCTACTTCAGTTCTGCTTTGCTCAAAGAGCACAGATCCTTCTCTGATGAGGGCACACCAGGTTGAATGATCCTGTGCCAGTGTCTCCCATGTCACACAATCAATTCCAAAGTTCTTAAGAGAGACCGACCTTGAGAGTGTTTGTCCTTGTATGGCTTCTTCTGACTTACCTTTTGTGAGTTCTCTATAAAATATTGTTTTAGGCAATCATATATTTGGCATTTAAACAGTGTGGGCAGCCCATCGTAGTTGCACTCTGCAGAAAGCTCTAAAAGATTTGAGGAAAAAGATTATGTTCTTTTGGAGAAATCAGGAAAAGCTTGTTGGTACTTGAGCTGAACCTTGCAGAGTAGGGAGGACATTAACAGGCAGAAATGGATAAGAGGGAAAGGAAGGGAAGGGAATGTCATGAGTAAAGGCACAAATATAGGCAGAGTAAGGGTTATCCCCCACATATAGAATGGGGGCATCGTGTGTGGCTCAAAATGAAGCAGAAAACCATCTCTAGCCTCTTTTCCCCAAACCCTTCTCTAAGGGTGACTTGAATTCCTGCCAGGAGGGAAAGCAGGAGGTTGGGACCAGAAGCTTTGTCACTCTGTTCTCCTCAGAGAGAGGAGGTACCAGGATGGGATTATATCTATCTGCTCCCTTAAGTATTATTAGTCTAAGGGATATGATTTTCAGCTTCAATTTAACTTTCAATTACTTTATTAATTGGAGGGGATCTGGGCTCCAAGAATTATATCCAAATGCCATTTCCACAATGAAAACACATAGTAGGGAGCAAGAAACCCATTTGTCTAAATTGATAGTAAAACAGAAATCAAAGAAAAATATGTAGGAGAGCATATGCCATATTATAGAGGAGGAAGGACCTTTCCCATTGGAAGCAAAGTAACTCAGTTTAGCTCAACGTAGATTTTACTAAAGGGGAAGTTCCCAAAGTGTCCAGTGTTGTAAGCTAGAAATAGGGATATTATGGAGACTGCCAGCTCCTTTCCAGAGTCCTTTCCTTCAGCAATCTGAAATACAATGGGCATCTTTCATCTTCTGTCTTGAAGCTGGAAAATAGAAGTCCTCAAAGCACTATAAATCAAGAAGATCCTGAAGAAACTCCCAAGTGTAAAGAGAGTGGACCCTTCTTCTCTCCCATCCATACAAACTCCCCTCCCTCCCGCCCAGCACACACACAGGCACAAGGCATTGATCTCCACCGGTTAGGACAGAGATCCATACCAATGGGCTTTGGGATTGGGATTACAAAGCAAAACATGTTACATGATTTCAAATGGTAAGAAGTCCAGTTTGGACAGAATATGGATTATAAAAAAGGGGAGGAGTATGAAAGAGGATTAGCAAAGAACATTGGAATTGGACAGGCGGGCACTGAAGTATTACTACAGAATATGAAGCCCTGGGCAAGAAAGTAATGGAACAGGCAGTGTTTTGTCTTGTTTTGTTTTTGTTTGTTTTTTATCATTACTAGGGAGGAGATGGCCCTTCACTCCTTCCATGAGACCTCCCCTTTTTGTTACCCCATAAATATCAAAGGTATTTTTTTTATAGGGTGAGCTCCTTGGTAAAAGGAGTTCCCATTATGCATGTGCCTTTCTCTTGTAATAAATTGTTACTACCCATGTCTTGGGGAGTTGTGACTTTTGGTTAACATACCAAGAAAAGACAAAGACTTGCAAAGTGAGGAAGATTTTGGAAGTGAATGGCTGACCAAGAAGGTGATATCTGAGATTAGGATTTGGATTTCTGTACCATAGCTTAAAATATGGAATTATAGGTTCTTGACTAGTGAAGGAGTCCATTTAACATCTCTTTAAAAAAAATTATTCATTGAAATTCTGTATATCTAATGAAAAGATCAATAAGCTGAGAAAGAAGAGAGAATAGGGAGAAAACTGCCTATGTTGGTGTGTATAGAGTATCAACCAGGCATGCCCTTTGGGATAAGCAGGCTGATCTCACCAAGATAAGGCAATGGAAGAAGACTTTAGCAGAGGCCTTTTATAGGGTACAGTCCTAGTCACATGGCCCTACTTTGTGGGTGTGTCCAAGGACAGGATGATAGTCTGAAACTGAGTAAGTCTCCTAAGCAAAATCCTGTCTTAACCTATAGATTAGTGGTCACTTTCACAATGTGACTTGTCCTTAAGGAAAGGACCCATGATTACACTCACACCAGGGTAGGTTGGCACACTAGTCTCATCCTTTCTTTTTGCCTATACCTGCCTTTTTATATATACCAAATTATACAGCATAGTAAGTAGCTTCAATATAGGAAGAACAATGATTGTAGAAATCCTTTTATTCATAGGAAATAAAATTAAGAAAGTTTCCAGAAAAAAAAATGAAGTACAACAAAAAATTTGGCTTCATATCTTAATTTATCAACAGTTATTTAATGAGAGCCTAGTAGGTACCAGACATTATACCAGAGGGATACAAGTACAAAGAATGAAACAATCCCTACTTGCAAGAAACTTAACAGGCTTGACCTCTTTCCCACCTAATATCAGTTCCACAATAAACACACATAGCAAATAACAAAGAAAACCCAGTAGCAAAATAGAAATCATAGAGCATAGGAGAATGTATACTTGACAATGCAGAGTGAAGGAGCTCTCCCATTGGGAGGGAGATAAGTTAGTTCAAACAAGAAAGAGAGACTTGGATCTTACCCAGTTGAAAATTCCTGGAAGGGGGTGGCTAGGTGGCGCAGTGAGTAAGAGCGCAGGCCTCGGAGTTGGGATGACCCGAGATCGAAACCGGCCTCAGAAAATGAGGACCCACACATAAATTATGACTAGCCGTGTAACCTTGAGCAAGTTACTTAGCCCCAATTGCTTTAAAAAAAAAAATTCCTGGAAGTCTCTAATGTAGCAAGTTGGGGACAGGGACATGATGGAGACTTCCAGCTCCTCTCATGTCTTCTCAGAGTCTTTTTATTCACCAGCATCCTGAAGTGGAGTTGGCCTCTTCCATTTGCCCTCTTGAAGCTGGAAGCCCAAGGTGTCTGAAGTGACTCAAAGCTCAAAAAAGACCTGAATGAAGCTTGAGTAGTCCCAAAGAAGAATGAAGAAGGCTAGAACTCTTTCTCTCTTCCACTCTTGCCCTCTCTCAGAGCAGGGCATTGATCTTCACCAGTGAGGACAGAGTTCTAAACCAATGGGCTTTAGTGGGTTATCTAAAAAAAATGTGGAATAGGCCTAGAAGAGTATTCTTAGGAGAACCAAAGCTCAAAAATCATACTGAGTCTGGCAAGTAATGCTAAAGACAAATTAAAGCACGTTTTTTAAAGTTATTTTGGGTAAAGTATTAGGATCAAATAGAGGATATTATTGCTGCTCAGCATATATGGGATGATGATAAATGACAAAGGAGAGATGATGTGAAGTACTCAACTCTTACTCGACTTCTATTTCCTCAGTCATAGAGAGGAATCTTTGTACCAGAAAAGACAAATCAGAGTCAGCTAACGTGGATTTTGAATCAAAATAAGTAGGGAGATAGTGAGAGTATACCTAGGTGCCTTCTATGAGCTTAAAGCAGTAGGTCCAGACTACCTATATTCTGATTGTTTAGTCCCTGTTAAAGATATTTGGAAAATTTTGGAGAGTGGAAGAGCATTAGAGGTCTGGAAACTGCCACAGCTGCTTGGTGGTTCACTCTCCTGAAATCTGCTCTGGCCAGTCTGGTTACAGGTTGGGACCACTTGGGCTTTCCTTGAGTTCTTGAGGTACAGCCTCTGGGAACCACCTTGAACTCTGATTAAATTGTCCCATTTGATTAGGCATTTGCATTAGGCCATAAGCTTTACATTGTGGCTGGGCCCAAACCTCTCTTACTAGACTCCCCACCCTTGAGTCTATCAAAATATCAATCCACCCTTGAACTGGCCTAGCCCACCATTGTCTGTAGTCTCCAGGTAGCCTCCTGCAACTTCTCACCCTTAATCACTCATTGACCTCATCTCACTTCTCCTGAAGACCCTCCCCAAACTCCTCCTCTAGACCACCCCTAGATTCCTCCCACAACTTTCTGTATATAAGACCCCATCTCTTGCCATGTGGTGTGAGAATGCCATAGAATGACCTAGCACAGACTTACTCTGTGTCTAATACAAGCGAACTTTTTTTTTTTTAAAGCAATTGGGGTTAAGTAACTTGCTCAAGGTTACACGGCTAGTCATTATTTATGCATGGGTGCTCATTTTCTGAGGCCGGATCTGATCTCGGGTCATCCCAACTCCGAGGCTGGCGCTCTTATTCACTGCGCCAGCCCCTACAAGAGAACTTTTAATAAACTTTTCTTTGGCTGAGAAGATTTGATTTGAATTCACTCAGCAGGACCTGGTGTGTTGGTATTTTGGGGTCTCCAGAGCAACCCTAACCCTCTTTATGGGTAAGCTCTTCACCAGTCTGGTGCGATAGACCCTTCCTGCCAGTCTGCTGGGATGGCTTCAGTGGGAGATTTGTTTCACTCTATCACTTTGTGGGTTCTGTAGCTCTAATTTGTTTAGAGTCATATTTTACAGGTATTGGAAGTGGTTGTGGCCGGAGCTCACAGAACTTTGGGCTTCTCCCCTACCATCTTGGCTCCACCCCCAGGAAGAGGATTAGAAAAAGACACATTCTAATTTTTAAAAAAAGAGGGAGAAATCTAAAAACTAAAGGCCTTTGAACTTTACTTTGATTGTTGGCAAAATTCTAGAGCTTCATATTAAAAGGATGGTTAATATGCATTTAAAACAAGAAGCAATGTTCAGAAGTTCAGCATGGCTTCATCCAGAAGTAATGCCAGAACGTCATTTACTTTGTTTGACAGGGTCACTAAATTGGTAGGTCAAGAGAATGCTGTAAGTATTATATAGGGCATAGATTTTAAGAAAGCATTTGACAATGCCTTTCATAATCTCCTGGCAGACCAGGAAGAGAATTGTAAGTTAGACAATAGCACAATGACACAGATTCAGATCTGGTGGAATGACCATCGTCAAATAGTCAGTAGTGATTCTGCATAAATTTTGAAGGAAGCCCCAAGTGGAATGCCTCAAGGATCTGTCCTTCACCTTGTTCTGCTTAACATTTTTATTACACCCATAAAAAAGGTACAGATAGAATGTCTAATCCAATTTGCACAAGACACCAAGCTGAAAGATAGGTAACCAATGCATTGGATATCAGAGGCAGAATCCAAAAAAAGCAATCTTAATGATATGTCAGGTAGAAGAAAACTTAGATTTATTCTGCTTGGCTCTAGGCAGTGAAACTAGGAAAAGTGGGTAGGAGCTAATGGCAAAAGGGCATATTTAAGCTCTGTGTCTGGGTAAATTTTAATCAAAGTTATCTCAAAGGGGAGTGATTGTCTTTTTAGGAAACTGAGATCCAGAGATATTACCTAACTTGTCTGAGGTCACACAAATAAAGGACGCAGTAGAGATTTGAGCCTAGGTCCCTGGGCTTCAGATATGCAATTGTTTCTACTGTATTAACAACTTAGAAAGATTATTCTGGCAGTGGCATGCAATGATAAGTCTCTCTTTCTCTCTCTGCATATATGCAGAGGGAGAGCCTAATCATACGTATTATATCTGTACATATTATATAAGTAAAGGAAGTTGTCATGGGAGCCACTGGGCAGTTTCCAATAAACTTAAGTGAAATTACAGTACTTAGACCTTGTCTGAAGGTTATCTGACATGGAGGGTGAGAATTACACTAGGATTTTGCTGAAAGATCACAGAGTGCTTCTGATTGCTTCCCAGTGAGAGGAAGGGGATGGGAATAAGCAAATATATTGTGTCTATTATGTGTCAACCACTAGGCTAAGC
The DNA here is from genome assembly GCA_011680675.1 of Gymnobelideus leadbeateri. Classification (NCBI taxonomy): domain Eukaryota; kingdom Metazoa; phylum Chordata; class Mammalia; order Diprotodontia; family Petauridae; genus Gymnobelideus; species Gymnobelideus leadbeateri. The sequence continues at coordinate 219,850 of WOXC01010427.1, read as the reverse complement.
ATTTTACAAAGACTTCATTTAATCCTCACAGAAACCCTGGGAAGTGGTGTTATTATTATTCTCATTTTATAGTTGAGAAAACTGAGGCAGAAAGAGGTTAAGTGACTTGTTCAGAGTTACACAGCTAGTAAGTATCTGAGCCTGAATTTGAACTCAGGTATTTTTGACACCACACCCAGTGAGTGGGGCTGCCTCCAAATGTACTTGTTAACTGAGAATTGAGAAGGAAAGAACTCTTGTTAAAAGAGTTCCCCAACACCCTGGGTCTGTATAAATATATAGCTTTACATAGTTCTAAAAGTGATTTCCTTACCACACATCCATGAGGTAGGTGATACAAATGATTTTATCTTCACTTGACAGATGAGGAACCTGAGGCTCAAAGAGTTTAAGCAGATGGATAGAAAGAAAGATTAGAGTCAGGGAGACCAGCTAGAAGCCTATGCTAGGGGCTGGGAACCTGCAGCCTTGAGGCCACACATGGCCCTCTAGGTCCTCAAGTACAGCCCTTTGACTGAATCCAAACTTCACATGTGGCCTTGAGGCAGCAGGTTCTCCACCCCTGGCCTATGCTATTGTAAAAATACAGGCAAGAGGTAATAACTATATTTAGGATCAGTACCTATCTTTCAAAGATCTTAAATTGTCACTTTTCAAAGGTATTCACAGTGAGGATCGATTTGATAACAGCTCTTTCAGGCTATTAGGCAAACCCAGAGTCTAAAATAAATCAGGACAGCTTTAAAGATAATTTATCACATTCTGTTTCTCTTGCACAAATTCTTTTCGTTGTATTTTCTCAGAAATAGGCATTTGTGGAAAAAAAAACCCTGAATATTTCTACCAGTCTAAATCTGTACTATTAGCCAAGTGATACATGTTACAATAGGAAAAACTAACTCGGGTTAGCCATGGGAAGGCATCGCTAACAATAGCTCACAGTTTTAGAACACTCCTCAACAGACCTGTGAAGTACCCATTCAGAGCCATAGTAGCCCCATTTTATAAGTGAGAATCCTGAGGACTAAAGTCACTTCCTTAGTCAAGATCACTTCCTCAGTTAAGTTCCTCATCAGTCAGACTATATTGACAGTAAAGATAATGTCAATATTTAAATGTTGGAGAAATGTCTGAAGGCCTAAAGGTATCTTCAATCAATGTTCCAGACTACCAAGATAGCTCCACTCAAAGACCAGACTTCTTTGGGAGAGGCTCCTTGCTTTGTTGGAAGACCACTGGCTCTGGGGGTCTAAGTACTGAATCAATCTCATCTCTCACTCCAAATACCTATGTGACCTTTGGTAAGCCTCTCATTCTTCCTGGGCCTAATTTTCCTCCTATGTAAAATGAAGGCCTCTGAGGCCCCTTACACTTCCAGATCTAAGTTCTTGTTCCCAGTTATTAGGGAGAAGGTAAGTTAGGGAAATGTGGTTTTTGTTTTCAGTATAGTTTTTTTTTTCTTTTTGGCCCACACCTGTGATTTCAGTGTCTTTATGAAACTCCCTATACCAGTGCAGTTCAGCACCACCTCTGTAATTTATAGTCTTGAAAAGTTTCCTGGGAGAGAAGATTAAGAGATTTGTCCTAGGGTCACACACAGTCCGAGGCCAGACTTGAGCCACGGTTGGGCAGCTGGGTGGTGCAGTAGATAAGTTCCTGGCCTAAAGTCAGGAACTCTTCTCTTCTTGGGTTCAAATCTGGCCTCAGACATTTACTAGCAAGTCACTTAACCCTGATTGCCTCGGTTTCCTCCTCTGTAAAATGAACTGGAGAAGGAAACAGCAAACCATTCCAGTATCTTTGCCAAGAAAACCCCAAATGGGGTCATGAAGAGTTGGATATGACTGAAACAACCAAACAGCGTCTTCTGATCTTGTAGCTAGTTCCTTATGCATCGTGCCACAGTGATTCCTCTAAGGATCATCTAAATGATTTTGAGAAACCCAGGCAGCCTGCTAAAGGGATCCATCTTCCTGAGAGTTTTAGCAAAAGAACAAAACAAAACAAGTCATGATTCAGGTAATAAATTATACTTTTATAACTACGAATGATGACTATACAACTTTGTTTCTCTTCCTGGAAATATACTGGGGACATTTCCTTTATTCTCTTCCTGGCCAAGAGGATATTAGAAAGGGCTCTTTGTGCAGAAGAGTGTTACTCCTAGTTTTACTATGGTAAGGAGGGAAACCTGTACGCTAAGATAGGACTCAGGTTCTGCTTCCCTGCATCAAGGAATGTGGCTGCACTGAAACCAGGAGATATAGAGTGAAGGAGAGAAGAATGTCACCCACCTTCATTCCAGAACATTTAAGAAGGCACATAATTCTGTGCTTCAAGGATCAGTGCCCACATTGGCAGTGACTAGAACGACTTCATGCCTTATTCAATGGTTTTCATAAGTTGTTGTGACAAAAATAACAGTATAAAAAAAAAAAAACCAAAACCAAAAAGCTCATTCCCAGGTGATATCCTGATGAGAAATCTCCCTGATCTTCTCAAATGATAGATTTAAGCTGGTCAAGTAAAAGACTTTTCTTCAAACAATAGACAGATAGATAATTGTTAAACCTGGACTGAAGTCTTTTCAGCTAGGGAGGACCTGCCAAAACTTGTGTCCAGTTGGCATAGTCTTCAAGAACCCAGGCAGGCCTTCACACCAGGATGAGACATTGAGGGAAGGCTTCAGTGGAAACATTATACAGCGTATGATACTAATTTCATAGCTCTACTTTGTGGGCTTGGCCAGGGACAACCTAGCAATTCTGAAATTGAATATTTCCTGAGCAAAGCCTGGCCATAACCATTGACACAGTAAATGGCCACCTTCATAGTGAGACACTGGGGCAGCTAGGTAGCACAGTAGACAGAATGCTGGACCTGGAGTCAGGAAAGCTCACTTTCCTGAGTTAAAATCTGGCCTCAGATGCTTACTAGCTGTGTGACCTTGGGCACGTCACTTAACCCTGCTTGCCTCAGTTTCCTCATCTGTAAAATAAGCTGGAGAAGAAAATGGCAAACCATTCCAGTATCTTTGCCAAGAAAACTCCAAATGGGGCCATGAAGAGTCAGCACAATTGAAAAATAACTGAATTACAATACTCAAAAAGCGGTGTGACATCAAGAAGCCTCGAAGATGGACATCTTGATTCCAAAATATCAACCTTTATTGCCTGTTGTTCTACCATGTAAGTCTTAAAATATTTTGATCATTGTGTCCCTGCCTAACATACAAATGCCTCTTTGAGAAAGGGAAAACAGAGCCAGTTAATACCACTGAGTTGTGGATTGATCTTCTAGTATCACTAGGAAACTATGGAAATATCAATAAATAATGTCTTTGGAAACCTCCTTTGTTCCCAACTGCTCTAGACAACATATATATAAATCATTGTAGTCCACAGAGCCAAAAGGGGAGACATAGATTAAATTATTCATCTCACTGGGTAGATGGGAGTGGTGCTTCTTCCCTAGAACAGAGTATAGTATATCCAGACAAGGAATGTGCTGGAGGCAGCTCTAGCTGCCTTGGGAAAGCCCTGCTTAAATTTTCAGTATGAGCAATTATATTTCAGAATTTGGAAGCTACAAATCAGAGTTTGATTTTTTTCCTTGATTGTCTAGACTTAAGAAATTGTTAATAATGTAGATTAAACTTAGAAATGTATGCACAGTACCAATTTTTTTGCCAGTTATTAAACATTTACCAGCACATGTTTGCATGCATCTGTATTGCTCTATAAACAATGCTTGAGCTCAACAGGAGTTCAGTAGGAGAGTCACAGAATGAATTCATCACCAGATTGGAGGCCTGGTGACTGTAGGCTAATTATAGTAATATAAACAACTAGCATTTAAGTAGTATTTTAAGGTTCACAATACTTAATATCTATCCTCTTATTTGAGCATCATCACAATGCTCCTAATCCAGGTTTTCTGTTTGATTCTTGTCCTGTCTTTCCAAAACTTGTTCAAAGAGGTCCTACCCAACACCTTCCTCCAGGTCTCTTAATATTTTGTGGTCAACAATACAACATTCAACCTGTCCTGTTAAATCTTATTCTTGTTACATGATTGGCTCACTTCCTTTCCCAGTCATATGTATCCTTAATGATGTCCTTTTTTCGATACTTCTTGAGCAAATCATCATTATAATATACTACAGTCTGCTTATCACCATCATGTTCTTTTCACTGCCCTTTGGGTCAACTTGAAATTTTGATTATTTAGAGGAAGGAATACAGAACCCAGCAATCTTCCACAAGTACTCCAACAAAGATCAAAGAAGAGTAGCAGGCTGAGTACTAATCAGAAAATCCAAGGGAAAAACTTTAAGGGATCATTGTCTGTAGCGCCAACAAAATATTCACAACACCAACAGTGACTGTAAATATGCCAGCATAGTTCTCAATCACAAAATATAACAGACTCTTCATATGAAAGACAGAAGCAAAACATTTATTCAGATACCAGAGAGTCAAATTCCAACACCAGGAAACCAAATCCACCATAGTAACAAAGAAATTAATACACCATAGCACAACAGAGAGTCCACCATCCTTTAGCCTTCCCATAAACAAACACAAACCTAATTGTCACAGCAGGGAGCAAACACTCACAAGCCTAGCTGTCTTCCTGGATGCATCCTCTCTCTCCCAGCATCAAGCTGCTCTGACTCCCAGATTCCTGTGGGCTCTGCTCCATCCTTCAGCAAACTCCTCCCACCACAGGCTCCATGTGATAACATTCAACCTATTAAGGGGCAGGGAAGATCTTTGAAGCAGGGAAGGTCTTCAAATTCCCTTAGGTTTATTAAGGGGCAGGGGAAATCTTCAAATACCCAAATGTCCTGCTGAAAATTGGAGATTCCTTAAGGGATTGTTGTCTTGTTGAAAAGTGGAGATTCAGCACAGAGGCAAATGACCAGGGATGGACCTCCAGCTCTGTGGCTCCAACCCTGAAGCAGAATTGAGGATTCAGCCTGTGGGTACAGGCCATGGGTTGAAGGGATTGGAGACCCATTGTTCTGTTGTTCTAACTCTTGATCAGGAACAAAATGGATTCAGCCTGCAGGCAAAGACTAGAGATGGATGGATAACTCTGTCACAGACACCACAATAGGAACATAGATTCAATCCACAGGCAAGTGATAGAGACAAGAACTGTTGACTATAGGTAGGCCACAACCCTGTTGCTCTGAACCCACACAGCCTTCTAATGAGCTGATAGGGGCTGGGACTATCTATTGGAGCTCTAACCAGGGGAAAGCCTGCATCTGTATTGCCTAGACTCAAGATGGAGCCTGCAAAAATCTTACTAAAAGTTATGAAGTAACCCAGATTTTTTAGAACCAGGGGACAAAGTGAAAATAGATAGAATATGTCAGTTATTTCCTGAAGAAAACTCCAACATGAAAACCCTCAGGAATGTCATAGCCAAAATCAAGAGCTCCTGAGTCAAGGGGAATATACCATAAACAGCAGACTGAGTTAAAGTACCACAGTTAGGATCACACAAGATTTAGCAGCTACCACAAAAAAAAGAATAGAGAGCTTAGAAAATTATATTCCAAAAGGTAAGTGTTATTGGCTTACAACCAAGAATAACTTACCCAGCAAAACTTAGTATATTCCTGCAGGTGGGAAAAAATAGATATTTACCAAAATGGAAAACTTCCAAGAATTCCAGATGAAAAGATCAGAGTTGCATAGAAACTGTGAAATATAAACACAGATGATAAATAAGACAGAGAGCCTGAAAGTGCTAAAAATATAGATTTCCCCATATTTTGATGATCTTAAAAAATAAAGAAAAGGAAGGGTGAAATGATTATACTCAAGAACAAAGAGAGAAGAGTGGGAAGACGTTCTATTTCGCTTAATCAAGGTGTACAAGTAGAAGATTATACAAACAAGAAGAAGCATTAAGAGGAGTGGGTGTCATTTGAATCTCGTTATAATCTGAACCAGTGAAAGAATGGTACAACACAGACAAAATTTTGTATAAAAATACATTCTATTCAATAGGGAGATAGGAGGGAACAGGAAGAGACAAGAAGGAGGAATAGCAGAGATGGTAGATTTGGGTGGGAGGGGGGACTAGTAATAAGCAAAACAAACTCAAACCTTGGAAGGTAGATAGTGAAGAAAAGAAAGAACAGGTGAGAATTTGATTGGGGCCTAGGTGAGTAGAAGAGTAGAGGGTAGCTGATCAGAAGCACATTACATTAAACACAGAACTGGTACTAAGTGCACTAAGTGTATAAGAGCATAAGATAGAGGGAAACACATAATTAAAGATCATAACCATGAATGTGATTGGGATGAACTCATTCATAAAACAGAAAAGAATAGCAGAATGGATTAGAAGCAGAATCTAACAACATAGAAGGATTCACAAAGAGTTGAACATAAGGTTTCACAAAGAGTTAAAACAAGGAGCTCGAGCAAAATCTAGTCTTCTACTGAACACAAAAAAGCAGGAGTAGCCAACATGATCTCAGACAAATAATAGTAAAGATAGGTTTGAAGAGAAAAACAGGGAAACTATATTATACTGAAAGTTATTATAGAAATGAATTATTATCAATATGTAAAATATATACACCAAATCGCATAGCATCTAAATACATAATGGAAGAGATAAGCAAGTTATATGGATAGACAGCAAAACTATAATAGTTGGAGACCTCAATATATATCTTTCAGACTTAAACAAATTGCTACACCTTCCCCAAAATAGAAAAGGATAGGCCTGAATAGAATTTTAGAAAAGTTAGATATGATTAATCTCTGAAAATTACTGAATGAGAATAGCAAAGGGTATACATAAATCTCACTTGTGCATGGCACCTTTACAAAAACTGAGAATGCATTAGTGCATAAAAACAAACAAAAGGAGATAAAATATAAAAAATAAACGTATCTTTCACTGACCCAGGATGAAAAATTAATTGGAAACTAAATAACTTAATCCTATGGGATTTATGGGTCAAAGAACTAATAATAGGAACAATTTCATCAGTGAAAATTATGAGACAATATATCAAAATTTGTGGTCACTACAGTTGAGAAATGGTCACAGGATATGAACAGGCAGTTTTCAAAAGAAGAAATAAAAAATATATTAATTTGAAAAATTACTCTAAACCATTATTGGTTAGAGAAAAGCAAATTAAAACAACACTGAGGTGCTATCTCACACCTATCAGAAATGACAAATGCTGTAGGGGTTGAGGGAAAATAGGTACACTAATAAACTGTTGGTAGAATTGTGAACTGATCCAACTGTTCTGGAGAATAATTTGGTAATATACCCAAAGGGCTATGAAACTGTACATAGCTTTTGACCTGACAATACCACTCCCAAATATATACCCTAAAGAGATCAAAGGGAATGGACTTATATGTACAAAAATATTTATAACAGCTCTTTTTGTGGTGTCAAAGAATTGGAAATTGAGATACTCATCAATTGGGGGAATGGTTGAACAAGTTACGACATGTGATTGTAATGGAGTACTATGGTATAAGAAATGACAAGGGGGGCGGGGTGGTTTCAGGAAAAAAAAAGGCAAAACCTGTATGTATTGATGCAAAATGAAGTGAAAAGAAGATCACTGTGCACAACAAGAACAATGTTGTAATGATGATCAACTGTGAAAGATTTGGCTACTCTAAGCAATACAATTCCAGAGAATTCATTATGAAAAAATGCTATCCACCTCCGGAGAGAACTGATGAACTCTAGTGCAAACTGAAGTAAGATTCCCTTGTTTTCTTTAGGCTTTTTTTTTTTTTTGGGTAATATGACTAATATGGAAGTTTGTTTTGCATGATTTCACATGTATAATTGATATCATATTGTTTGTCTTCTCAATAGATGGGGGAGGGGTGGGAAAGAGGGAGAGAATTTGGAACTCAATTTAGAAAGAAAAGAATGTTAAAAATAAAGAAGGATTAATTTTTAAAAAACTTATGGGCTCTAGTCAAAGCACTTCTATAAACACTTTCATAAACAAAAGAGGAAGAAATTATTGATGAAGTAGGTATACAATTAAAAAAAAGAAGGAAAAACCAACAATTTTTTAAAAATCTTAAACTCCAAAATAGAAATGATAGAGATCAAACAATGACATTGAAAGCAAATGATGGTATGTGAATATAACATGAATGTTAATGTGCTGTAATAAATGGTAAATACTGTGAATATAGAGAAGCATGATTAATTTACCTATTCAGTGCCATACCAATCAAATTGCCAAAGGGTAACTTTGTAAAGCTGGAAAAAGTAAAAATAAAATTCATCTAGAGGAACAAGAATCTCAAGTGAAATAATGAAAAAATGGGAAGAATGGACCTAGTTTTTCTAGGTTTCTATGTTACAAAGCAGTAATCATCAAAATGATTTGGTACTGGTTAAAAGACAGATAGACAGACAGACTGATCTGTGTAGCAGATTAGGTATACAACATAGGAACCAAATAATTAAGGTTGTAATGTCTTTTATTGTATTGATTCAGCCTACCTATAAATGAATAATTAATATTTCTCCAATATTTGTATCTATCTCTACAAAGAGTGTTTTGTAGTTATACAAATTCAGTTCCTGTGTGTATTGGTAGGTAGACTCCCAAGTATTTTATAGTAGGCATAACCCCAAAGACCACCAATTAGTACGGTAAATAGTTAGCTTATTATAGTATTTGACAAAACTGCTTGTAAAACTGGAAAGCAGTTTGGCAGAAATTAGGTTTAGACTCACATCTTACACCATACATTAAGATAAGCTAATATATGTATACACACACACACACACACACACACACACACACACACACACACACACACACATATAACTTAAACATAAAAGAATCCAAAAGTTTGAACAGACCTCAGATACCTACTATTACCACCTCTACCTGACCACAAATCCTCTCTACAATATTACTAACAAGTAAACATTTAGTTTCTTCTTAAAGATTTTGATCAAGGAAGAAACTATTACCTCATATTTCACTTTGGAACACCTCTAATTAAAAAAAAAAAAGGACAAATTTCCTTAAATCAAGTCCAGATCTGCCCTTCTATAACTTCCCCCTGTTGCTCTTACTTCTGCCTTCCAATGCCCATAAAGAATCCTATCTGAACCAGACCCAGAGGCCTAGGCAAAAAAGGGTCAGGCCTAGAGGAAAAATGAAAAGCAAAGGATGTCTCTGATCTTCAAATCCTCCTTTTTCTGAGAAGTTCTCCAAAGTGATAGTAACTGGCCTCACTTGACCTTCTGTGGACATTCTATTGGAATGCTCTTGGGTTTGCCCAAGTCATAGTAGCTATGAATTAATGAAGGAAACTAGATATTTAATATTTGGTTGGTGAGTGTTCTCCTACTGTCAGACAGCAGGTGAAGTAATCCTGATATATTTTGCTCTAAGCCTGTTTCTCAGTGATCTCAGTTCTAAGTACATTGCAGTGACTATAGATATTTTTCACTTTTAAACAAGCATTATACTCTTATTAGTAAAGGAACGGTTACTCTGCTAATTAAGACAAGTCTATATATCCTCTACCAAAGGGTAAAATTTTGTAAAGGAAGGATTAGATAGGTCCTGGAAGAGCCTCTGGGCCACATTTCCTTTAAGGCAGGGGTTCACTGAGGCAGCTAGGTGAGCCTGGAATCAAGAAGACCTGACATACCAGCTGTGTGACCCTGGACTAGTGACTGGCCTTGTTTGCCTCAGTTTCCTCAACTGTCAAATGGGGGTTAAAAATAGCACCTACTTCCACAAGTTGTTGTGAAGAACAAATGAGATAATATTTGTAAAAGTACTTAGTACAGGGATTTGAACATAGTAGGTGCTATATAAATACTCCTTTCCTTTTCCTTTCTTAACCTGGGGTCTATGAAACTAAAAAGAATCTCAATAATTATTTCAATGTAACTGGTTTCCTTTGTAAGCCTATGTATTTTGTTTTATAAATTTAAAGATTATTTTAAGAAAGTGTTCATAGGCTTCACCTGATTGACAAAGAGGGTTATAGAACAAAAAAGGTTAAGAATTCACAGTTAACACCCCTCTCCCTGACAGCCTCTCTCCCTACATTTTCTTCACCCAGAATCTGATTCAACCTCAGTTCTAGAACAAAGAAAAGAGTCACTGGTCTCACCCTGCTTGACCTACAGGGCAGGGCTTGAAGCAGTGGGTAGAAGGTGCAGAAAGGTAAACTTTGGCATGATATGAGGAAAAATTTCCTAACAACTGGAGCTGTCCCAAAGTGGAATGAACTGCCCCAAGAGGTCATTCCCATCCCTGTGGATTTTATTTTGCCTTTTTTTTTTTTTTGGAGGAGGTAAGGTAGGGCAATTGGGGTTAAGTGACTCACCCAAGGTCACATGGCTAGTTTTTGTGTTAAGTGTCTGAGGCTGGATTTGCACTCAGGTCCTTCTGACTCCAGGGCCAGAGCTCTATTCCCTGCACCACCTAGCAGCCCCAACCCCCTGTAGATTTCAAGAGAAGGTTGGATGGCAGCTTCTGTGAGAATGTTATGAAGAGGGTTCCTCTCCAGGTGTCATTTGGACTAGACTAACTCTGATTCCCCTTTCAATTATGAGTTTCTCTGATTCTATTCCTATTATTGTACATAACAGCCACAAAAGAAAAAGAAGCCTCGCTGTTGCTCTGTTTCCACTTTTCCTTCCCTTCACTCAAAACCCTTTTCTTTTTTGTCTCATCTCATGCATCTTCATGAATTTTCCCTTATAGATTTTGCTTTGTCTACTAATTGAGGAGCTCTGTTTTATTTCTCCCCAATTAGTTGGACGCCTTCTTGCCAAAACCGTGCTGCTCACTCAGTGCTGTTAGCAATCAGCCGACATTTGTAGGTTCAATCAGGGCAGCTCATTCATCCTGCTGATGTGCACTTTGTGGCTTTGCACTTAGAAACAGTAATGCCGTGATGGAACTCTAGGTTAGTGGGATGATGCTGGGATGAAAATGTCCTCCCTCGCTGAATTCTTCTGAGTGAACTCCAAGTGCTGATCTGGATTGGTGAGAGAGAGCTCTGACTGTGCTTCAAAAGTTGCCAGAAATAGGGGGAATTATTTTCTTGAACTCAGTAGCTCATGCTAACCAAACACAAACCTTACTGAGCCACATTACCTCATTTGTGAAATGGGAGTAATAATTCCTGCAAGACCTACTTCACAGCTATGAGGAAAGCACTTTGGAAACCTCTCCACCAGAGAGGGGTCAAACTTGACCACAAGCAGCTGCAAAATTCTCTAGTGTAGTCCAAACCAGATTAAAATGTAATTGGGAAATGTTAACAAAATAAATAAAAAATACAATACGACATGGGTAATGTTAATTTGTGAGCTTTTAAAGTGAACACGGGACCCACAGTGATCTGTTTCTGTTTGTTTGACCCCACTGTTCTACAATGCATAACCTCTTTAGAAGATGCCAGGTACCAGTCTAGTGAATAGAATAATGGATCAGGAATCAGAGTCTAATCCTGCATCTGGCCACCTGCATGACTTTGGACCAGTCATTTAATTTCCTATTTCAGTTTCCTCACCAGGAAAATGCAGTGATGGGATCTGTCAGCCCCTGACAGATCTAAGTCTATGACCCTGTGAAGACAATCTTGCAGGCACCATGGCTCTGCTGAGTTTTATTCATTGCTGAGGATCCAAGGGGTCTGGGATAAGGAGGACTAGCTCAGGCACATCTTAGTATAGCTGGAGGGGAACTGTTTCAAGAATGTCACCAAGAAACAAGGACATATGGTAGTATCACACTGCTCCTTTAGGTCTGGGCTGAGTCATAAAACCTGCTCAGAGGCAAATTCCCTCCATGCTTTTCTGTTGTCTATCTCAGGAGTTCTTAACCTGTGGTCTGCAAATAGATTTCAGGGTGTCTCTATATTTGTATGTTGAGGAGTGGAGGTGGAGGAAGGGAATACATCCTTATGTTCATTAATCTCTGAGATTTGGCATTTCCTTCTATTACACATATAGACAACAAAACACTGTTTTGAGAAGGGGTCCATAAGTTTCACCAGACTAACAAAGGGGTCCATGACAAAAAATGGTTTAAGAATCTTTGAGGGCCTAAAACAACAGTGAGAGAACAAATTTAAGGAATGAAAGACACATACACATTGACTCTCTAGAGAGTCTATTTTTGACCAGCTTGGAAAACTAAACTGTTCATGGAGGCTAACCATTAGAAAAATCCTTGAGAAGTGCTATTATTCAACACTGTTGGCACTGGGTGGAACAGAAGGGGCCTTTGCCCATTTTAATGTCTTAGCATCTGCCATTATCTGAATCTATAGTTGCTGCCTTCTGTTCAATCTCAACCATGCTATGAACTAAGGTGATTATCGGGCAGGAGACTGTATTTTGTTAGAGAAGAAAGAAAGTTAGAGAATATAAGAAGCTCTAGAGCAGGGGTGGGGAACCTGCGGCCTTGAGGCCACATGTGACCATTTATTTGGATTCAGTCAAAAGGTTGCACTTAAGGATCTAAAAGGCTACATGTGGCCTCAAGGTCGTAGGTTCCCCACCCCAGCTCTAGACCAATTGCAGAGAGAAAAAGTATTAGGCCAAAGGTTCTAAACCACTTTTTGTGGTATGAATCCCAGTGAAGCAGATAAACCCCACTCTCAAAATAAGATTTTTAAAAACACTAAAGATAATACATAAGACTGCAGAGGGAAACATTATATCAAAGTTACCAAAATATTATTTTAGAAATTCATGGACTACATGTTAAAGACCCCTGGACCAGGGAAAGAGGATCTGATGACAATGCGGTAAACTGTCAGAATCCTGGACCCAGAGTAATGAGACTAAGATTGAAGTTTAGCGCCAAAGCTGTGGGACCTTGAATAGGGCACATTTACTCTTTGGACTCTTAACATTTTTAGGCTTTGTTTTTCTATACCTGTAAAATTGAAAGGGGCTGAACCTCTAAAAGGCCTTCCAGCTCTGATATTGTATAATCATATGAGTAATTCTGCCATGGAGGTAAGAATGGGGAACCTTGGCACTGCTTTGCATCTAACTTTTATTTTTTTGCTTTTTGGAGGGCAATTGGGGTTAAGTGACTTGCCCAAGGTCACACTGCTAGGTGTGTGTGTGTGTGTGTGTGTGTTTAAGTGTCTGAGGCCAGATCTGAACCCAGGTCCTCCTGACTCAAGGGCCGGCTCTATTCACTTCTAACTTTTATTTTTGTGTGCTTTGTCTACAAATCCACTCTCAAAAAGGGGTGCTCCAGCACTTGTGTGGTCGACCACCCTCAGGCAATTCTGAGTCATGAGAGGAAGACTGAAACAGGAGCAGAATTGCTTCATTCACCTAGTTCTAAAATTAAAGCGGGCGGATGTTGATTGAAGGGTGTTTAGCTCTTCTTAGCTTGTATAAAAGATTAGATGTTATTCATATCCTCATTACTGGAACAGACACGGAAATGTGGGCTTTGGAAAGAAGTGCCGGTCTGATTGGGGAAGTTTGGAGAGAGGATTATAAGTAAACTACAATTCTCAGAGCTCAAACTGAAGCATCAATTAGAGGGCAGAAAACACAGAGCAGAGGGAAATGTGCTCTCATTCAGGACTGGTATGCTTCCTAAATGTTTAAGAGCAGGCCTACTTTTGGAGAAGATGCCAAGTTCTTTAAATGATATTTAAGAAATTTTTGTATATTGACAATGAATACATTTACCTTGCCCCCCTCCCCCTCATCTTTGTGTGTGTGTGACTAAATTTTTAATGTTAAAAGTAAGAAGAGGGACAGCAAGATGACTGCAGAGAGAACATTATTTATCCCTTTCTCTCTGATGGCCTAAAACCAATATTTCTTTTAAAATAAGGGGTTTTGACCTTATTTTTTTTTAACATGGCAGACTGACGAAGCCTATGGACACCCTTCTCAGAGTAATGTTTCTAAATATGTAAAACAAAATACATTGGATTATAAAGAAAACAATTATGCTGAAATGTAGTTATCATTAAATGTGTGTGTGTGTGTTTTCATGGATCCCAGGCTAAGAAACTCTGAATTAAAAAACAAAAATTGACAGATGCCAAAATATCTTATCCAACTTAAGTTCTGGCTATGGTTGGTGCCATTTGATCTTGAGATCAGTGGGACGTGTTTGCATAAACCTCTTGTTTCAGAGGAGAGCAATGTCCCCAGTAGGAGACCATCTCCAAATATTCACAAAAGGAAACCAATCTCTGAGGGTGCCATCCCTGGCATGCTTGTGCCCTGGCTAAACTGGGAGTTTTTAGTGGAGTTTCTCAAACAATAAGATCCCATGCACTTCAGCCCCAGGCAGAAAACTTGGGCTGTTGCTAAGGCAACGGTTTCCTACAATGGCAGATTTATAGCTTCTGGGCAGGCGGTTTCAGCCAGCCTGGGAGAGATTCAGCCCCTTTTACACTTCAGTGTCAGATCAAGCTTAGCAGCATCCACCAGAGGACTTTGTACAGGGAGGAGGATCGATGCCCACATTTCCCTGAAATAACAAGATTGTCTCTGAAATACTGGAAAGCCAGGAAGACCTTGGAGATAAATGTACACACGAAACACTCTTAAAATAAATAATTGAGAAGTTATATACTATATTAAAAAAGAGAGAGAGCCTTCTTTAAGTAAGGCAGCTCAAAAGCTACCCAGAAGAGCTGGAAACCCTGATCCCTAGCCTAGCCGGGAATTGAGTGGGCGAGAAAGATCCTTATGAATACCATACTGCAGTGATTAAGTAAGTAGAAGACGCTTCTGTCTGGGGTGAGAAAATCATTTGGTTCGACTAGGCTAAGAAGCTAGGAACATTAGGACAGATTGTATTTCTTGTTTATATTTATGAGGGAGATGTGGTAACACGCTGTGATTTGTACAGGTTAAGTATGAGGGAATATAGCCTGAAGAAAGACGAGGCTGTGTACTAGGCTCTAATTAATGCTAATATCTGCTGATCTCTGCCCCCCCACCTTGAACCAAGAAGCCTTGCCCCTCTGATTCCACTTGGGCCCTGGCCATTGGGGAGTATTAGGTAACTGACTAGCTTTGAGGGTGGCTGCTGATGCTGATACTGGCTCTGCCCCGAGGGTCCAACTGAGTAATCCTGTGGGTTTGGGTTTCTTGTTTCCTTTTTTCCTATTCTCCTCCAATCAAAGTGGGAGAGGTAATCCTTGCCAGACAAGGTCAGGGCTGGAGAATAGAGAGTTGGTGGCCAAGGAGGACATGAGGCCTATACCCAAAGCACCAGGCTTAGGGAAGCTGGGGGTCAATCTTCTCACCTCTAAACTTCAGTATCAAGGAAATTAGACTCCTTTCAAAATGAAATAGACCAGTTGC
Organism: Gymnobelideus leadbeateri; assembly: GCA_011680675.1. Taxonomy (NCBI): domain Eukaryota; kingdom Metazoa; phylum Chordata; class Mammalia; order Diprotodontia; family Petauridae; genus Gymnobelideus; species Gymnobelideus leadbeateri. Next base: position 204,484 of record WOXC01010427.1, on the reverse strand, counting down.
TCAGTACTGCCTTGGCTTACATCTCAATGGATCCATGTGGGTATCCCTTCCACTGGGGCAGATCTCAAGTCATCCATGCCTTGTTATCCTCTAGGACTCTCTTGACCACAGCTCTCTTCCTCTAATACCCCACATAGGATCCACCCACTTGCTTGTCTCTAGGTCTCAATAGTACCAATAAAGTGGGGGAGGGGTGGGGAGCAGGGCAGAGCCTGACCACCTGCTAGCCTTGATTTTCACTGTATGATTGACCAACTTTCTCTGGCATGTATTTGCTATCTTTTACACAACTTCTTGGGCAAATTCGTGGTGGGCAATATGTGGCAACCTTTTTATATTCATTATGCAGCTCTCCAATGCCCTTTGAGTGACCTGCCATTTTGATTCTTCTGAGATTGTGATAGTCTATGATTTGTAGCCATACAGCATCATAAGAAGAATATTGGTGTTAGAAAAAATGGATTTTTGTTTCAGGGAGAACATTGGGGTCATTAAAAATACATTAAAGAAACATTAGTTCTCCCTAGGCAAGGTTTAAAAATGACACCTCCCCTTATGCCTTTCACATTTGCCTGTTTATAGTGAAGTTGGAGACTTCACAGCAATATATGTGCATTCAATTAACACAAAATAAATACCTCTATACCACAGATAATGTAATTTTCTGGCATTAAAATATACATTTATAAAGTAATATTTAAAAAGTCTACCCTGTTATTTCCTGCAAGCAGCTGTCCACTACCCCTGATCCTGGCTCTGGGCCAATCTAGATATAGACTACCCTTACTCTTAACCTTGTAGGCAAAACTAAAATATAAACTTGTGCTGACTTCCAAGTTCTTTTTTTTTTAACGTAGCATCTTGTAGAAGCAATGATAAAGACTTAAGGGGTATCCACATATTTAAGCAAAGTCAGGAACAATATCTTCTAGTCTAGAAATTAACAAAAAAAGTTTACAACTTAATTGAAACTCTTGTTGTTCAGTCATTTACAACTCACTTTGACCCCTTTTGGGGTTTTCTTGGCAAAGATACTGGAGTGGTTTGCCATTTACTTTTCCTGCTCATTTTACCTATGAGGAAACTGAGGCAAGCACGGTTAAGTGACTTGCCCAGCGTCACACAGCTAATAAGTATCTGAGGCCAGATTTGAATTCTGGAAACTGAGTCTTCCTGATTCCCAGACCAGTGTTATATCCATTGGGACACCCAGCTTCCTTAATTGAAACCGAAGTGTTTTATTGACATATTTAGAGGCAACATGGCAAAGCGGATGGAGAACTGGTCTCAAAGCTAGAAAGACCTGGGCTCAAGTCTCTGCTCTAACACAATAGTGGCTAGGTGACCTTGTTCAAGTCACTTAGTTTCTATATTCTCTAAGCCAGTAGTATCAAATTCACATTAAATGGGGCTAACAAACTATGCACAAAGATCCCCTTGGGGCCCATATTAACTTAGAAAACATCACATTAACATTATCTATGTGGTATTGCATTTTCATTAATTTGTTGAATTTTACTTCCCAATTTCATTTTAATCTGGTTTTGATGAGGGAAGGGTAATAGGTTCTATAAGGGACCTTGATCACTATCAGTGACCAGAAACCCTGCAATTCAGTCTGGAAAGAATTCACCAGGCTCAAGCAAAACTGGAAGCCGAGATTGTAAAAGTTTATTGTTAATGCTGTACTGCATAGCGGGCAAGGATTCTTATGGAACCTGCAAACTTACAGAAGTCACAGGTATGTTTTAAGGAGTCAAGACAGTAAATCAGGTGTCAGTTATGCTAACTAGGTGAGTAAGGGTGGGATTAGGGAGGAGTTAAGGAGTGGTCAATGTTTAAAGGAACATGCACTTTTAATATCAACTGCCCAGGCATATTGCCCATCATTCACTGGGAAATAGCCCAAGGCGGGGCTACCTGGAGGTGTGGTTTTAGGCCTGAAATGTCACTAAGTCAGGCAGCAGTCAAGGCCAACTGAGGAGTGCCCAGTCTGTCACCCATCAATGTCAAGTTTGACAAGATGGATGTTGTAAACCAAGGCTAACAGAGACTCAGTATGGGTATAATTGGCTATTGAGTTAACCTATACATAGGGTATTGAAGGATTCATGGTGCAGCTGGCCACTGTACTAAGGGAGATAACATTTGCCTAAGCTAAAATGTTTATAGATAGCTTAGTGAAGGATAAGTGTAGCTTGTTATTGTTTCAAGCAGAGATAAACAGTTCATGAGTTGTTGCTGGGTAGAGTGCTGGCAGGGTGAAGGGGCAGAGTTAATGCTTTGAGACTGGGGAGGGGGAAGTGTGACTTTATAGACTGGTTTTACAAATTGATTTTACAGACATAGATCCCAAAGCACCCAGTTTACAAACTGATGTTACAAACTGATACTACAGACTGATGTTACAAACATAGACTGATGTTACAAATACATATATCCCTAGCACCCCATCAGTTCCAGCTGCTGCTTTCCTGCTGCTCTAGGCAATTATAGTCTGTAACTTTCAGAGAAGGTGCAACCTGCATCAGTGAAAGTCATTTCCTCATCCAAGAGTTCTCTATACCAATGAAATCACAGGTCTAATCCCTAACTCTCAGGAAAGGACTGGAGGAAAGTCAGTACAATATCAATACCTTTCTGGAAGATTATAATAGGCAAATATATCACTAATAATAGGGTATTGGCAGTTATAATGATGCAGTAGGAAATTTGGTGTTATGGGACAGGATTAACAGGATTATGGCCTTATGGGCATATTATGTCAGGCTTTTGCCATAAATAGTTGGTATGTTCCAAAGGGGCATGATTTGTTCTAATATGACAAAATGATTGCATTCGTTAATCCTATTAGAACTATGCTAACAGACGACCTACTTCAGCTTAGCTCTCCCTCTCTGTCTTGTTCCCTAAATCCCAAAAGAAAGAGACTCTTCTTTATCCTATCCTAGAACATTAACACAGGTGGGGTTTATGTCCCAGCAAAGGGAAAACAAGGCTGGTCTCCTTTGAAAGCTTGACTCCTGAATCCACATGGTATGTGGGAGTCAAAACTGCTGTCTCAAGACATGCCACTTATAAGATGTATTTCCCTCATGCCAATCAGGAGGAAAGCTTCCCTTTAGTTTTAGGAGAATCTCTTTAATTGAATTCAGAAACTTCCATCTCATGCTCTGTGAGAAAGATTACTATCATAGTGAATTATTTACGTCTATGCCTTCATTCAATAAGGACTTAATAAGTATCTACTGAATGTATGCTGGTAAATGTTTAATAACCAGTTAAAATAATGGGGGAGTACCTACCCCACTGCCATTGCCCCATGGTAAAGAAAAGAAAGTAGGAGTCAAAGGTAGGAGATAGCTAGATGTTTAGGCTCAGAACAGTTGGATAGGGCTTTAAAATAAGTTGAAAAAAAATTGAGAGCAGTAGAAGCTTTAGAGTTGGAAGGAAACTTTGAAGTCATTTAGTCTAGTGCACTTTAGCAGATGAAGAAACTAGGATCTAGAGAGAGGAAGTCATTCACAAAATAAGAGTCAGGATGAGAACCCAGATCTTTTGACTCCAAAATGCCTTGCTTTTTTCCCCATACTATTCTATGGCTTAAAAGATCAAGGCAGAGCAAAACATAGAATGGTATTTAACAGATTCAGCACTTGTAATGTTTGCATTGTGTTTTAAAGAGCACAGGTCTTGGGGGAAAAATACTTGCACTGGAATCCTGGTTGTGCCTTTTATTAGTTGTAATCTCTATAAATCTTAGTTTTCTTCCTTGTAAAATTGGTATGATAATACTTATACCTCCTAAATGCAGGGTTTTTGGGAGGAAAGCATTTTGCAAACCTCAATGAGCTATATAATTCAAACTGGTCTTAACTTGTGAAGGTCAATTCCTGTCACCAAAAAGAAGAAAACAGATGCATTTAGTGTAAAAGGTAAATGACATGGCAGAGTCAGCAGTACATGGTACCTTGAACATAGTATTTTACAAAATTAAACAGAGCTTAAATATGCTTTTCATAAATGCAGTTTGCAATTCCAGAGTATTATTTTAGATAAAGCACCCTACCACTGGAAGAGTTTTCCTCCTCTGATTATACCCCCAAAGTTAGCAATTTCTACAGAAAAGAGTAGGAAGAGGCAGCTTGCCTCTGAGCACTCATTTCTTGCAGTGATGGCACACCAGACCCAGATTTGGCCATATGCCTATAAACCTCCACAGGGTGACTTCAAGCAATTCAAAAGACAAGTTCATGAATATCTCTGAGGGAGGTCTTGGGAACAAATAGTTATGAGCACCAAACTGCTACTGTTGGGCTCACATCTTCCAGAGCTTGAGAAGGGTAAGGTTTTCCATTGGCTCTCGGTGGGGTGGTTCCAGGAAGTGACAGGGCAGCTCTGCTGACCCAAGATAGCTTTTCCTTTCTGCAAGTCGCTGGATTTGACTTGGCCCGGTTAGGAAAGGTTTTAGATGTGAAGTAACATCTGTAAGAGTAGGTATTTTATAAAAGCTTTCATTGTTCTTCAGTATGCCTCCACCTTCTCCAAAAAGTCATACTAGCTACCATACCTACAGCTTTGAAGGTTTACTTTGCCCCCTCTCAATAGAGCCCCACAACAACTAGATGATGCAGGTACGATGGGCATTTTTACATGGACAAAATAATAATAAAATAAAATAAAAATACCATTTTCCATCCCTTTTTCCAGCCCTCTACTCAGCAGTGTGGAACAATAGAAAGAATAATGGATTTTGAGTCAGGGGACCTGGGTTTAAATCTCCATTGTCGGCTAATGATTGTTCCTCACTGCCTATGTGTTTTGAACAAGTTACTTTCCTTTTGGGCCTCAGTTTTCTCAACTATAAAGTAGGAGGGTCACACTAGATGTCATCAAAAATCTCTCCCAGCTCTAAATCCATGATCTTAATGGAGCTTGCTGTGCATAGATTACAGTTACAGAGCTGGAAGGGACATCAGAGTCTACAGAGATCCAGAGAGGTTGAGTTGCCAGAGATCGAACAGCTAGTAAATAGCAGGGTCAGGATTAGAAGTCAGGGTTATGATTCCAGACCCAGGGCCATTTGCCCTACATCCCATTCTGGTTTAAAACCCATTGGGTTTTAGTATAAAAGTACCCTGTAGACTGTGCAGCAAAGTGAGAGGTCTATCTGTTAAAACTCAAATCCCTGTCATTTATCTTGATATTGGACCCAAAATGGCATAGCCACCTAGGACTTTATTCCTATTTTGACCCTGCTTGTGCTTCAGATACCATTTTCTATCTCTGCCTAGAGGCAGCTGAGTGACAGTGGATAGAACTCTGGGCCTGAGTTCAAATCCAACCCTAGACACTCACTAGCTGTATGACACTGAACAAGTCTGTTTGTCTCAATTCTTTTTGACACTGCCTGTTTGACACTGTTTGCCTCAATTTCTTCAACTTTAGATACCAATAGCACCTACTTCCTATCTCTCAGGGCTATTGTAAGGATCCAATAAAATTATATTTATAAAATACTCACCATAATGCCTGGTACATAGTAGGCATCTGCTAAATGTATATTTTCTTGCCTTCCTGCCTGTTCCCTTTTCCCAGTTCTTATCCTTGGCTTATCACTTGATACTTCCAGCCCCTACTGGTGCAGAAATTTATCCATTGCAGAACCTCTCTCTTTTCTCGTACTGATGAAGTGACCATCAGTGTCGTGGAACCTGTCAGCCTCCATCTATCATGGGGCCTGGCCCAGGCCTAGGAAAATACTACAGAATCTCTCATTTTGGGGGATGTGATTCTTACTAAACTTAGTAACTCTCTATAGGTATTGAAAAGGCAGGTCAGCTTAGAGGAGGTCTGAACCTATAAGGCACCTTGTGATTTCTCGTCTTTGTTGTTGTTGTGTTTGTTCTTCATTCTCAGAGGACTGTGACATCAGGGAGATGATGACATGACTTACAGTTGACTTTGATCTGAGTGAGGAAGGGCTGTGTGAAGTCACCAGCCTCACTTTCTTCTCCAGGGCCATTTGGGTCCAATGGCCAGATACTCATTAGGATGACTGGAAATGGCCCAGGATGCAGTGAGAGATCCTGGCCCTTTTAGGCTAAGGTCTTTTCAGATTTTCTTTTTGATTGAGGTAATAGCCATTTAGTGAATAGGCTCTTTACTTTTGCTTCTGTGTCCCTGAGGCTTCCCACCCATTTAGTCACTACTGGCATCTTCCAAGGCAGCTAAAGTCTTCAAGAACCAGGAGGTCAAGGCTACTGAAGCTGAGGAGGAAATCTTATTCTGGGTCTAGGTAGAAGATTATTTTTCTTCTGGACTTAGAGCTAGCCATCAGAAGGTAGTAGCTCTACCATACTGGTTGTCACCTCTAAGGTGAAGCTTTCTCAAGTTAAGTATTCCAGACTCTCATCACAACCAGTGATAGCTTCACCTATTTCTTTGAAGAGACCTTCAGCCAAGGCTATTTGTTATACAGAACAGAGACTGTTTGGATTACAAAAGCATACAGTTTACCTTCTGGCCTCCAGGCATGGAATTTAGAAGCTGCATTTTGTACTTGGCCTAGCTATGCCTCCCCTCAAGCTGGGCTAGATACCTTGGGTTTTCTTTGATGCCCTCAAATCTTCTTCCCCTGCACCAGGGACATTTGCTGTCCTTCTGCTTTCATTCTTTGGAAAGGAGCCATGGGGAACCAGGGAGCCCTGTTCAGAGGGATTGTCTTTTGGATAGGAGCTACTGAAGGCAGCAGTAGCTCCAAACTTTGAGAAACCTAAGGGCCACTTTTCAAGGCCCTTTATGAAGGAGAATCCAACCCAGACCACAATGGATACCATGGAAGGGCTTTAATCTTACTAGAGTATCATTTCAGGGCTTGGTTACCTTATTCAGGAAGGGCATAACAAGTAAAGATTTGCGCAGTAAAGACTATCCTTTTCATTTAGCATGATTCTTCCAATCAGGGCTACTGTCAATTTCTAGCTTCAGATTCTAACAGAGGGTCTGTTCTTTCTTCCTCCATTGTTTATCATTCTTCTAAATTCAACAAAGTATGTTTTCTCTTGGGTTTAATTTCTTTAAAAAAATTATTACAACTAAAAAATAAATGAATAGAAAAAATTATTGCCTTTTTTTCCAACTTTGCTTGAATTTCCAAATATATCCCAGCTCACTCCCCTATCCAGAGAGGCATCCCATGTAACAAAAAACAAAAAATAGAGAGGGGGGGAAAAAGCCATTCAGTAAAACACTAACCAATACATCATCTGAGTCCAAAAGTATATACCAAAGCTCCACTGCCATAGTCCCCCATCTTTACAAATAAGGGAAGACAATACATTTTTATGATCTTTTCCTGATAAACCTTGATCAATATAATTATACAATGTTCAAGTATTTGGGGAAGCTGTAGGTGTGGGTACATCTTCTCACTCAACTCCTTTTAATTTAATCTTTTGGAAAGAATAGGAAAGAAAACAAGTGGCTGTTCTTTCACCCTCTTCTGGAGGTTAAATCAATGCAAGCATTTGGATCCTAAGTTCCCTTAGTTTCTCTGAAATTCACTTGTCAATATGTTCATCTAAAGGTTTTTAATGTTCCCTAGAAATATCCTTGGTTTATAAGAAAGTGATTGAAGAAATTGATTCTATTGACATCACATTTTTCGTAGGTGAGGAGGGGATGGGAGAGAGGAAGAGAATTTGGAACTCAAGAAAAAAAAGAATGTTAAAAATAAATGAATAGGGGCGGCTAGGTGGCGCAGTGAGTAAGAGCGCCGGCCTCGGAGTTTGGATGACCCGAGATCAGATCCGGCCTCAGAAAATGAGCACCCACGCATAAACAATGACTAGCCGTGTAACCTTGAGCAAGTTACTTAACCCCAATTGCTTTAAAAAAAAAAATAAATAAATAAATGAATAATAAATTTAAGAATGAACAATTGAAAGAAATTGATTATAGATTTAGAGATAGAACATGTTTCAGAGGCCCTCTAGGCCAACCTCTTCATTTTTCCGATGAGGAAATAGACCCAGGGAGGTTAGGTAATTCAAGGACATATATATAATAAATGTAAGCAGTAGGATTTGAACTCAGGGCCTTTGCTTCCATAATCAGTGCTTGCTGCCCCTCCCCCAAACTTTATTGACACAAATCCATTTTTTTATATGCAAGGGAGTGGTGCCAGTGATGACCTATAAGGATCATTGGTTACAAAAGAAAATATACACATCCCTAACCACATCATTTAAAATCCTTTTCTCCTAGAAAGTAATTTCTCCACATTGCAAATAAACTTCATATAAAGCAACTGCATTTAACATTCCTTTACCTATCCTTAGTCAATTTGACCAATCGAGTTGACCTATGGTATTGGATTTTGTTTTTTAATCTCTTTTGGAAAAGGAGTTCTGCCTAGAGATTTATCTTGAGCTCTTTACTCTCTTTTTAACATTTAAAAGCTTGTTTTTCCTCCATTGGCAACCAAAAAAACTCTGTCCTTAAGGACACAAATCTGGAGTGAATATGCTTTATGAAAATAATCAGAAGTCAGTCCACTTTAGCTTTCCTTTTATGTGAATACCATACTATTAGTTTGGAAGAAGGCATTATGCTTAAGGGGAAAAAACCAGCTCATTATCACATGGACAATGTGAACAAGCTGATTCCAGATCTCACTTTGTTTACCAATGTGAAAATGTCTGGGGGTGAAGGGAAGAACTTCATGGGCTACGTGTAGAATCCAGACAGAAATGGTGCTCATTTTTTTCCGGGAGTCACTGAGAATATACTAGAGTGTATGTTAGAGGCTTACATTGTAGACTGAAGGCATAACTTCGGTGTGTGTACCCCAGCCAAATTTCTTGAGACATAGGTGATGAACTAGATGAGTTTGTAAATATTTGTCAAGCAGAATATGACATATTGTCCAGGAAGCCCCTGAATATATACAAGATATTAGACAGACCAAACAGCATTAGTATATTGAAAATGGCCATCTTTGGGGCGGCTAGGTGGCGCAGTGAATAGAGTGCCGGCCCTGGAATCAGAAGGACCTGAGTTCGGAGCCAGCCTCCGACACTAAATCCATACAAACAAAAACCTAGCCGTGTAACCTTGGGCAAGTTACTTAACCCCAATTGCCCTAAAGGGGCGGCTGGGAGGCGCAGTGAGTAAGAGCGCCGGCCTCGGAGTTGGGATGACCCGAGATCAGATCCGGCCTCAGAAAATGAGCACCCACGCATAAATAATGACTAGCCATGTAACCTTGAGCAAGTTACTTAACCCCAATTGCTTTAAAAAAAAAAAAAAAAGAAAATGGCCATCTTCCCCTTCCCTTGTTCTCAAATGGGAACTGAGTTGTCTCAGAAGTCAAGTTTAGGGTAACAGAAGTGGAACAAAGCTGATCTGAGAAACTGGAAATTGGAAATTAAGGACAAAAGATTCTGATTATGGACCTCGGTAGTGTGTAGACTCCAAAAGACTTGACTTTCTTCTTTATATAAAGAATTGGAGCTCTTATAGGGTAACTTATCTTATACACAGTTCAGATTCCTCATCTTGATGATCTGGACCTTGGGTTCTTAAAACAAAGATGGGCCACTGGGATCTGGGCACCTGAGACCCAGACACACTGAATGACATATTAGTATCTCAGTCAGAACATGCAGAACAAATCTATTATGGCCATCTGGGGTAAGGGTGGGGTGGGATGTGGGGAGGGAAAAGACCTCGATTTTTCTTTCAATGGTCCCTACCACATCTCATAGAGGCCACTAACAATGATGTTGACAAGACCAGAAAGTAGAATACAATATTACAACATCCTTTGAATGGCAGAATTACACTGGACTAATCTTTTAATTCCCAGAGCTACAAAGAAGGTAGGGGGAGAGAGGGGTACAGTCAGATGATCACAAGGTCACAGGGTTAGAGCCAGAAGGAATGTCAGAGTCCATCACCTCCAACTCCCTCAGTATACAGATGAGGAAACTGAGAGATTAGGAGACTATCTCAAGGTCACATAGTTCCTAAGTGTCTAAGGAGGGATTTGAACCTAGGTTTTTCTGACTCCAAGTTAAGTGGACTTATCCACTCTGCCATGCTGCCTCAAGTGAGGAAAAAAGGCTATGGTTTCCTATTGGCCTCTGGTGTCCACAATCCTGCAATTTCAGAAATGATAGCTACAATCAATATTTCTTATGTGTAGCCCCAGATATGTAGACTGATACAACCTACATATGCCTGGTCAATACAATTAAATTAAATATATTAAATGTATATTATATGCCAGGCACATTTGTAGGGATACCAATACAAAAAAAAAAAGCAGTCCTATCTTGAAGAAATTTCCATCGTCTGAATGAAGTTTGATAAAGTCCCAAATGGTTAGAGCTTTTAACCAGGACACCTCAAAGAAGATACATTAACACTAGTAACAAGGAATAATGAATTATAAAGGGACCTTGTAGTGGCAACCACACTAGCATACCCATAATGGCTGCTAGCACAGGTTCTTAGATCTGCTTTACTAGGAAAGATAGCTGTTTAAGGGTCAACAATCTTTTTTAATTACATTCACTAGTTCAGGGGAAAAGTCAGCACCCTGAACTTCAGAGAAAATATAAGCAGAGAAATAAAGACCCAACAGACAGGGCTCTGACTGCCTGAATCAACTATATACTTATATACATCCCTGGATTGAGAGATTCTTTACATCTGAGCAGTTGGGGAGCTCTGAAAATATGGCCACTCAGAATCTTGACCAGGGAATTACAAGATCCTTCTCATAAGTGAGCCTCCAAAACAAAATAACAACTCAGAGTATGTATATATATATATATATATATATATATATATATATATATATATATATATATACTTCTCAGAGCCAGGGGGCATCACAACCCTAGTACTCAGTGCCTAACTAGAAATTAGCAAAAGGTGTCAAAGCCTTTCTACAAGCAAGCCTCCCCTAAGCAAGCTTCCCTTAATGGGCTCCTCATGAGGCCTATTAATGGGTGGGGAAGATCTTATATCCATTAACATTACAGACCTCCATTCAAGAGGGCCTTCCATGGTCCTAGAATAGTCACTGGCACCAGTGAACTCATCTTGCTCACAGCATTCTTGCAGGGTGTCATGGCAACCATGTTCCCTTTTTGTCTAGGATCAATCCCAGATGATTTGACCTTCATTCTACATGGACTCAGTCTTCAGGGGAATTCTTAGGATGTGGGATCTGGAATAGGATTCCTCAAAATGGAGATCAGAGGAAGATGGAAGTCTTACTATTGTATTTCTGTCCTTTAACTGAACTATTTCTTAGTCCTCAGGAATGGATAATTAGCCCTGATGGATAGACCCAACTCACCTGAAACCAATTAATCCTATTGAAGTGCCTAAGCCTGTCCTTGAGATAGATCCAGTAAGACAGCCTTGTTTCCTAGTCAGTCTCTTAACCCAGGAGCTTAGAAACACTATATTCCAAAATGAAACATGAACTTTACACAGCTTCTGGTTGTTGCTTTTTAGTCTGGGAGTGGGATAGGTCCTCCTAGATATGCTGCATATCAGTGAATGGGGGAGTCCCGAAATTAAATAAGGGAATAGCATCTATAATTGAGTGTAGGGGTATGGCCTGTAGGGGTGTTGCTGGAGCCAGCTCAACCTACCTCCTAAGTCAATTGTTAAATGCCCAAATCAGGGTTTAATTTCTTGTTTTGTTGTCTAGACTTAAAAAAGTGATGTAGAAAATGTTAATAATACAATTTAAACTTAAAGTTGTGTTGCGGGCAGAGGATTCTGGGAAGATGGTGGAGTAAGATGGAAAACACGGAACTCTGAAATTCTCCCACTAACATGATAAAAGTATTGCCTTGAAGGGAATTTTGAGCAGCAGAAATAACTAAAAGTCATGGTAAAGCAGTTGTCCTCCTAAGACAACTTGGGAGGACCTTAGAAAAATCTGACTTCCCAGAGTCAGACAACTTGGTCCTCCCAAGTTGTCCTCCCAGGGGTGGAGGTCTGGCCCAAATGAAGTGTAAACACCTCGGTTGGATCAACAGACAACAAGCTCTGGCCTCTTCACAGACAGTGTGGGGGCTGGTAGCTGAGCAGGGGAAGACTGAAGGACCCTCTGAAGTTGCTGGATGCCAGGCACAGGTGTGTTGACCAGACTTGGTCCTGGGCTGAGGCTGTAGATGAGGAGGAACAAGCACTCTTCAGGTGAGTATGGTAGCAGGGGGTGGGGATACTGCTGGTTGTGGGCACTTAAAGGAGAGCAGAAGGCTTGGTTTCACTTCTAGGGCAGAGGAACGAGCTGAAGTGTGCAGCCTCAAGCAGTATCACAGGGAGCAAGAGCATTTGCAATGACTGCATTGCTGAGGACCCAGCCATGGCTCAGAGGTGGAGAGGAGTGCCTGAGGTCCAGCTCCCAGACAGAACTTAGAAAACAACAGTATGTAAAACCTGATGCCTGAGGCATCATCCCCCCAAATTTGAAACTAGAACCTGACTATAATAGAAAGGAGATGCTAATAAAAATGAGAAGAGGAAGACATAAGTAAGCAAAGGAGAAAGAACCCAACCGAAGACAGCTACTGTTGGGACAGAGAAGATTTGGGTTCCTACTTGGGAAGAAGACAGGGAAGCTAAAAAAACCCAAACTGATGAGGGAAGGGTAATAGGTTCTACCAGGGACACCCTGCAATTCAGTCTAGAAAGAATTCACCAGGCTCAAGCAAAATTGGAAGCCGAGATTGTAAAAGTTTATTGTTACTCTGTACACCACAGTGGGCAAGGATTCTTATGGAACTTGCAACCTTAAAGAAATCACAGGTATAGTTTTAAGGAGTCAAGACAGTAAATCAGGTGTCAGTTATGCTAACTAGGTGAGTAAGGGTGGGAGCAGGGAACAGTTAAGGAGTGGTCAGTGCTTAAAGGAACATTCACTTTTAATATCAACTGCCCAGGCGTATTGCCCATGATTCACTGGGAAATAGCCCAAGGCGGGGCTACCTGGAGGTGTGGTTTTAGGCCTGACACATCACTAAAGTCAACCCTCCGTCAAGGCGACTGAGGAGTGCCCAGTCTGCCACCCATCAATGTCAAGTTTGACAAGATGGATGTTGTAAAACAAGGCCAACGGAGACTCAGTATGGGTATAATTGGCTATTGAGTTAACCTATAGATAGGGTATTGAAGGATTCATGGTGCAGCTGGCCACTCTAAGGGAGATAACATTTGCCTAAGCTAAAATGTTTATAGATAGTATAGTGAAGGATTTATAGGTAGCTTGTTATTGTTTCAAGCAGAGTGCTGGCAGGGTGAAGGGGCAGAGTTAATGCTTTGAGACTGGGGAGGGGGAAGTGTGATTTTACAGACTGCTTTTACAAATTGATTTTACAGACATAGATCCCAAAGCACCCCATTTACAAACTGATGTTACAGATTGATACTACAGACTGATGTTACAAACATAGATTGATATTACAAATATATATACATCCCAAGCACCCCATCAAAACCACTCCTACTTAAAAGAAAAATATCAAATGGTCACAAACCCAAAAAAGAGTTTTTAGAAGAGCTTTAAAAAAGACTTTAAAAATCAAGTGAGACAGGTTGAGGAAAGATTAGGGAAAAAAATAAGAGCAAGCCAATAAAAATAAAGATATTATGAAAAGAAAGTCAACCAGAAGTGAATGTTGAAAACTAAAAATAAATTAATCATTTTTTAAAAAGTCAACCAATTGGAAGGGTGGCTAGGTGGCACAGTGAGTAGAGCGTCGGCCCTGGAGTCAGGTCGGATCCAGCCTCAGACACTTAACGCACACACACACACACACACACACACACACACAAATCTAGCCACGTGACCTTGGGCAAGTTACTTAAACCCAATTGCCCTCCAAAAAGCAAAAAAAAAAAAAGTCAACCAATTGGAAAAAGAGATCCAAAGGAAGAATCTCTTAAAGAAGAAAGTAATTTCTTAAAAACTAGAATTGGGAAGGGGGAAACCACTGATGTTATAAGACAGCAAGAAGTAATAAAATAAAATCAAAAGAATAAAAAAAAGAACGTGAAACATCTCATTGGAAAAACAACTGATTGTGGAGAACAGATCAAAGAGAGACAATATAAGAATTGTTGGATAACCTGAAAATTATGATTTAAAAAGAAGTCTAGATATGATGTTACAAGAAAATTTTAAGGAAAATTGCCCTGAATCACTAGAATGAGAGAGTAAAATTGAAATAGAAAAAAATCCATTGATTACTACCTGAAAGAGATCCCAAAATGAAAACTTATAGGAATATTATAGCCAAGTTTTGAAATTCCCAGATTAAGGAGAATATACTACAGGCAGCAATAACCAAAAAAGTTAAATACTGTGGAAGATAACATAAGATCTAGACCAAAGATCTTGAAACATTATACTTCACAGAGCAAATGAGTTGGGCTTGCAACCAAGAATAACTTAGCCAGCAAAGCTAAGGATAATCCTGAATGAAAAAAAAAACTGGTTGTTTAATGAATTGAAAGGATTTTCAGGTATTTGTGACAAAAAGACCAGAATTCAATGGAAAACCTGGCATATAAAATCAAGGAAAAATGTAAGATAAACATTGAAGACCAATTATAAGGGATTTAATAGGTTGACTTATATGGGAAAATGTTATCTTTACTCTTAAGAGTATCATTACTTGGATAGTTTGAAAGACCAGACATTGACAAAAGGCTTGCAGTTAAGTTGAATATGATGGGGTGATTCTGAAAAATAAAATTAAGATAGGGAGAGGTAAAATATCGTAATACAAAGGAGGCATGAATGGAAGAAGTCTGGAAGCAAGTGGGGGTGGAGGGCTGGTAGTGCTGGAATCCCACTCACATTGTAACTTGGTTAAAGAGGTAACAACATACATCTAGAAGGGTATGAAAGTCTTTTAAATTTATAAAGAAATGGGGCAGAGGGGATAGGATAAGGGAAGGACTTTTAGTAGGATCAAGAAATAGGAGGATGAGGGAGAGGACAAGGAGCTCTTAGAGGGGTGGGTAGATTAAGGCCATGGGAGGGCTAGGGGAGAGAATAAGAGAGGGAGTCTTTAAAAGGGTGCAGATTAGAGAGGTAGTAGTTAGAAACAAATAGATGTCTGAGGAGGGGTAGGGTAAAAAGAGAAGGTGAAAAGGATAAATAGTGAAGAAAAATAGGGTGGAGGGAAATATACAACTAGTAATTATAACTTTGAATGTGAGTGGGATGACCTCACCCATAAAACAGAAACAACAGAATGGATTAAAAATTAGAATCTGACAATATGTTGTTTACAAGAAACACATTTGAAAATGAGAGATACACACAGAGCTAAAGGGCTAGAGTAGAATTTATTCTGCTTCAGCAAATGTAAAAAAAAGCAATTATGATCTCATGCTATCCTTCAGAGAAATAACTGATAAATAAAAGCATGTATACACTATGGTATATATGTTATACACACACAGTATGAGTGTGTATGTGTGTGTATTGTGTTTGATTTTAGTCTTCTCTAGGGTGGGAGAGGAGAGAGAAAAAAGTGAATAGCAGAGAATAAAATAAAACTTGGAAGCATAACATGTAGTGTTCATTACATAGTTTTTCAGAAAAAAAGTAAACAATCTGAAATGGAAATTCATGGTTTTATGTTGAATCCTCTATGTTGTGCTGTGTATGTGAAAATGTTCTCTTTTTTTGTATTTAAGTTCAAAATGAATAAAAACAATTTTTTGAAGTATGTCACGCTACATTTACCCCCCAAAGTTAGTTGTTAAATATTTACCAGCACACTACTGGTTGTTGTGCACCAGATATCCAAGTCTTTCAACAAGAGCTTGTATAAGGATAGGAAAGACTGTTCATGGGGAAAAGATTTGGGGGCTCAAAGTAGATTGCAAGTTCAACTGGATTCAGCAGTATGATATGGCAGCTGGAAGAGCTAAGAGAGGCAGTGTTGAGGGTAAGGGTAATGATAATTTCACTGTATTTTACTCTGGTCAGACCATACCTGTAGTGTTGTGCTCAGGACATTAGGCAGGATGTTAATAAGATGTTGTTCAGTCATTTTCAGTTGTGTTGATCTCTTTATGACCCCATTTGAGGTTTTCTTGGTAAAGATACTGGCGTGGTTTGCCCTTTCCTTCTCCAGCTCATTTTACAAATGAGGAATGGAGGCAAAAGAGTTAAGTGATTTGCCCAGGGTCACACAGTTAATGTCTGGGGCCAGATTTGAACTCAGGAAGCTGAGTCTTCCTGATTTCAAGCCCAGTACTCTAACCACTGCACCACTTAGCTGCCCACTGATAAGATGGAGAGTATCCAAAGAAGGTAGATAAGAAGGGGAGAGAAGACCACACTATACGAAGATTAATTGAATGATCTGGGGATATTTAACCTAGAGAAATCTTATAGAGCACATGATGGCCATTATCAAATATTTGAGGGAAGTTATATCAGAGGAGTTGGTCTTGTTTTGCTTGGCTTTAGAGGGCAGAGGTAGGTGGTTTCAGGGAGGCAAAGAAAAACCTTGGGGTCCTTTAAGGAGACAGTTGGTTCCCCATCTCTTGAGTTCTTCAAGCAGAGGTTGGATGATCATGTATTGGGGATGTCATGGGGCTACAGGCTGTAGGTAAGGTTAGACTAGATGACCTCTACAGGCCTTTCCAACCCTGGGATTCTATGATTCTGATTCTATAAATGGGTCAAAAAGCAAATCCAAATGTATTCTGAGGAGAATGATTCTTGTCTCAGTTCCCCAGACAGCTGGCTCTAAGCAGGAAGCTTCATAACTGTGTTGGGATTGTATCACATATTTTCTGGGACACCAACCAACCATTTATATGCCAGAGATTATAGGACTGGGTCTCTTGGGTGATAGGAAACCAACATTCTGCTTAATAGTTTCTGGATTTCTCATTATAAAAGACAAGCAACATTTTTCTTCTGCTCTTAGGGGAGAGGCATTTATAGGACTACAGATCTAGAGCTGACATGGATCTTAAGAGCTATCTAACATTTTCATTTTACAGAGGAGGAAACTGAGTCCTGGAGAGGCCAAGTGACTTCTCCAAGGTCATACAGGTGAATGACAAAACTGGGATTTGAACCCAAGCCCTATGGTTCCAAATTCAGTGCTTTTCCCACTCTCTGATCCTGCTTCTCTTGCCACCACTTGGGAGGGAAACAGTTCCCAACTCCTGGCTGTCTTTATGGATTTTCCATATTACTAGTTTTGGGCATATCATTGTATTCAGGTCAGCCACCTAATGAAGACTGCAGTCTTAGGTCAGTGGTTAAGAATAAAGGCACATGGGGGCGGCTAGGTGCAGTGAAAAGAGCACCGGCCTGGAGTCAGGAGGACCTGAGTTCAAATCCAGCCTCAGACACTTAACACAAAAACTAGCCATGTGACCTTGGGCAAGTCACTTAACCCCGATTGCCCTCCAAAAAAAGCAAAAAAAAAAAAATAATAATAAAGGCACATGGCTAAACATCCTGGATATGTTACCATGAACTGTTGTACCCCAATAAAAGCAAGACAGAAGATCCCCAAGATTAAATTTAACATGTGGATTTTATTACCGTGGGACAGTCGGGGTACATGGTCACCCAAATCAGACAGTGCTTTGGCATGGACACTGCTGGTTTTATAGAGGTTCCATAGCCAGGTTACAGTGACACAGTGACATAAGCTGAAACTCCAATGATTGGTCAGTGTACACTTGAAACTACAATTAGTGATTGGTCAGTGTACACTTGAAACTACAATTAGTGATTGGTCAGTATACATTTGAATTTCCTGACAGGTGAAACCCTAGGCTGGGACTCCCGCCCACAGATTAATCAAGGGAAAGCAAGGGGTGGGGGTTCTGCCTGTTTATAGATTAAGCAAGTTGGAGTTCTCTGCTTTACAAATCAATGAAGGAAAGGTTGGGCTGCCTGCTTTACAAATCAAGGAAAGGGAAGGTTGGGCTGCCTGCTTTACAAATACAAATCAAGGAAAGGGTGAGTGGATTTGTGTCCAACAGAACCAGAGAAGAGAACAGATACTTGGAGATATAATCTGTATTGACTCTAGGCTATTGCCTTACCCAAATAATAAGGAGTCAAAACCCAGGTTCTATATCCTGGAAGGCTGAGCTAGTGATGGTTAACTTCCTTACACCCTGTCAAAAAATAGACTTCTTGGGGTAGCTAGGTGGCACAGTGAATAGAGCACCTACCCTGGAGTCAGGAGGATCTGAGTTCAAATTTGACTTCAGATACTTGACACATTTTCTAGCTGTGTGACCTTGGGCAAGTCACTTAACCCCAATTGTTTTGCCTTCCCCCTCAAAAAAAAAAAAGACTTCTTTTAATCAAAGGCATGGAGTATTGTGCAGAGGTGCACTTGTTTATGGTCTACATAACATGACCACCAGTTATAATGGTCCTTGATTTTTCAGGGCAACAAGTTTATTCAATGTCTATTTTGTGCTAGGTCTGGTGTTGACAAAACAAACAAACAAAAAAGACAAACCATCCTTACCTTCAAAGTGTTTGAAGTCTACTGAAGATATGCAATATGTATACAATATATTTATAATATATAGAGAGAAAAGAAAATAAGAATTTCAGGAAGGAGAGAATGTTAAAAAAATGAGGATTAGAAAAGTCTTCCTATAGGAGATAGTACCTGAGTAGAGCCTTAAACAATGCTAAGAGTCCAGAAAGGTGGAATGGGGTGGGGGGCACATTCCAGGGATAGAGGTGGGAGTGGGAAGACAGTCTGTGCAAAAGCAAGGAGGCAGGAAACTGGTTTACAAAGAAACCAGTTGACTATAACATAGAATAGAATGGAAGACAATTCAGTCAATCCCTCTCCTTGGCCATAGCAATACACATGAAAAGCAATGCTTATTTTGGAATATTGAGGAAAAAAAATATGTAGCTAAATAAATCGGCTGTATCAAGGATGGGGGAGTGGCATGGTTAATTCAAAACAATAATCTACTTAGGGCTGCCTTTTCTAGCACAATGGAACCTGAGTGCTACATAAAAAGGCCAGGTAATTCAGAGAGGCAGAGAAATATGAAATGAATAAACTAAATGAAGAGAGAGTGCGGAATAGAGGTGGTAAATTTAGGTATTTTTTCTCCTCTTTTCTATGCTTATTCTCTGATCACTTTCTAATCACAGAGAAATAGGTTTAGATTTGGTGTAAGGAAAAACTTTGTAGCAATTAGGGCTATCCATAAACAGAACTCACAATCGAATGTCAAAGTCTTCAAGCAGGAACTGGAAAACCAGTTATTTGGTAGTTGTAGAGGGGATTCATATTTAAGTACACATTGAACCAAATGATCTCTGAGGTCTTGTCCTATTCTGAGAGTCAATGATTCTCCTAAATTCCTTTTTAAAAATTATTATCGAACAGTAAGATTTCAGGAGAAGCAAAGCAATCTTGATTAAGTAAGCCTTTCTATTTTTCCCTAAAAAGGGAGAAGAGGACACTGGACAAGGCGAATGCTAATGAACCAATTAATATTTATTAATTGTTGTTCACCCCTTGTTTTTTCGAGGGTTGTTTTTATTAATATTGATTCATTTCTATAAATTTTGAGATTTACAAAACTCCACATAGAATAACTCTATAATGTCATTGTTTAGTTGTTTCAGTCACGCCTGACTCTTTGTGACCCCACTTGGGGTTTTCTTGGCAAAGATACTGTAGTGGTTTGGCATTTTCTTCTCCAGATCATTTTACAGATAAGGAAATGGAGGCAAATAGGGTTAAGCGACTTGCCCACGGTCACATAGCTAGTAAGTGTCTGAAGCTGAATTTGAACTCAGCTGTTCCAGACTCCAGCCCAATACTCTATCCACTGTACCAGCTACCTGCCCCATAAAGTATTATTATTTCCATTTTATAGATGAGGAAACTGAGGTTCAGAATTTTGTCCAAGATTATGCAGCTAGTAAGCATTGGAACTAGGACTTGAACACTGGTCTCCTCATTTGAAATCTAGCACTGTTTCCATTAGATTTCACCACATTTAGGGAGTCTTTTGAGTCACTGCTAAGTGCCCCAAAGTCAGGCATTGGGCAGTAAATAGGATGAGTCCAAATGTCTCTACCATAGTCAAGTTTATGTAAGTATTTGGAAGAATTTTGGGGGAGGAGGCAAAATGCTAGAAGACTTCTAAATCATTGCCTCATCTAACCCCTGCTGCCATCCCCCTGCCTAGTTATAATGGCTTATCCATTGTTGGTTAGCTGCTTTATTAGACAGTGACTATAATAAAAATGCACAAAAAATCAACAAACTGGATTATATGAAGACAGGGAAACAGTAAAAACCAGGTTAGAGTAGCACAAAATGGTCAGTGTACCAACATTTCCTTGGTCCTCATTCTCTTTGGCTTCTCTACAAATTATGACCCATGACTGTCCCAGCCTTCTTAGAACTTTTCCTCTCTCTAGCTTCTAGGACACTATCCTCTTTTGGTTGTGTCTCTGGCAAGGTCTTTCCCATCACCTTCAATGTTTCTACTACCTTTAGTATTTCTCTAAATTTGGTCACTGCTCTCTGCTTTTCTCATTCTCTATTTTCCCCTTCAGAAAATCTCTACTCTTATGCTTTCAAATATAATATCTACTTGGATGACTTCCAGTTCATCTCTGGCTACTGCTCTCTTGAACTCTGGTCAAGCATTTCCACCTGCTTTTCATACACCAACACCTAGCATCTTGACATTGCCTCGAACTCAGCAGTTCTAAAACAGATCTCATCTATCCAATGCCACTCCTCCACCTGGATTTTTTCTATGTCTGCAATCAGCTGGAAGTTTCTCTGCTTTTAAAAGATGGAGCCTAGGATAAGATATAGGTGGTTTTCAATAGGAAAAGTCTTGGATTTAAAGTTAGAAAACCGGAGTTCAAATTTTGGTCTTGCTAACTACCTTCTATCAGTGTAACCTTTGGTTATTGTATTATATTACATTACACATTATAATATTGTGTTATGTTATATTATATTATAATGTTATGTTATGTTATATTCCATTTACCACAATTCTACTTCTCAACTTTCTTTGCAATCTTCTGAATACTCTACAATTCTTTGATATTAGGTGAGATTCAGAGTATTTAAAGAAAGATCAGTTTAGCTTACATTTCAACACTAGAATGATGTAATTTTATCAGTGTGGGTACTATCTCCCTTAGTGCAGAATGCAACCCTTCTAGGAATTAATAGAAGGTCTTGAAGAGCTACTATAACCAAAAAATTCATCCCACTACTGCCAGTCTGAGGATGAGCTTTTTTGACCTTAACAAGGCTAGTCCTCACAGTCCATCACCTATCCTTGTAGTCATATGCAGTCATAACCTGAACTAAATTCACCTATTCCCTTCCATTTAAGTTCATTGACATCCAAGATGTTGATGTTTAATCTTTCCATCTCCTGTCTGACCACATCCAGCTTACCTTGATTCATAGATTTTACATCGCAGCTTCCTATACAATATTGATTTTTACATCAGACCAGAAATATCTGCAGCTGAATTTCCTTTCCATTTTGGTCCTGCCACTTCATTAGTACTGGAGTTACTTGTAATCGTCCTCTATCTTCCCTGGTAGTGTGACAGAAACCTCCCACCTGAGGGGCTCATCTTCCAATGTCCTCTCTTTTATCATTTTAGTACTGTCTGTGGGGTTTTCTTGGTAAAGATATTAATGTGGTTTGCCATTTC
Organism: Gymnobelideus leadbeateri; assembly: GCA_011680675.1. NCBI lineage: Eukaryota > Metazoa > Chordata > Mammalia > Diprotodontia > Petauridae > Gymnobelideus > Gymnobelideus leadbeateri. The sequence goes on along the minus strand of WOXC01010427.1, from coordinate 182,715 downwards.
CTTCTCCAGTGGCTCCCCTTTTGTCATAACTCTCCAAGGCCTGTCTGCCTTGGGTCACCTTGCACAGCATAGCTCTTAGTCATTAAGCTATGCAAACCTGTGTGCCATGACAACCAGTGATGGGGGGGAGGGGCAGGGCTGAGAGATAGATACTATTATTATCCCCATTTTGCTGATAAAAAAACAACAATAGGTTTCAGGGTCTGATGAAGGCTTTTTGAGCATGACATTTTCATGCATAACAAAGTACTCCCAATGCCCACCAAAGCAAGAGTTCACTCACACTTTCCCTACTGTCATATTATTTAAGTATTCATCCCAGAGAGGAACTGTCTGATCTATTTATTCTCTGTCACCAGAAGGATGCTGGCATTTGCCACAGTTATGGTTTCATCAAGGGCAACTGGGTGGTGCAGTAGATATAACAACGAGCCTGGAGTCAGGAAAACCTGGGTTCAAATCCAATCTTGTATATAGTAACAACAGTATTGTTTTAAGCATGACTTTGAGTGAATAAGTTATTTTAACCATAAGAAATATCCAAATTAACTATAAAGGACATATGAAGAAAGATGCTATCTGCATTCAGAGAAAGAACTGATAAATAGAAGTATTTGTTTATTTTTTTACATATATATTTACATATACATTTTTTTTTACATATATATTTGTGTCTAATGGTAGTTATCTCAGGGGAAGAAAAAAAAAAGAAATTTCATTGGTAACTATCATATATTTTAAAAGAATAGTAATTTGTACATAATAGATTTGCAGTTTCATGTGCAATCATCTTTTTTATTATTATACTATTTCTTGGAAATACTTGTTTTATTCCATAAAGTAAAAAATAAATAAATCCAACCTCAGACACTTAGTATCTGTGTGACCTTGGGCAAGTCATGTAGCCCTGCTTACCTAGTTTTCACATCTATAAATTAAGCTGGAGAAGGAAATGGCAAATTACTTCATCATCTTCTCCCCTCCCCCCCAAAAAAACCCTAAATGGGGTCACAAAGAGTTGGACATAACTAGACAACAATATATTTCCATAAGTCATCCCCTTTGCAAACTGCCTCTGTATAAGGCTTGATTTTTTTGCCATTCTTTCTAAGGCTCACCTTGACTTCCTCCCTATTCTATCACCCTTCGGGCCTGGTGAGATGAATTAAGGAGCAGTTGCTGAGACATATGTGATATGCTTCCAGGAAAAGCCTCAGGCACCTGCAAAGGCTGACAGGTTAGCTTACTTAGTCAATGCACCTTCCTGTCAGAGAACATGGAAAACTAAGTTAGCGGCACTAACAGGCAGTGACAGAATGACACTGGAGGAGACAGGCAGAGACAGAATCATTCATCCTAACTGGAACAAAAATGAAGTGAATGACAGGCCAGACCAGGAGCGGTATTAAACAACAAACTCAGATCCAAGAAGACACGTAGTTCAGTTTCTAAAAGTCATTACTTCTCCTAGAAAAACAAACAAACCAACACTTAGAAGCAAAAGGGGGGATGAGGTGGGAGGTGGAGAGTGTTGTTTCCATGACCTAGGAGATCACTAACACTCCAAAAGAACAAAGCTTCAAAAATTATCTCATAAAGATTTGTGATGTTGATAGCTAAAGACAAGAAAAAGATTAAAACCCATCTGCATGCATTTCTGAATGTTCCCGTGGGGTGCCCAATCTAATTGTGGAGTAAATATCCAGCCACTGGTGATGCTACTGATACCTGAGGAGCTCCAGAAAGTGCTAGATTACATTAAGTTTGTTCTCTGTCAGTGTTCTGGAGAGAGAGGCAGCATCTGAATGGTTAGGACGGCATGTCCCTGCAGCAACAGTTGCCTGGGAAGGGAGGCAGCAAATGTCTGCCTGGGCTGTGGGTCCTAAAGGGGTCTGTGCCGTTCCCTTGGGAGGATCCAACCTGATTCAAGCGTTAGATTCATCCAGGGTATTTTGAACACTCCCAAACAAAAGCAAGTGTGGTGGGTCTGTGGCTGTGGATAAATAAAAGAATATCAGACTACCTCCAGTGGCCCTAGATATGAGTCCTCTTGTTAAAAGGATTCTTTGAGACTGGTTTCTTTGTTCTTCAAACCAGCCCCATGTCTCCACACTCAGATTTCTATCACCACCATTCTGAAATCAGCAGGTGACTTTGAGCTATTTTTTTTACTTTCCCTACCCTTTTCTACCCAATCCATTACCACATCCTATCATTTTTTCACTCAAAATACCTTGTGGGTTCTCCCATTTTGCTCTAGTCCCACTGTCACTGCCCTAATCCCTCATCACCAGATGTCAGGTTTACTCAGCAGGGTCGACATCCAGGTTGTGGGTGGCGATGGTCCTGGAATAGGCCTGAGAGGCGTGTGTGGAGGCATTGCATGGACAAGAGGTCTTAGGATCACAGGATTTAGAGCTGGTGAGGACATTTGAAGTCATCTTGCCCGACTCTGTCGTCTTACAGATGAGGAAACTAAGGGCCAGGGAGGTTATAAGATGTGTCCAAATTCAAAGAGGTGTCAAAGATGGGAGGAAAACTCAATTCAATTAACAGAGAAAGAAGAGGTATATACGTATTGTGAGCCTGGAGAGCAAAACCAAAGTGAATCTTTAGGGCAAAGTTTCACTTTCTTGTACAATGGACTCCTTGGCAGTTAGGTGAAACTTATGGACCCTTCTCAGAATATTTTTTTCCTCATTTATTTTATTTTTAATTTGTAGAATGAAACAAATATTTCCATAACAGAAGAATAAAAATGATAATTGCACATGAAATTGCAGATCTACTATGTAAAAGTTGCCATTCCTTTAAAAAATATAATAAAGTTATGTACATTTCTTTTTTTCCCTTTTTTTCTTCCCTCATTAAATAAAATACATAGAATTACAAGGGAAATCAAATGTATTGAAATATAGTTATCAAAAATATTTTTAAAAATAACTTCATGGACCTCAAGTTAAGAACTCTTGCTCTAGGCTGTCAAGACTAATTGGAAAATGCATGCATACAGGAATGAATGAATGAAAAGCGTTTCTTAAGAACTTTCTGTATGCCAGGTGAGAATGGAAAGGCTTGGAGGTTCAGTATGGGATTTTTGCTGCATGGTCAGAGAATCAGACCAGGGCCCACAGGCAGATGCTATTAGGGTATGCATGCAAAGGGTGAGGTCTAGGGTTCAGGCTAAATATGATGAAACAGGTGGAGGACATAGTTCTGCTAGGGAGGCTAGAACAGCTTTGGTCTGGATCTATATAACAGTGCATCTCAGATGTAAGTGTTGATTTTGGGAGAGAGACTGGGCCAAAGCTCTGATTCGGATTTGTGTCATTCTTCCAATGATCTGATTAAGGTTAGCAGGTGGGTGCTGTTTCCCACATGCTGCTGTAGGGAGGCTGAATTCCTCTGTCTGCCTTCTCAGAGGCCTCATAGTCCTATCCCTCCCTATTTTTCCACCTTTATTTTCCACTCCTGAATAGCAGAAAACCTTTTTGTCTAGTGTTTTGCCAAGTAGGCTATTCTGAATTAGCAATACAAAGAGTCATGTGAAGCTTCTCACTGAAATAATTTACCCAATAATTGAGCCAGGATCCAGAGGATAGGGAAGAGTCAGTAATGCTTCTGAACAGGGTATCAATGTGCCTGGCCAAGATAATGTGACTGGTGATTTACTTTGAAGTACACCCCATCCAAGGAAAGGCCATGCCACCTAATCAGCTTAGATCTGGGACTGATGTAGAAACCTGAATTAATAATCATACTAACTAGGTTAAAAAAACAAAACAACTTAAGAGTTGTAGAATTTCAGAGATAGGGAATACTTTAAAGATCATCTTGTCCAATCCTATTGTTTTCCAAATGAGAAAACTGAGATGGAGAGAGTTGATGTGACCAACCCAAGGATGGCCATGGTCTGATAACAAACTCCAAGTTCCAGTGTCCTTTCCCTTTCAGAAAATTTCCCTCCATATGTGCAAATCATAAACAAATGAAAGAAGATGTGGAAAAATTATCTACCAGATCTATAGAGAGGAGAAAAATCCATGATCAAGAAAGGAATAGAGAAGATCACAGAAGATAAAATGGATCGTTTTTATTGTTCAGTCATTTTCAGTCATGTCTGACTCTCTGTGACCCCATTTAGGGTTTACTTAGCAAGGATACTGGAGGGGTTTGCCTTCTCTAGCTCATTTTACAGATGAGGAAACTGAGGCAATCAGCAGGGTTAAGTGACTTGCCCAGGGTCACACAGCTAGTAAGTGTCTGAGGCCAGATTTGAACTCAGGAAGAGTCTTCCTGACTCAAACACACCCTCTATCCACATCTAGATGATTTGCAAAATCATAAAAGCCTTGCATAAATAAATCTAATAAAGCTAAGATTAAAAATGAAATGATTAACTGGGGGGAAATCTTGGCATTAAGTTTCTCTCATAAAGGTCTCATTTCTAAGACACATAAAGAACTGTTTCAAATTTGTGAGAAAAATTCCTCAATTGATATAAGGATATGAGTGGGGCAACTAGGTGGCATGGTAGATAGAGTACCATTTTTGGAGTCAGGAGGATCTGAGTTAGAATCTGGGCTCAGATAGTTAGTAGATGTGTGACCCAGGGCTAGTCACTTAACCCTGTTTGCCTTAGTCCCTAATCTATACAATGAGCTGGAGAAGGAAATGGCAAACCACTCCAGTATCTTTACCAAGAAAACCCTAAATGGAGTCACAGAGAGCCTGACATGACTGAAACAACCCAACAACAAAACGACCAAGGATATGATCAGATAATTCTCAAAGGAAGAAACCCAGTCTGACTATAGCCAGACAAAAAAAAATTGCTCCAAATTATTACTAATTAAAGAAATACAAATTAAAGCAGTTCTGAGATTGTACTTCATGCCCATTAGAGAGAAAAAGAAGACAAAAAAGAAGAGTCTGAGGAATAAGAGGCACATCGACATGCTGTTGGTGAACCTGTGAATGAGTACAACCATTCTGGAAAGCGATTTGGAATTGTACACAAAAAGTTTCTAAATATTGTTTGCCCTTTGACCCAGCCACACCATTACTAGGCCTGTACTCAAAGGAGATTAAAAAAAAAAGCACCCTTTTTGTATATTTTATATATTTATAGCAAGCCTTTTTGCCCATTAATTGAGAAATAGCTGAATAAATTGTGGTGTGTGAATTTGATGGAATACTATCATGCTGTAAGAAATAAGAAAAGAGGAACAGCTAGGTGGCACAATGAATAGAGCACTGGCTCTGGAGTCAGGAGGACCTGAGTTCAAATATGGTCTCAGACACTTGACACTTACTAGCCATGTGACCTTGGGCAAGTCACTCAACCCCAATTACCTTGCCTTTCCCCCTCCAAATCCCCACCCCCCAAAAAACACAAAATGATAAAAGAGAGGGGCTGAGCCAAGATGTCAGAGTAAAGGCAGGGACTTGCTGGAATTCTCTTCCAAATACCTTTAAAAATGACTCTAAAGAAATTCTAGAGCAACAGAACCCATAAAAACAAATTTCTAGCCCAAGACAATTTAGAAGTTCAGGAAGAAAGGTCTGTTGCACCAGACTGAAAAAGAAGTATAGTCTAACCAAGGCTGTGCCAGCACAGACTTGGCCCCAGTGAGCCTGGAGTAGACCTCGAGGTGACTGCACTACTGGTAGCTATGGCAGTTTCCAGACCTCTTGGCCCACAGACACCAGGACAACTTAGAAGGTCGGTGGGAAAGGTCTGTTATACCAGGGTAGGGGTGGAGTGCAGTCCACTAGAAGTCCTGCCAGCACAGCCTGGCTCCAGCAGGCCAGGAGCAGGCTGTGGGAATGACTGAGTCAGATATCACAGCTTGTGGTAGCAGTGGAGAGGGAGTCCTCCTCACAATTCTATGGCAGAAAGGAGTGCTTGTGGTCACTCACAGATCAGAGCACAGCCCAGGAGAGGAGGAAGCACCTCTCCTTTGATCATACCACCTTGGAAGAACTGAACTTATAGGTCCTTAGAAGTATCTCTGAAAACAGCTGCACAAAACCCTTGAAGCTTAGGACAGTGCACCCTCCACCCTGGAAACAGAGCCCTACTTTAACAAACAATTAAAAGTAAGTAATAGGCTGGGAAAATGGCAAACAACAGAAAAAACCTCTGACTATAGAAAGTTATTATGGTTAAAAGGAAGATCCAAACATACACTCAGAAGAAGATAGCAAAGCCAAAGCTTCTACATCCAAAGCCTGCAAGAAAAATATGAATTGGGCTCAGGCCATGAAAGAGCTCAAAAATGTTTTTGAAAATCAAGTAAGGGAGGTAGAGGAAAACTTAAGAAGAGAAATGAGAGTGATGCAAGAAAATCATGAGAAAAGAGTAAACAGCATGGTAAAGGAGACACAAAAAAATAATGAAGAAAGTAACACCTTAAAAAATAGACTATAGCAAATGGCAAAAGATATCCAAAAAGCCAATGAAGAGAAGAATGCCTTGAAAAGCAAAATTGGCCAAATGGAAAAGAAGATCCAAAAGCTTACTGAAGAAAATAATTCCTTAAAAATTAGAATGAAGCAAACGGAAGCTAATGACTTTATGAGAAACCAAGAAGCAATAAAACAAAGCCAAAATAAATGAGAAAAGAGACATTTTTGATGAGACATAGACTTATGCAGAGTGATGAAGAATGAAGTGAACATTACTAGAGAATAATTTATACTATAACATTAATATAAAAATGAACAATTTTTAAGACCTTTAGAATTGATGGAGAATGAAATGAGCTGAACCAGGAGAACAATTAATAATAATAATACAATAACAAATAATACCAAACTATAAAAGCAAATAACTTTGAAAGCCCAAAGAATTATGATCCATATAATGAACATTTGTCATTTCAGAGAAAAGAGTAGGTATGCTTGAGAGGTGGATATCAAAGGAATTTGCTTTATTTGACTGTGAATAATTATAAGAAATTTGTTTGAGGTGGCTAGGTGGTGCAGTAAATAGAGCACTGGCCCTGGAGTCAGGAGGACCTGAGTTCAAATCTGGCCTCAGACACTTAATACAAAACTAGTCGTGTGATCCTGGGCAAGTCACTTAACCTCAATTGCCCTACATTCCCCTCTCCAAGAAGAAAAAAAATAAACTTGTTTTTCTTTTTTCCTCAATTGGGCTAGGGGTGAGAGAGAGAGAGAAAATAGCTTTCAGTTAATTTTTTTTTTAAGAGGTTGAGGAGGGAGAGGTGCTCCAGATGTGAAATTTTGTATGCCCTTTCAGATGAGAACACTGTATTATTAGTTTTACTTAATTTCTTTACTTTGTTACAGGAGACCTCTCATGAAGCAGGAGTCATCTGTAAGAGTGTGTAATGTAAAAACAAAAAATGTCAATAAAACGTTTTATAAAAAAGAAAAATAAATAAATTGGCTGAAGCCTGCTAGGACAAACTCACCCATAAAAGGGAAGAGAAACTTCTGCTCACTTGGTTGCTTCAGGGTCAGATCGACAACAATATGGAGCTATCTGTTATGAAGATCCAATTTAGTTTGATGAGTCTTTATAGGTTCCCTCTCCCCTTTTCCCTCCCTCCTCCCATTTCCCCCCCTCTCCACTAATCTGTTTACAAACATTTATTGAACACCTACTATGTATCAGGCCTTGGAATTCAAAGACAAAGATGAAGCAGTCCCTGTCCTCAGTGAGATTACATCTTATCAGGAGAGACAACATGTGCATAAGTAAGAATATACATACTAAATATATGCAATATAAATACAAAATCAATATAAAATAGTTAAATATATGGTTTCTAGGGAGGGAAATTCACTAATCAAATCTCAAAGGTTTCAAGTGCATAAACTAACCCAAAGGGCATGACCATACACTTAATACATAATCAGGGTCCAAAGTCTTGTCTTCCATTGCTTCCTAGCCTTGATTTTCAAGAGATTATTCACAGGGAAGTGCTGGATACAGATTATACTGGTTCTGGAGAGCCTCTTGTTAAGTTTTTGGTGTCAGCATTTACATCTTAGAAATTGGCAAACACTAACTACTCTGATCAATACAGAGGGGGTTCATGATGAAAAAAAATGTTATTCACCTCCAGAGAGAGAACAGATGAACTCTGAGTCCATCTTGAAATATAATTTTCTTTATTTTTCTTGCTCCTTGTTGAAATATGGCTAAAATGGAAATACGTTTTGCATAATTTTTTTTTCACTGTCACCATAGTTTATTTAGAAAAATAAAGGTAAAGGTAGCAAACAAAGGCCAGGGCCCAGCTGGCCAGCTAAGCAGGCCACTAGAGTACATAAAAACAATAGATTCCTTTTGCTTCTCTGGGGGAAGGTAAGTGTAGGGGGGCACAGCAAAGTAAGGACTAGCCCTTTGGCCCTGCAGATGCCACTCCCTAGGGGCTCCACTTCCAGAATTAAAATCTGAGCTTCCATGCCCCCCTCACTCTTCTCTACATGGGCCCAGCCCGTGTCCCTGAGGTTAGGGTGAGTGTGTGGGGGGTGATGGGGACATGGACTATGACAGTTCTCTTGGAAACCACATAGAAGGCCAGGGTAGGCCAGATCATCAGAGCAGTCCAGAGTGGGAGGTGGATAAATGCTGGCTTTTGTGGGGAGGTAGGGAGGGAGGACATCTGTCCCCACCTCAGCCTTCCAGTGTAGAATGATTCGTACACAGTGTAGTGGGGAGAGCTGGGAGCAAGGGCCCCCATGGGCCAGCTCAGTGCATGGGGACCCAGGGAAAAGGCAGGCACTCAGCTCCTGCTGCTCCCTGATGGGGAAGGCTCTAGGCAGCAGGCCTGGCAGTGGCCCTCATAGACTAGCACGTCACAGTCTGGAGAACGTGGGCCCTGCTGCCAGCTGCCAGGGCACAGATGGTAAGCCTCCAGGTCACAGATAAGCTCCACCACCTCATCCACAGTGGTGAGTCGTAATGGGTGGGCCGAGTAGAGCTCGTGGCTGGGCGGGACAGGGACATCTTGCACCACCATGTGGAAGTAGAGGCCTGGCTGGATGTGGATGACGGCCTCGGCCACGGTGGACAAGGGGGAACACTGGATGATGCACAGGTCCGGCCCCCTTGGCGGGAGGACTTCCCAGTGGGCAGGTAGGGGCAGCTCATTCAGCTCTGCCAGAAACTCTTGGAGGACACTGTCTAGGCCTCCAAAGGACCCTGCTGCTGTTGGGGTGGCGCCACTCAGACTGTAAATCTCCATGATCACGGAGTGCTGGCCTTGGCTGCCTCCTCTTCCTCCTCCCCTTTTCTCAAGCTTTCCTCTTGTTTCTGAGAATGCTGTAGCTGGGCCCTATTAGCTCCCTCAAGGAGGATGCAGGCGGGGGCAGGGAACACAGGGATGCCCTCACCCCCTTCCTGCTCCTGCAGGATGACCAGGTCAGTCCCTGGGGGCAGTGTAAAGCCAGGACCGAGCCCCTCCGTCAGCACAGGGAGCCCCTTCTTAGCGGTGCCAGAAGGGCTGACGGCTTGAGCTGGGGGTGCTGGTGCCAGGCCTCGGTGCCACCTGCCAGGCAGCTTCCTAGCAGCCAGCCCTCGGGGTCTCTTCATTATCTGCTTTTTGAGGCAGCGCCGCTGAAGGCATTTCCATTGCCTTTTGAGGCCCGGTTTCCCTTTGCGCTCACAAATCCGACAGGCCCCACAATCCTCCTTGGTTTGACAGCCAGAACAGAGACCACAGCTGAAGCTCTTATTAATGATCTTGAAGCAGCGGCGCTGGGCACACTGGCTTGGGGCGGGGAGGGGGGGGGCTGGGGAGCACCAGGCTGGGGAAGCTGTGCAACACAGGCACACTCAGCAGACTGCACAGCAGGCTGCACAGTTACCACAGCCCATTCGCTTGAACATCCTCTGTTCCCGGTTGAAGGCATTTCTCTGGGCTCGGCAGCTTTTACACAGAAACCAAAGTTGATGACGCCCAGCACTGTCCCCTGAGATGTTGGCTCCACAGTTTTCACACCATATGGTCAGAGGGTCCTGGGGGGCAGGCGGGGCGAGTCTGTGTTTTGAAGACTGCTTCTCATTGAGGAATGGTGCTGCCTTCCTGGGCCAAGCTTGTCTCTTTTTCTTCTGAGAAGATGCCTTGGTTGGCAAATACTGAAGAACACCCCGTTTGAAATCAAAGCAACTGAGGTCACAGTCAGGCCCCAAGAAGCGGGTAAGCTCGACCTTACTCCGGATCCGCTCTCCAGTAGGGCTCTGATAATAGGTGTCTGAGCGACCACAGGTGGCTCCCGATTTTCGGAAGGACTCTCTGCGCTTCCAGCCGGGGCCCAGCACGGGGCAATCCAGCCAGTTCTCGGCCATGCGGACCAGGGCACGGCGGCGCCAAAGGTGGCTGCCTGCTCCGCACAGCTCGCGTTCCTCGCCACTCGCCAAAGGCCCACCTGCCCCGGCTGCCCGCATAATTTCACATGTATAATTAATATCATATTGCTTGCCTTCTCAGGGTGAGGGAGCAAGAGGGAAGGAAAAAATTAGGAACTCAAAATTTAAAAAGAAAAGGATGATAAAAACAAATAAATAATAAATTTAAAATTTTTTTAAAGGAAAGAACTTGGCAAACAAATCAGGGTTTGATTTGTTTTGTTGATTACCTAAAATTAAGAAAGTGATAGAGAAAATATTAAAAATACAAACTAAACTTAAAAGTGTGTCATGGGTGCATTTCCCCCACTCCCCCATCCCCAGAAAACTGGTTGTTAAACATTTATCAGCACATCTTTTAATAAGCTTCCCTCAAGTCTGCTTTGGCAGATCTAAACACCCTGCACCCAGTCAAAGTCAATGGAAGTTGGGAACAGAATCATAGAATTTGAGCTTGAAGGAAACTTTGAAACCACCCTTTTGTTTTATAAATAAAGAAGCCAAGGCCCATAGAGATTAAATGACTTGCCCAAGGTCATAGAGACAGTAAGTGACAAAAGGAGGATTTAAGAATCCAGAATGTAGAGTTCAAGTCCTTCCACTGTACCACACTGCCTCATAAGCAGTTGTGAATAGTAAGTACATTCAGCCTCTTATAGTTCATGAAAGGAAGTAATTCACACCACTTTATTTATTTGTTCATTCATCCATTCATTCATTCATTCATTCATTTGCTTTTTGGAGGGGCAGTTGGGGTTAAGTGACTTTCCCAAAGTCACAGGGCTAGTAAGTGTTAAGTCTCTGAGGCTGGATTTGAACTCAGGTCCTCCTGACTCCAGGGCCGGTGCTCTATTCACTTCGACACCTACCCACCCCCACATTATTTTCAGGAGCAAAATAAAGGGGTCTTACTTCTGCTAACAGTAGGATGGGGATGGTCAAATAAATAACTTCATGAAATTTACCTGAATATATTTGAATAGGGTTTGAGTCTCTCATTTAGCCAGAGCATCAATGTGTCCATATAGTGTGGGGGGGGGAGGGGGAAGGGGGGAAGATTGTGGAAGATATCCTCTTAATCTGTTAATGGTGCAATCATAATCATGATTTATATGCAACTGGTCCAATTATCATAACGATAAAAAGTCCTGGGGGCAGCTATGTGGCAAAATTGATAGAATGCTTAGCCTGGAGGCAGGAAGACTCATCATTGTGGAGTTCAATCCAGCCTCAAACACAGCTGTGTGACCTGTGGTCCTGGGCAAGTCCCTAACCCTGTTTGCCTCAGTTTCCTCATTTGTAAAATGATCTGAAGATGGAAATGGCCAACCATTTCAGTATCTTTGCCAAGAATACCCTAAATTAGGTCCTAAAGAGTTGAACACCACTGAAAAACGACTGAACAATAAAAAGTTTTGAGCCTTTGGGAGAATTCCCTCTATTTGGTCCCTGGGAGAAAATAGCCTAACAGAGTGATCTTTAGGGCTTTTTAGGGATTTTCTCAGCCAAAGTCCTTGAAAAAGCCATCTTCAGTATATATATTTCAGATGTAGCCAGTGTGATGTGTTTTGCTTGATAATGTCACAAGGGCCTTATTTTGTCTGTTTTTATTTTTAATAATTTTTTTATTGGTGGTGGTGGCAGGGTATTGGGAAGGAGAGAAAATTGATTTTTGGTAATTGAAATTTGATTTTAAAAAAAGAAGAAAAAACTATCTATAATTGACATTACTCTCACTCCTTAAACCCTAGCAATGCCTCCTAATCCCAACAATCTAATGAAACTGCCCTCTCCAAAGTTACCAGTGGTCTCTTCATTGCCAAATTTGTCAATCATTTCTCAGTCCTTATTTGTCTTTGACTTCTCTGCTGCATTTGACACTGGTGACTACCCTTTCCTCTGGCATATTCCCTTTCTGGGTTTTCATGACATCGACCTCTCCTGTTTCTCTTCTTCTCAGGCCATTCATCTAACTTCTTTCCTAGCTCATCATCCATAACACACCCACTAACTGTGGGTGTTCCAGTCTTAAGCCCTCATTTCTTTTCTCTACATTTTCTCTCTTCATAAACTCCACTGGGCTCCATCATCTCTAGGAAGATGACTCAGATCTATGTATCCAGCCTCACCATCTCCCCTAAGTTTCTGTGGTATATCACCAATAGCCTGTTGGACATTCTAGTGGACATCCTGGAGACATCTCGATCTCAACATTTCCAAAACTGAATTTTCCCTTAAATACCCTCCTGTCTTCCAAACTGTCTTATTTTGGTGGAAGGTACCACCATCCTTCTAGTTTCCTGGATTTATCACCTTATTGGTATTACCCTTAATTCTTTACCCTACACATTCATTTGCCAAACCTTGCCATTTCTATCTCCACATCATTTCTCTATTCACGCAGTTATTAAGTTCAGACCTTCATAACCACTTGCCTAGATGATTTCAGCAGCTCCCTAATGGGTCTTCTTGCCTTAAGCATTTCCCTACTTTAGTCCATTCTATGCAAAACTGCTAGTGATTTTCCTTAAGTGTAAATCTGACTTCTACTAAATCAATTTCAGTGACTTCCTGTTGCCTCTAGGATAAAATATGGGCTCTTCTTTTTGGCTTTTAAAGCCATGACTTGTCCTCAGTCTTATTGTATGTTACCTCCCTGCTCATCCCCACCTCCCACTGCACACTTTGATTCACCCAAAATGACCTCCTCTGTTCCTATCTCCTGCATCCTTGCCTTTGCATTGATCATCACTACAAGCCTAAAATGTACTCCCTTCTCACCTTCACCTGATAGAATCTTTCCCTTCAAGATAGCTCAGGTTAGTTCAAGTTAGTTGAAACAATTACTAATTTTAGCAAACTAGTAGGAGATAAAGTGAATCCACATAAATCATTAGTATTCTGATATATCTATATCTGAATCTCAAACTAAACCCTGCAAGAAAAGATAATAAGAGAAACCTCATTTAAAATAACTCTAGATAGTATAAAATACCTAAGATTACTGCTGCCAAAGCAAAGTCAGGAACTATATAAACAAAATTATTTTTAAAACTTTGTATACAAATAAGATTTAAATAATTGGAGAAAAATTAATTGGTCACTCGTAGGCAGGGCCAATATAATAAAAATGACAATTTTACCTAAACTAATTGATACATTCAGTGCCATCCCAATTAAATTACCAAAAAATTATTTTACTGACTTAAAAAAATTAAAAAATTCATTTGGAAGAACAAAAGGTCAAGAATATCAATGAACTAATGAAGAAATGTAAAGAAAGGCTGTTTAGCAGTACCAGACCTTAAACTATATTATAAGGCTCTAATTTTCTTTTTTTTTCTTTTTTCTTTTTAAAGCAATTGGGGTTAAGTAACTTGCTCAAGGTTACACGGCTAGACATTATTTATTCGTGGGTGCTCATTTTCTGAGGCCGGATCTGATCTCGGGTCATCCCCACTCCGAGGCCGGCACTCTTACTCACTGCGCCACCTAGCCGCCCCAAGGCTCTAATTTTCAAAACTATGTGATACTGGCCAAGAAATAGAAAGGTGGGTCAATGGGACAGAGTAGACATAATTTAAAGCAGCAAATGAATATAGTAACCCAGTGTTTGACAAGTGTAAAGACTTAAGTTTGGGGGACAAGAATTTATTTGGTAAAAATTATTGGGAAAGCTGGAAAGCAGTCTGGAAGAAATTGGGCATAGACCAATATCTTACATCGTTATACCAAGATGAGGTCAAAATGGATACATCATCAAGATATATATAGAGAGAGATTACAAGAAAATTTGAAGGACATACAACATATTACTAACAGACATGGATTAGTGAACAATTTATGAATAAATAATATAGAGAGAGCAGAATGAGATGTAAAATAAATAATTTCAATTAAGTCTAAAATGTCTTGTGCATATAAAACAAATGTAGCCAAGATCAGGAGGAAAGCTAAAAATTGTGGGGAAAATTTTTATAGACAGTTTTTCAGATAAAGGACTTATATCTCAAATATATGAAGAGCTTTGTCAAATCCATAAGAATACAAGCCATTGTCCAATTGATAAATGGCATATCCTTTGATATGAACAGGCAGTTTTCTGATGAAAAATCAAAGAAATTTATAGTCATATAAAAATGCTCTAAATCATTATTGATTAGAAAATTCAAATTAAAACAACCTTGAGATTTTACACTTACCAGATTGACTAAAATGAATGAAGAGGAAAAGGACAAGTGTTGGAGGGGATGTGGAAAAATTGGGACACTAATTCATTATTGGTGGAGTTGTGAACTGATTCAGTCATTTTAGAGAGCAATCTGGAGTCACATCCAAAGAATTATTAAATTGCTTATACCCTTTGACCCAGCAATGCCACTGCTAGGTCTATTTCCAAAGATGACTAGGAAAAAAAGGAAAAGAACCTAAATGTTCCAGATTGTTTATAGCAGCTCTCTTTGTGGTGCCAAAGAACTAAAAATTGAGGGAATGCCCATCAATTGCGAAATGGCTGCACAAGTTGTGGCATATGACTGATGGAATGCTACTCTGCTGTAAGAAATAGAGCTCAAAGATGTTAGAAAAACATGGAAAGATTTGCACGAAATAATGAAGAAAAAAATGAGCAGAACCAAGAGAACACTTTATATAGTATACAGTAACAACAAATTTAAAACAATAACTTTGAGTGAATTGACTATTTGACTACTATAAATAGTAATTTGACTATTATAAATACCCAAATTAACTATAAAGGACATATGGAGAAAGACACTACCTGCATCCAGAGAAAGGACTGATAAACAGAAGTATGTATAGAGTAATTGTACATGTATATACCTATTTGTGTCTAATGGTGGCCATCTCTAGAGCATGGTGGTGGGGAGGAAAAAAGGGAAAAAAAGAAATTTCCATACTAACTTTGTGGTATATTTAAAAAGAAGAATAAGTTGTACTTAGTAGATTTGCAGTTTCATATATAATCATCTTTTTTTTATACTGCTATGTTATGAAAATGTTTTATTTCATAAATAATTTCTTTTTTTAAAAAAAGCTCAGGTATCAACTTGTTCCTGATCCCTCCAACTGCTAGTGCCCTTCCTCCCAAACTACCTTGTATTTAACTACTTTGTACATATTCACTTTGTTATGTATATTCTTATATAATACTTATTTGTTGCCTCTCCCATTAGAATATCAATTCCTGATGAATGAGAACTGCTCCATTCTCTGTCTTGGTATCCTTGGTGCCTAGCACAGTGCCTGGTATATAGACGACTCTTTATAAATGCTTATTGATTGATGGATTCTTGCTTCTGGACCCTACAATGTTGAAGCTGCTGTTGTATTGCCTGAGTCATGGAATTCCAGACATGACCTTAGTTGTCATTAGGCTCACTATACTCCTAGGAGGATCTGCCCCTTATGATTTTATTCTTGCCATTTTAAGGGAATAGTCTTAAGGCTTACTCAGGAGGAAGCCCCCTGTTATAATTTCCTTCTTGGGGGATGACCTTACTCTAAAGGTACATTCATTTTTACTTACCTGACTCCAGAAAATACTATTTGCCAAAGTTAGACAATTCATATTTGGACCCCTTCCTTTTCCCTTAAAAGCCCCAAGTCATATTTATTCTGTAGATAAACTTTGGCAGACAAGCTGCCTCTTTCTCTTCTCTCCTTATCCTGCTTGTCAGTGAGTCCTTCCTGTCAGACAGGAAATTCCTGCCTTATTCTCAGTTGACCTTGTTTTTCTGAATCCTCAGGGGATAGTCCCTGGGTGGGAGGTTGTTGCCCGTATTGTTAAGCCCATTGGTCAAGGACACTTCAAAGGCCTTCCCTCTAAGATTATCTCCCATTCCTCACATACACACACATACACACAGAGTCCCCACTGTGACAAGGCCTGTCCCCTACATGTAACATGGGGGTTTCAATGTATGACTCTTATCCTAAGGGGACTTTAATTTCTGTTGGGAGAGGATGGGTCCAGAGATCACTCTGCTTTCCTGAGAGAAGGAATATTGAACTAGAATCATATCTATCTGGTCCCTTAAATCGTGTTACTCTAGGGGATATGTTCAGTTTCATTCTAACTTTCATCTGCTGTGTCATTACTGGGGGGAAGGAGGACCCTGGGCTTTACATCCAAGGCTTGACTCCCTTCCTACAAAATACCAGTTAAATAATGAATACACATAGCACTTAGCCAAGAAAATCCATTTATCAAAATCAATATTAAAACAGAAATCAGTGGAGGCATACATAAGAAGATATATACCAGACAGTACAGAGTCAAGGAGTTTTCTTATTGGGAGTGAAGTAACTCAGCTCAAACAAGAAAGAGAAAGACCCAGATCTAATCCAAGAAGAATCTCTCTGATGTCTCCAGTGTAGCAAACTGGGTATAGGGACATGATGGAGACTGCCAGTTCTTCTTATATCTTCCCAGAGGTTTTTCCTTCAGTAACCTCAAGTAGAGTTGACCTCTTCCATCTTCCTTCTCAAAACTAGAAGGCAGAAGCATCCAAAGTAACTCAAAACTTGAATAAAGTCAGAAGAAAACTTGATAACTGAGGAGATTGAAGGTCTTTCCCACTCTCAACAACTCTGCCCCATCCAAGCAGGGCAAGGCATTCATTATCCACTAATGAGGAGAGAGTCCCATCCTATTGACTTTGAGACTGGGGTTTTATATCTGTTTCTATTTATGTGTCTCATATATACATAATTCTTTCCATGCCATCTTCCCCATTAGAATATGAGTTCCTTGAAGGCAGGATCCATGCTTTTGTCTTTCTTTGTATACTCAAAATGTAGCACATAGTAAAGACTTAAATTCCCCTTGCTTCACCAACTTCAAAGAAAATAAAGACCCCAGGGGATCCAAAGCTCCTGGGAGACTTTGGTCCTTCTTCACTCCTTCCTTCATTGCTTTAGTCACTTTTGAACCTCACATAATCCCTTCCTTAGCACCCTAGAGCTGCATGCCATCATCTCTTCCTTTCCCTTTCTCTTCATTCCCCACCCCACCAGTTGATTGTTGAGCTGAGTGGAAAATTATAACATACTAACAAAGTTTTCAGGGATGTGGTATTAAGTGGTCCTTTAACTCTTCATTATACCTTTTCTTTAATGTCTCCAGTAACACTGCCTCTTCCCGAACCAAAGTTGTCCATAATTGGTCAGATACATTTATATAAGCAGCAAACAAACCATCCTCATAAATCTAACATTGCAACTTCTGCACCCCAAGCATTACTTCCAGTCATTTGTTTTCAAATCATCCATAGTTGTTCATTAGGAGTTGCCCTTCTTTCACCAAGGGAATTGTCCAATCTAGATTGTTCTCTGCCCAACTTCCCCATCATGAAAACTGCACAGACTTTACCAGAAACAAAAAGGTGAAAATTTTTCTTAAAGGTCAATTCATACTGATTTAGAAAAATCAAAGTCTTATTTTGCTGCCTTTTGATGGTTCAAGATGAGATTTGAATTAGGATTGGACTGTAGCTGGGCCACTATGAAGGGAGTGTTAGAACTGGTTAGAACTTTGTCAGTGACTCCCCCTGTAACTCATGCAAATGCTCTCTAAGTTTGAGTGCAATCCACGTCATGCTATCCAGAAAAGATGGTGAAGGGAAGGAAGAGAACTTTGAGGTTGTTCTAGGCCAGCCATTAATATTGTTATGTTCTAATCTCTCAGTCCTTTCCCAAGTTGGTAGAGTATAGTCTTAGACCACTGTCATAACAAGAAATATAGCTCTTAGCTGTCTCAGAAAGGCTTTACCTTCATGAAATTGGCATAGTATTGGAAAATGATCCAAACCCATGGCATTAAACCAAGCATTGTCATGGTACACAAGGTACACAGATAACAACATATGACCACCTTCCTAGAAACTGGCATCTGGGGGAAAACCTATACTCAAGGGACAGTCTCCAGAGAAATTTATAATGTAACCACATTTCCCCCTAAATCCCAGAAACCAATCAGGATTTGAGTTGCCTCTCACAACAGCCAATAAAAGAGGCCTGCTTTAGACTACCAGCAGCCTGCTTTAAACTTCAAACCATACTTCCTCCAGAAATCCCCAGCCATAATGGTGGCAGAAATATATTTCCAACTTCAGACAACTCCATATTAATGCTAACAGGCTTACAGTTTTTCATGCTGCCACTGTCTTAAGTACTAATAGGGACTTGCAGGGAGTGTTTCTATAGGAAAAAAAAGACAGGTTGCCTCCTCACTGAACTTCTCCCAGGGACCCTACCACTATATGACTGAATCTATGGTCCAGAGTTGTTGAACTGAGAACAAGGGAGATAAAGAGTGGACTCTTTTGCAATGTGTTCTGGAAAACAGAAGTTTCTTCCATACTTTTGTGAGGGTTTTTTGTGCCTCCTTGTGTCCTTTGGTTGATTCGGTTTGATACCCCGAGTGCACATCAGGGTTGCCGACAGAGAGGAGCAGCAGGAAATTATGACTGGTTATGTCTATCTAGGGCTATCTGAGGGGTTGGTCTATGACCCTGGAGGACCATTATCAGTAAGAGTACTGATACAAGGTCATCTTTTTTGAAGATATTGGATACCAAGGGCTTAGATGACAGTGTTAATCATAGAAAGGAAGAGAAGGGAGGATTAGGTGACCTCTAAAGTTCCTTCCAGTTCTAAATCTATGATTCTATGAACAAATCTGACATATCTAAAGGGAAGATTCAATAGGATTTAATTGATAGGAAGAGTGAGCCAAGATGGCGGAGTAGAAGCACAAACTTGGTGTGAGCTCCTGCTCCAATCACTTCTTTTTTTTTTTAAGGGGAAGTTTGTTAATCATAATATTTATGTATTTTTTTAAAAAATTTTTGATTTTAAAAGGAAGATAAGCAACTCAGTACATGCTGTACATGTGTAGCTATGCAAAACATTACCATAGTAGATATATTGTAAAAGACTGACTATATTTCCCTCCCACTCATCCACCTGGTCCACTCCCCACCTTGATCTTATACCTTTTCAAAAATGGGTGCTTCTAACTTCCCTCCCCCCCAGTCCACGCCCCCCTCCACCACCTTCTCCCATCCCCCGCCCCACGCTCCTGTAGGGTGGGACACCCTATTTAGTATGCATGTCATTCTCTCCCTGGTCCAAATTCAATGAGAATAAGGTTTTGCCTTTTTGCCTTCCTGTTCTTCCCCTCCCTTGTAACCATTTTCCCTTGCCTCTTCTATATGAGAGAGTTTACCCTATTCTGTCTCTCCCCATCTCCTCTCATTATACTCTTCTCTAACCTCCTAATTTCACCTTTTAAGTATCATCCCTTCCTATTAAATTCGACCTGTGCCCTCTATCTATGTATACCTGAAAACATATATACACACATTCACATAAGTATTCATATGCCCATATACCCTTCTTCAACTATTTTCATACTAAGAAAAGTTTCATCAGTTATAGTTATTGTTTTTCCCTGTAGGAATGTAAATAGTTCAACTTTGATAAGTTCATAGTGATTTCTTTTTCCTGTTTACCTTCTCAAGCATCTCTTGCTTCTTGTATCTGAATGTCAAATTTTCTATTCAATGCTGCTTTTTTCCTCAAGAATGCTTGAAAGTCCTCTATTCCACTGAATGACCAAATTTTCCCCTGAAACATGATACTCAGTTTTGCTGGGTAGGTGATTCTTGGTTTTAATCCCAGGTCCTTTGACCTGTGGAATATCATATTCCATGCCCTTCAATCCCTCAGTGTAGAAGCTGCCAGATCTTGTGTTATCCTGATTGTGTTTCCACAATATTGAAATTGTTTCTTCCCAGATGCTTGTAATATTCTCTCCTTGATCTGGGAATTCTGGAACCTGGCTACAATATTCCTAGGAGTTTTCTTTTTGGGATCTTTTTCAGGAGGTGATCTATGGATTCTTTCAACCTCTATTTTGCCCTCTGGTTCTAAAACATCAGGGCAATTTTCTTTGAGAATTTCTTGATGGATGATTTCTAGGTTCTTTCTTTGATCATGGCTTTCAGGTAGTCCAATAATTTTTAGATTGTCTCTCCTGGATCTATTTTCCAGGTCAGTGGTTTTTCCCATGAGATAGTTCACATTGCCTTCTATTCTTTCATTTGTTTGGATCTGCTTAATAGCATCTTGATTTCTCATAAAGTCACTAGCTTCCATTTGCTCCAGTCTAATTCTGAAGGAATGATTCTCCTCAGTGAGCTTTTAAGATTATTTTTCCATCTGGAAAATTCGGATTTTTAATCCTCTTTGCCTTTTTGAGCCTCTTTTGTCATTTGAGTTGGTCTATTTTTTAAGGTGTTATTTTCCTCAGTCAGGCTGTTGACTCTCATTACATACTTTTCTTGCATCTTTCTCATTTCTCTTCCCAATTTTTCCCCCACTTCTCTTATCTGCTTCTTGAGGTCCTCTATGGCCTATAACCATCTTGTATTTTAATTTGGGGCTTTTGGTGCAGAATTTCTGACCTCACAGTCCTCCTCCTGTTCCATGCTTTGATCCTCTTTGCCCCCAAAATAGGAGTCTAATGTTGCATTTTTCTGTTTATTTTGTTTCCTTTGCCTAGGCATTTTGCCACTCAATTACTTGACTTTTGGGCTTGTTGCCACAGTAGGACTTTGCCACCAGCCAGGGGAACTTCCGTCCCAAACGTTGGGGTTTTCTCAACTTCCAGAGGTATTAGTTGGGTGGCCTCTATGAAGTCTCCACACACTCTGGCAAGCTGGTCACACACCCCAAGACCTCCACCCCAGACTGCAATCCAGATCCAAGAAGGGTAAAGCAAGAGCGATTACTCCCCATACTGATCGCCAGATCCCCCTACAGTTCTCAGGCCAAGAGCTGAAGCTGCAATGTGGCAACGTGGCGTAAGCAGTTCAGGCTCCTCAGCAGCTTCTTGCCCCCAGAGGAAGAAGCCGACACATTCTCTGAACCAGTCCCAAAGTCCATAGGGCACTAACCTCTCACTTTGTCCTAGGCGTCTATGTGTTGATAATTCTGGAAATGCCACAGCTGTTGGTGTTCTGGGGTCCCTCCAGCTGGCTGCTGGTCTGGCCACCCTAGGGCTAAAAGCTCAACTCATGTGGGCCTGGGCTTGGCTCCCAGAGCTCTGTGCTGGCCGCTCCCTCCCAGGCTGCTGGGCTGTCCTCAGCGGGAGGTTAGCTTCTCTGTGTCATTTTGTGAGTTCTGGAGCTCCCAAGGTCATTCAGAGTCCCCCTTTTACATAATTTTGAAGTGTTGTGGGTTGGAGCTCAGCGGAAGTGCTGTTTCTACTCCGCCATCTTGACTCTGCCCTCCTCCAATTACTTCTAATACATGTAAAAAAATGATTCTAAACTAACTTTAGAGCTATAGAACCCACAAAGTGACAGAGAGAAACAAATCTCCCTCTGAAGGAAGCCCAGCAGGCAGACAGGAAGGATCTATTGCACCAGACTGGGAGCAGAGCACAGTCCTGTGTGAGCCCTGTGGTTTTAGCCCCAGGGCAGCCTCTACCAGCTGCGGCCTAAGCAGAGATCAGGAGAGGGAATCATCAGCAGTGGTGGCAGTTTCCAGACTTCTGAACCCATAAATTCCAAAGAGAAAATTAAAGGTCAGTGTGGAACTCTGTTGGAACAGGTGGGGGACTGAAGAGTATAGTCTGGCCCCTGGCCCTGAAGTGAGAAACAGCTGAGGTGCTGCGGCTGTGCAGCACCAGCTTGTGGCTGCTTCCAGAGCTCCTGGCCTGCAGATTGTAGTGGGGGCCAACAGACCATTCAGAGAATAATCGCTCTTGCTTTAACCTGCTTGGATCTGGATCGTGGTCTTGGGTGGTGGTCCTGGGGTATGTGGCCAGTGAGCTAGAGCTTGTGAGGGCTGTAAAGAAGGCGCCCTCTTAACATCTCCAGCAGCTGTGAAAACCCCAACGATTTGGGACAAAGCTCTCTCCATTCTAGAAGCTGAGTTCTACCATGGCAAAGTACTCAAAAGTCAAGTAATTGGCTGCCAATGTGAGCAAGCACTGGAAGCACAAACAGACCATAGAACCCTATATTGGGGACATAAAGGATCAAAGCATGGAACCAGAGGAAGACAGTGAAGTCAGAAGTCCTGCATCAAAAGCCTCCAAGAGAAATATGAATTGTTTACAGGCCATGGAAGAGCTCAAGAAGGATTTTGAAAATCAAGAAAGAGAAGTGGAGGAAAAATTGGAAAGAGAAATGATAATGATTCAAGAAAACCATGAAAAGCAAGTCAACAGCTTGCTAAAACCATGATAAAAAAAAAGAGCATAGACACCATCTTTCAAGAAATTATCAAACAAAATTGTTCTGATGTTCTAGAATCAGAGGACAAAATAGAAATTGAAAGAATTCACCAATACCCTCTTGAAAAAGATCCCCAAAAGAAAACTCCTAGGAATATTATAGCAAAATTCCAAAGTTCCCAGGTCGAGAAGAAAACACTGTAAGCAGTCAGGAAGAAACAATTTGAATATTGTGGAAACACAATCAGAATAACACAAGACCTAGCAGTTTCTACATTAAGGAATCACAGGGCTTGGAATATGATATTCTGGAGGTCAAAAGAGTTAGGATTAAAACCAAGAATCACCTACCCAACAAAACTGAGTATAATGCTACAGGGGAAAATATGGTCATTCAATGAAATAGAGGATTTTCAAGCATTGTTGATGAAAAAACCAGAGCTGAACAGCAAATACGACTTTCAAATATAAGAAGCGAGTGTGAGAAAGTAAACAGGAAAGAGAAATCATAAGGAACTTATTAAATTTGAACTATTTACATTCCTACATGGAAAAATGATAATTGTAACTCATAAGACTTTTCTCAGTATGAGGATAGTTGAAGGGAATATATATGTATATATGTATGTATAGGAGGTGTATGTATATATAAATATGTATGTGAGTGTGGGCATATGTACATGTATACATAGAGGGCAAAGGATGAGTTGAATATAAAGGGATGATATCTAAAAAATAAAATTAAGAGGTGATAGAGGAATTTATTAGAAGGAGAAAGGGAGAGATAGATTAGGGTAAATTATCTCATATAAAAGAGGCAAGAGAAAACTGTTACAATGGACAGGAAGAGCAGGAAGGTGAAAGGGAAAGGGACAACCTGATTCTCATTGAATAACATACACACTCAATTGGGTATCTTACCCTACAGGAAAATAGTGGGATAGGGAATAAGAGGGGGGATGATAGAAGGGAGGGCAGATTGGGGGAGAGGGTAGTTAGAAGCAAACATTTTTGAAAAAAGACAGGGTCAAAGGAGAACATAGAATAAGTGGGGAGAGGGGAAGAATGGAGGGAAATATAGTTAGTCTTTCACAATATAATTATTATGCAAATGATTTCGGTAACTACACATGTACAAGCTATATTGAATTGCTTGTCTTCCCAGTGGGGATAGATGAGGAGGGAAGTAGGGAAAAAATCTGGAACTCAAAGTTTTAAAAACAAATATTTACAAATTTTTTTTACATGCAACTGGGAAATAAGATATACGGGTACTAGGTATAGAAACCTATCTTGCCCTACTAGAAAACTGGGGGGGGGGTATAAAAATTAGGGGGAGGATATAAGAGAGAACAGATTGGGGGAAGGGGTATTCAATAAACTTGCTATTTTAGGGAGGGGGTAGGGGAAAGATGGGAAGAGAAAAAAATTATAACTCAAAATCTTATGGAAATGAATGCTGAAAACTGAAAATAAATAAATAAATAAATTTATTTGATAGGAAGAGGTCATTTTAAATTGTAAACTTTTGATCTTTGTAGCAGAGGTGGTAGGATAGAGAGGAAACAGATTTTTATTGATTGAAAAAATAAGTTAGGGGGCAGCTAGGTGCCACAGTGAATGGAGCACTGGCCCTGGAGTCAGGAGGACCTGAGTTCAAATCCGGCCTGACACTTGACACAGTTACTAGCCATGTGACCTTGGGCAAGTCACTTAACCCCAATTGTCCTCCAAAAAGCAAAAAAAATTAAGTTAAATTTTTTTTATATCATAGGATTGGGAGAATGGTCATTTTACTGATATAAATAAGGACATATAGAGGAGAAAAGAAAGAAAGGAGTAGCATAATAGTTTTAAAAAGGTAGGATAATCCAGTGAAGATTTTTTAAAACTTTTTGTTGTTATTGTTAGTTAGTAGACTGTTGTAAAGGTAGCATGTTGGAGTAGATAAAGAGCTGGCCTTAGAAACCACTGAGACATGGGTTCAAGTCCTCCTCTGGACACATGCTATCTTTGTTATCTGGATCAAGCCATTTAGTGTCTCAGTGTTCTAGACATCTCACTAAGAATTTAAGTTCCTTAAAAAGCTGTCAATTTGCATTAACTGAGGAAGTTTCTCACTGAAAGTCTCTATGACCAATATCTGGAAAAAAAAAGTTAAGTTCTGTGCAAAAGGTATTTTTGACAATTTTTGGCCTCATCATGGAACTCTTATATTTTCTTAACACAGAGGACAGCTATGGGTGCCATATAAAGAGAGGGAAGAGAATATTTAGAGAAAGGAATGATGCAAATTGAAGTTCTCATTTTAGGTATGTTAGAGAAAGGATTCTTGCATTGGGTAGAAGGTTGTCTTCCATAGTTGACAAAATCTTGATTCTAATAAGGACAGAATTAAGTATGACTTAAAAATGATTCTCTGCGGGAAGATTGAAATGGTTGCTGTTTTAGGGAAAGATGTCCTAGATTTGTTCTAGAATCTGGTTTTAGTGACCTCTAGTGGCCGCAAAGACTTTTTTCTTGTTGATTATGGTTATTTTCATTGAAAATATTTGGACATTAGGATTGAAACTCCTTGAATGTAAGCTCCTTGAAGGCAGGACTGTTCTGTTTTAGTTTTTGTACTTTAGCACCTAGCAGAGTGACTTGCATACATTAGGCACTTAATAAATGCTTATTGAATTAATAACAGTACTAACAACACTCTAAGGTTTACAAAACATTTTCTAAATGCTATCTCACTTGATTATCACAATAACCCTGAGCAACAGGTGCTCTTATTATCATCATCTTTTTACAGATGAAGAAACTGAAGATGAGAAAAGTCAAGTGGCTTGCCCAGGGTCACACAGTTACTAATTGTTGGAGGCAGGGTTGGAATTCAGGCCTTCCTGACTATAATTCTAGCTCTATATACCACCTAGTTTAAATTGAACCATCTCATTAAAAAGCCTATTACACTAAACTCATGTTTAATTTTAAACTTCAATATTTGTACCACCTTTGGGCATGATATTCATAATGGAAAACCATCACAAAATTAAATTACTGTTAGCACATTGTTCAATTTCTCTAATGTTTAATGTATAGCACCTACCTCCAGGGTTGCTGTGAGGATGAAATGAAATATTTGTAAAGCACCTAGCACATAGTAGGCACTTGGTATTTATTTCCTTTATTATATTAACATTCATATGTTATCACTTAGCACATAGGCACTTGGTATTTATTTCCCTTATTATATTAGCATTCATATGTTATGACCAAAGTGTTGATTTCTAGCAAAGAAACAGAATGAAAAAAAAAAGTTACAAGAAACAGACAAAAAAGAAGAAAAAAATTACTTATTGGAGATACCTGGGAGTTATTCTGATGATTTAAAATGTGAGGTTTTGTGTATTTTCTAGTTAC
The DNA here is from genome assembly GCA_011680675.1 of Gymnobelideus leadbeateri. Lineage (NCBI taxonomy): Eukaryota > Metazoa > Chordata > Mammalia > Diprotodontia > Petauridae > Gymnobelideus > Gymnobelideus leadbeateri. Next base: position 156,649 of record WOXC01010427.1, on the reverse strand, counting down.
AATATTTTGAATAATTTTCCTTCTCTGTTTTAGGAAGACATCTACAAGTCACCTCTGAACAGATGTACTGTTAGGTGGATGCATTCATTTAAATTCACATCTTCTTTCAAATGTCATTTTAGGAAAGCAGTTATATGGTGACTTTACCCCATCATCAAAGGGTAATGTTTATTTCAGCCAGAGAATGATTTATGCATTGTAATGTAAATAATATAATCAGAATCCAGACAAAGAGTAGAGAAATATGGGAATGGATTGAAATAGAAATTCTATTCATAATTATTTTTAGAATGAATATAATAAAGCATCTACTGTAGTAAAAAAAAAGTCACAGTCATTAGAAATCTTACAGCAAAAGGCATTGTGCTGGTGGCATAGAGAACACCACAGAGCAGACATACATTAGGAGATGGCACTTCTCTCATGTCAAGAAGACAGGATTTTTTCCCCAGTGACTGTATACTGCACAAAAGGAAATCACACTAATTAGTTAATGTCTAATGATCAAGGATTGGAGACAGCTGTATCTAGCTCTTAATCTTTTCTAATCAGTCCTTTATCCCTGAATCTTGCTCAGGGATGATGAGGTTTCTGAACTGGGCCCCAGTGGTAATTATGTGCAGCCTTGCTGATGAACACATCCTCTCTAGGACAAAGACAAGACATACAGTCCAACTCTAGGAACACATGTCCAGTAGCCAAGACTGTTCTGCTCACTCAGATACACAAAGCTATCTTCAGATGTTAATAAAGCAGGGGAGGGGGAAGGGGAGGAAGAGTTCATGTAGCCATAGAACATGCCCAGAAAGATAGATAGTGTGGATGAGTGTTATCATTTTTATCATGGTATAGAACTAAGAGACATTACTGCTTCTGACTCTGGTACCATGCTGATTTCTGAATTTTAGCCAAGGACATCTTCTGTATTCTTTTTCATGCACTGGAATACTAGTTCTGGTGCAGTGTTGGGATTGGGCTAAGAAATAATTAGATTAGATTAGACAATAGTGCAGTGAGTAGAGCGTCGGCCCTGGAGTCAGAAGGACCTGAGTTCAGATCCGACCTCAGACACTTAACGCACACACAAATAAAAACCTAGCCGTGTGACCTTGGGCAAGTTACTTAATCCCAAGTTACTTAATTGCCCTCCAAAAAAACAAAACAAAACAAAAAAAAGATTAGACAATAGTTAAGCCTATCTATTATAACTATATTTCCTTTCAAGAATAACTATAGATAGTAATATTAATAATTGGCATTTAGATAATACTTTAAGGTATGCAAAGTGTTTTATTTCTAGTATCTTATATTGCCTACAATCCTGTGATGTAGGTCATACAGTTTTTAATAGCTCCACTTTACAGATGAGAAAACAGAGGCTCAGATAGCTATTTAATAATTTATTAGCAATGGTCACAGGAGGTAGAATCTGAACTTAGGTCTTCCTGTCTAGGATTCTGGACTATACCAGTAATGATTGTAGAATCCTCAGGAGCTGGAAGGAACCGTATATCATTTTGTTCAACACTATCCTCAATTCAAGACAAAGAAACAGAGATGCCTTCTGGAAGCCTGAGGAATGTTATTAGAAAACCATGGAGATTTAATCTTATTTTCTAATTTCCTCACTTCACAACAAGCCTGGGGTGCTTAGACAGATTGCTCCAGGAAATCCAGGCCTAACCTCAAACCACAGAGAAAGTAATAGGAATGATTTGATTTTCCACTAGTAATATACGGTACCAATCTCAAACTTCATTCAATAAGCATTTGTTGCTTAAGCACTTACAATATGCTGGGCACTGTACTAGGCTCTGGGAATACAAAGACAAAAACAAAATAGTTCCTGTCCTCAAAGAACTTGTATTCTATTAACTTCAAGTTAGTGGACCTCTAGGTCACCAACCCAGGTGCCACAAAGGCTGTATAAGAGAAAAAGGAAGTCTTCCTTTCACACAAACCAAATAATCTAAATGTATAATAGCTCTGGAATTTTTCAGATGTTGGCCACTTGATTTATAGACCATTTGAGCCCCTCTTCTTATCCTCCTTATTTTGGGGCAATTTCACAGCTTATCACAACTCTTCTTAGAGGGGCCAATGGAAGAAAAATGAAAGATTATTCCAATCTGTCCCTGTGTATTGTGATTTAAAATTTGGCAGGATCTCACAGACAAAGCCTCTGAAATTACCATTTTGAATAATCATGCATTTCATTTATCCATATATGTAAGTTCTTTGAAAGTAGAAATTGCTTCTTTCTATTTGTCTCTCCAGCACCTAGGACAGTACCTGGTGCATGTTAGTCAGTTTTACACTGATGGTAACAATCCAAAGTGTTTTTATGATACCCTGAAAGATGTTTATGGGCCAAAGATCTATGGTGCATTTCAACTACTCAGTACTGTTAGAGCCACAATGATTAATGATAAGGACATGATCCTAGAGAAATGGGCTGAATACTTCCATAGTGTTCTCAAGGGACCATAATCAATCAGTGCTGAAGCCATTGACCATTTACCTCAGGTTGAAGTCAGTCTTTCTCTAGCCAAATTTCCAACTGAAGAAGAGGTTCTAAATGCCATTAGGCTCCTCTTCTGTGGCAAAGCACCTGGTACTGATTCTATTCCAACTGAGGTGGAAGAGTCCAAAAGCTGACTGAAAATTGTCACATGGCAAGAGGAGGTTATCCCCCAGGAGTTCAAGGACACCTCCATTGTTCATCTCCATAAAAGTAAAGGAAATAGATCACAACTGTAACAATCACAAGGGGGTCTCTCTCTTAGTCATTGCTGGCAAGATTCTTATCAGAGTCCTCCCTGATAGACTGATCCTTCACCTGGAAGATAGTCATCTACCTGAGAGATGGTGTGGCTTCAGAAAGGGCAGAGGAATGGGCATTATGATGTTTGCTACCAAACAATTCCAGGAGAAGTTCCAGGAGCAGAATAGAGGTCTGTATACAATATTTGTAGATCTGATCAAGGCCTTTGACACTGTTAGTCATGAGGGCTTATGGAAAATTATGTCATTGGTTGCCTGGAGAAGTTCATCAGCATTGCACATCAATTTTAAGATGGCTTGCTTGTCTGGGTTCTGGATGATGGATGATGCTCTCATGCTTCCCTAGTCATCAATGGAATGAGACAAGACTGTGTGCTAACTCCCAAGCTTTTTAGTATAATATTTTCAGCCATGTTGTCCATGCCTTCATTGGGGATGAAGTTTAATTACTGGATTTATGGTAAATTATTCAATATGAAAAGGCTACAGACCAAGACTAAAGTATAGAGAGTATTGGTGCATGATTTTCTGTTTGCAGATGATTGTGCCCTCAATGTAGCCTCTGAGGCTGAGATTCAGCAAAATATGGATCAATTCTCTGCTGCTTGTGCTAATTTTGGCCTAACAATTAATACCAAGAAAACACAGATGCTCTACCAACCAGCACACAGCATCCATATATGGAATCATTGGTTACAATAAATGGAGAAATTTTGAATACTGTGGATAAATTCACTTACCTTGGCAGTATACTTTCCAGGGATGTACAGACTGATAATGAGGTTGATGCACACATTGCCAGAGCTAGCTCACTGTTTGGGAGGCTCTGAAGGAAAGTGTGGGAGAGACTGACTACCAAACTGAAGGTCTACAGAGCCATTGTGCTGATGTCATTGCTGTATGCTTGTGAAACCTGGACAGTATACCAGTACCATGCCAGGAAACTCAGTTGTCTTAGGAAGCTTCTGAAGATCACCTGGCAGGATAAGATACCAAGCACTGAGGTCATTTCTTGAACTAAACTACCAAGCACTCAAACTCTATTGCAGAAAGCACAGCTCTGATGGGCTGACTGGGTTGTTGGAATGCCAAATATATACTTACCTAAAAGACTATTTTATGGAGAACTCCCAGAAGGCAAGCACTCACATGATGGTCAGAAAAAGTGATACAAGAACACTCTGAAGGTCTCTCTTAAGAACTTTTTTGATTGCATAACATGGGAAATACCAACACAGGACCACCAAGCATGGTGTGCCCTCATCAGAGAAGGTGCTGTGCTCTATGAGCAAAGCAAAATTGAAGCAGCTCAAAAGAAATGTGAGAAGTGAAAATTTAGAGAATCTATCCCAAGTGTTCACATGGATTATTCATGCCTGACCTGTGCTAGAGCATTCCAAACTCATATTTGTCTGATAAGCCACAGTCAGACATACTATAACTCATCTCTAACATAGTGTTATCATTTTGGTCTTCTTCAAGAATGAAGGACAACAACAGCAAGACCCTTAATAAATATTTCATGATTAATGATTGATGGTACCACATATATACTAGGCCTCAAAACATATTTCCCCCCACCTCCATTCTCCCAAGAAGGTAAAGGAATAGAAAGTTTAAAATCACATTTTTCTACCCAGACCACATAAATCTTTATTCACTCTAAGTAGTCAGACTTCCAATATCATCTGTATCTAAAAACATAAGTGCAAGTGATAAATACCCAGAAGGCCTCCTGGATCAAGAAAATGAAAGAAAGAAAATAAACAGACTCCCTACTGACTGAAGTCCATGAGTATATAGAAGAAAATAAGCAAGGGAAACGACTTTGTTCTGTACTGCTGTGTATAATTTTGTTCCTAAAGAATAACAGAAAAGGGGGGAGGCAGAGAAGGGGTTGAGAAGAAAGGTAATGGATATATTGGAAGGATGGAATTATGAAAACACTGAATTCAGGAACTCCAAGGAAGAAATTATAATCCAAGTACATGCCTTTTTTGTCATCCATAAGAGGTAGTATGGATAGAGAACCATTCTCACAGCCAGGAAGATACAGATTCAAGTCTTATTTCTGACTAGCTTTGAGACCCTGGCCAAGGAATTTAGCCTCTCAGTGTTCTAAGCAATTCTCTAAGAAGACAACAGCTCTCAAAATATGGTCCGGTGACCTCTGAGAGTTATTGAGACCCTTTCAAGGAGTCCACAAGATCCAAATGATCTTCATAATAGTACTAACACATTTTGGTTTCTAATACAGTAAATATCAGTAATATAACTCACATGAACAAAAGCTCTTTGGGGTTCCCAATATTTTTAAGAATGCAAAGGAGTCCTGAGACCAAGATGTTTGTTAATTGCTTTTCTAAGATTCTAATTTGAAGAGAAGATGCTCACTTGTATTAATAGAAGATATTCACTTGCATGCTGCTAACTAAAGTCTGGGTTGCCACCACTTTCCTCGGTCTCCTTTCTTCTCTGATTGGAATACCAAACTCCTCCCAATCTCTTCCTTCATACAGGGTAGAAACTGGACACTCAGCTTACTCTACTTTTCATCTGCTGCTCTGTCTGGTTTCAACCCCACCAAACAAGCTATTCCCTGGTGCCCCTAACTCTCCCTCCCAACTTTCCTGTCTTCCTGTGTGTTGTCTCTCCCTGTTAGCTTGTAAGCTTCTTGGAGGCAGAGACTCTATTAATAGTATCCCTATTGCTTAGCACAGTACCTTGCACATAGTAGGCACTTAATAAATGTTTATTGGATTGAATTGGATGGAGGAAGTTCCTTATACCAACATGACATTATAGATGTAGTCCCTATCTCTAAATGCATATTCATGTGTGGTAAGTACTGAACTAAGCCCTATACAAAGCTATTTAAATTCTCCTGGGTCCTGCCTTTCTGGACTATAATCTACAATATGGCTTCATAACCAGGGAACTCTTTCTACTTCTTAATTGGTAAGAGTTTGTGGACAAAATTTAGCTAACTAACTAAAGGACAGTTTGGTCAATTTGCTCTTGTCCCTATCTGCCTCTACTTATTAGAAAAGGTTTGACTTGTACCATCTAGGCACAGTAAATCTTATCTGAGACAGTACAGACAGACTAAAATTGGAAACGATCTGTGTCAATAAAGGAATACCAAAGGTAAAGGAACAAAACATCTGTCATATTCATAAATTGGGTACACACTTTTTAAGTATTACTGTAAGTTTATCTTTAGTGGTAGAGAATGATGAAAGGAATTTTGATGTAGAGGTCAAATGAAAGAACTACTTATTGAGTGGAAATCAATCAGGAGGATTTCTTAAGCACTATGTCAGGCAATAGGCTAGGTGCTAGGGAGACAAAGAATAAAACAATGCCAATTCTTAAGAAACTTACATTCTAATACATTGTGCTGAACTCAATACTTCAATGGACCTATGACTTCACTGAGGTGGATATAACACTTGGGCTCACTTTTCAACTTTCAGGTGCCCCAAAAGCTGGCTATATAAGTACTCTGTGGGTCTCCACCCTGATAATCCTAGTTCATAATCACTCACTAATGTGTCATACAGAGGACTCAGTTCAAAGCAAAGACAAGTAAATGGCATAGTAAGAAAAGTAACAAATAATTTCCTTTATAAATATAGGGTTCGCTCTCTCAAAAATGTGTACATCAATGAACACATGTATGGAAAACGCACACAAGTAGTGAATGTGTGTGGCTAGGTTGTATGTGCGGAGGGGAGCACACATATGCACGAGGGAACATGAGATAACGGAGGGGCAATATAATCTAATTGTGCATTGGCAGTTGATATTTTCTAGTGATGCCACCACAAATTTCCTTTCAGACTTGGTCCCTGCTGGTCTCATTCTCTCCTCCAGATGCTGTCTTTGTTGGATGTGGAGTCTTTGCTGGATATAGTTCTGCTGGATGCTGATCAACTGGACATTCCAGCTTCTAGCTCAGATGAAATTCTTCAGATAAGGAAAATGTCTCTGCTTCAAGGAAAGAATGGATGCTGCCATATTCCCTCAACCTAAAGGACCAAAAAAAAAAAACCAAAAACCCAAACCCAAAAAAACTGCTCTAGGACCAGTGGAAAGTCTGAAGTTTATTCCCTTTGAGTCTAGGCTACTTACACTTCTTATTTCCCCAACAGGATACTTTGAGCCCCAGATGTCAAATGCTTTAGAAGTTAGCATTTTTAGGCTTAGTTTCTTCTCTGGTCTCTTCTTATTGAAGGAGTTGGCTCCCTCTGTCAGAGACTTCACTTTAGGCTTTGTATGCATTCCATAAACTACTCATTTTCTTTCTTTTTTTTTTTTTTGGAGGGCAGTCGGGGTTAAGTAACTTGCCCAAGGTCACACGGCTAGGTTTTTGTTTGTGTGTGTGTTAAGTGTAACTACTCATTTTCAATCTGTGTAAGCTGAGTGATGGTATTTGCCCAATAACTACCAAACAGCTCATTTTTTAAAAAAAGTTAATGTATTTTATTTTCCCACAATTAAATATAAAAACAAATTTTAACATTATTTTAAAAGTTTTGAATTCTAAATTCTATCCTTCCTTCCCTCTCCTCAGGGTGGTAACCAATCAGATATAGGTTATCCATGTGTAATCATGTAAAACATTTCCATATTAGTCATTTTGTACAAAATGGACAAAAACAGCTCAGTTTTTGAGCCCTAAATGTTTTGTATATTCTCATGTTGATAAGTAGGCAGCAGCTCTGAGACAACTGCTATGATCTAGGTACCAGGTACAAGCAGATTCAGCCAGCATCTGAAAGGGTCTTCGTAGCACCCCTTACCTAGATATTCCTTCCAATGATACAGATCCAGAACAGCACAATATGGTGGTACGAGCATTGGATTTTGTGTGCCCTTTGTGAGTTCTGTGACCTTCTAAGGGCCTTTCATTTTACCTCTCTATGCTTAGTATCCTCATCTATAAAATCAAAATATTAAATTCAACAAGTATTTATTAAACATCTCCTCTGGGTCACATGTTATGCTTGGTACTGATGATACAAAGACAAAAATTGAATGGGACAAGAATTGAGGGCTTAAGTTCTATTGGGGATGGGTTTGAGAGTCAACATATACACAGGGAATTATTCATTTCTGGGAAGAGGGCACTAGTAACTGAGGATATAAGGAAGAGCTTCCTACTGTAGGAGGTAGCATTTGATCTGAGAATTAAAGGGAGTAAAGGATTCTGTGAAGTGGAAGGGAAAAAGAAGTGTCCCTGCTTGTAGACAGAAGATTAAACAGTAGTTGGTTGGTTTGGCTGGAATGTAGGAAAGGCATCCTCACTAAGCCTGGGAAATTAGCTTAGAGTAAGATGATGAGAGACTTTACAAGTTAAATATATACACAAACATATTTTTCCTAGAGGAAACCACTGAAGTATCTTGAGAAGGAACTCTCAGACTTTGGTCAGACCTGTGCTTTAAAAATATCAATTACGGGGGCAGGTAGGTGGCACAGTGAGTAAGAGTGCCGGCTCCAGAGTCAGGATGACCCAGGATCGGTTCTGGCCTCAGAAAATGAGCACTCAACATAAATAATGACTGGCTGTGTAACCTTGAGCAAGTTACTTAACCCCAATTACTTAAAAAAAAAAAAGAATATCAATTAGTCAGTCAATCAACTGATAAACATTTATTAAGCACCTACTACATGCCAGGCACTGTGCTAAGCACGGGGGATACAGAGAGAGGCAAAAGACAGTCCCTACTCTCAAGGAGTTCACAGTCTAATGAGAAAGACAATATTTAAGCAACTATGAGCAAACAAGCTATATACAGGATAAACTGAGGATAATCAAAAAAAGGAAGGAATCTTTTTAAAAATTATATTGTGTTATAAAAATATTTGTTTTATTCCATAAATTACAAAAAAAAAATCTTAGAAAAGGAAGGCATTAGAATTAAGGAAGCTCAGGAGAGGCTTTTTGTAGAAGATGAAATTTTACCTGGAACCTGAAGGAAGTCAAGGAAGCTAGGATGCACAGGTGAAGAGGTAGAAAATTAAGTAAAGTGGAAGATTCATTAGAAAGAGGACAGACTGGAGGCAGGGAGATCAATTTAGAGGCTATTTCAATAGTCCAGATGAAAGGTGATGAGGACTTGAAATGCAAGTGGCACCTGGAGAGTAGTGAATGGAGAGAAAGGATGGATGTACATTATATTATCAACATAAAATCAATAACTGACTGGACTGAGGGGCTCAAACCAGTGACTGCTCAGGTTCCTTCCATCTCTAAGCCTCTTATTCTATGGATCCATGCCTGCTGTCCTGTGTGACATGTCTTCCTATATGTTCTCCATGGCAATCAACCTCCCCTTCTCTAACAAGCATTTAGTTTGTCCATTGGTTATTCCCCACTATTACCATATGACCCATCCATCTTCTTTTTCCACAACATATTTTGTAGATGACATTCTTTACTTCTTCTCTGAGATTTTTTTGTTTATAATGTGATACAGTCATCTGTACTGTGTTTTTCTCCATCATTGTTTGGGTGATCTTCAGCTTCATTTCTCTGGAGACTGTTGGAACTGTCATTGCAATACCATGACCCAGTCAAAAAAAGCACAAGAACCAGAATTACTATGAGGTAAAAGGACTATTTATATGTGCCTAGTAAATATCCTCTTTGGTGAAACATGAATTTAGATGAAAGGTGAATTTCTAAGAAATAAGGCTGCTTCTGTTATCATTTAAGTACTGAGGACAGATTCATTTGCATTAAATTGGTATTATTTCACCTCCCCCCCACCCATGTTTTCTTTTTTTTCTAAGCAACAGACTGAATGGAAATTAATAAGCCAACTACATCCTTTGGTTCTGAGAAATGGTATATTGATATAAAGTATCAACATACAACCTATTCATAGTATTTGTGAAAAATTCATAGATTAGTGAAAAAATTTCTGCCAGACCTATCAACATGAAAAGCTGTTTTTGGACCAAATCACTCAATAGTACAGCTCAGAAAGATTGTGATCTTTGACTCTAGTTTCCAATTAATGTCTTGATAAATTTAACAACAAGGCCAAGACACGTGTCTTGTAGCCAAATTGTTCTGAGCAAAGCCTGGCACAGCGTACTTTGAAGCAAAGGGACATCTGGCTCTGTCAAGCTATATTTTATCATATGAAATGTAGATCCACAGGTAATGCCCTTCAGGGCTGGCTGAAAAGCTATTGAGCCTCAAGACTGTAACCACACCACCCACTTCCAACGCTTGATGAGATAGCAGATTACCTCACACACCAAAGACTTAAATAATTCAGGGCAAATAGTCACAAATTTAGCAAAACACACAAAAGCATTTTTAGGAAAAAAAATATAGCATTTGTATGACTTACAACAAATAGACGATGGGAAACTCAGGGCATTTGGCCCACTAAAATCATCCTTTCCTCATTTGTGGATCCATGCCAAAATGCCCACGGGAATAGTGAATTAATAGCAAATTGAAATTCTCTTCACCCTGCTGTGCCAGTATCAGTGTATCTCTAGAATGGTTATTACTGTATTGTTGGAACATTTTATGTCCAATTATTTCTTTGTTCAAAGTAGAATGCAATTTTAAAAATCATCCTTCACCCTGAACCTGGCAAAAAAGAAAGACAGGAGACTTCCTGTCAAAGCTCATCTTTCCCCATCCAATTTCTGCCAACGAATCTCAAAATCTCCTGCCTATTTTTTAACCCCCTCAGGCTCCCTTTCCCTTTATTCCCTTCCCCTTCTTCACTGCCCTCACACACACTTTTAGGGGGCATCAGATTGGGTGGTATTGTGTAGAAAGTGTTTCTTTCTCTCTCATTTATATTCAGTGATGAACTAAGTCATTGCCCAATAAATCATTCACACAGGGAGGCTTGGAGAATTTGTCAACAGTGCATTTTTGAAAAGTAAATCTTAACTAGAATGTGATAAAAATCAATAGAAAATCAACCAGAATAACATAAAATCAATTTTTAAAAATCAACCATATAGATATAACTTGTTTGCAAAAGAAATACATACATCATATTTTAACTCCCACAAAGTGCTTCCTGAAAAACTGCATTACACACTAAATAATGCCCAGTTTGTTTGAGAAAGCCAATTTTCATTTATGTTATAAATTCTAATATAGTAAACCCTGATGTGAAGTCAGAGTCAGGACTCCATTTTTTCTGACACTCCTTTGGGTAATAGTAATTACATTTTTCCTAGGGAACAGTTTTGAGATAGCTTCCAGCCTTTGTAGTTCATAGTGCATGAAGTAAGGTGGGGCAGGGATGGTGTATGTGTGTGTGTGTGTGTGTGTGTGTGTGTGTGTGGAGAGATGTTAAGAAGTATGAGTCTCATGCTTCCTCATGGGCAGTTGAGTGGTGCTGAGCCTATGGTCAGGAAGACTTGAGTCCAAATCTGGCTTCAGACACTTACTAGCTGTGTAACTCTGAGCAAGTCACTTAACCCTATTTGCTTCAGTTTCCTCATCTGTAAAATGGATTAAAGAAGGAAATGGAAAACTACTCTAGTATCTTTGCCAAGAAAACCCCAAATGAGGTCACAAAGAGTCAGACATACCTGAAACAACTGAACAACATGTCTCCTTATGAGAAATGTGCCTATATCTAGACACTGTTCTTGAACCTTCCCTAATTCAGTACCACATAGGTTAAAACCAATGTTAAAAAGTACACTCCTCCAGGAGTGGAATGAACGACCTGCTTGGAGGCTGATTTCATGTTCTTTCATTCACTTCTGAGGTCTTTATTTATGACCCTGCAATGTAGAAAGTGACCTGGTTATTCTGCTTAGACTCCTCTACTGTCTGTCTAACTTGTATAGAGAGGTAGCAGACTTTTTGTTTGTTTTTTTGTGGGGATTAAGGAGTCAAGAAAGGCATAGTGAAAAGTGAGGAAGGAAATAATTTTTAATTGCATTTCAAGAAAATAGTAGTCTGTAGCTGCAGCATTGCCATAGCAATGGATGAAAAAGTACTGCTAATAACAAGGTACGGGAGTAGCTTGAGCTCCCAGAATTGTTAGTTAAAATTTAGGAGGAAAATGTTCTTTGATAAATTGCTTAAAAGAGCTATTTTTGAGGACAATGGAGATATTTTTTGTTATTCTGTCTCCTTCCAATTTCATTTTAATTACATTGTATACATTATATATCTTTTAATATGGTATGTGCCTATTACTTGTAATATATTAATAATATACTTTATTATATTAAATTATATTATTATGTCATGTTATAATGTATTATATATGATAATATACCAATATATAATTTGTAATACATGTACACAATGTTATCTGTGTATATATGTATATATGTTATATATACAATGTATATTTTGTAATATACACACATTTTCTCCAAAGTGTGAACTCTAAATGGAAGGGACCTCAAGAGCCTTCTAGTCCAACCTTTATCTACTCCAATAATCTTTCCTGTACCATCCCAAGTGGTTTGTCCAGCTGCCACTCAAAGACTTCCAAGAGCGAGGAACTTACTGTATCCTGAAGGATCAGTCGTACTTTTGGATAGGTATAGTTGTTAGAAAATTTTCCTTACCTTGAAGTCAAAATCTCCATTATAACTTGCACTCATTTCTCTAGCTCTGCTCTCTGAGGCCAAGGTCTTCTGAGTGACTGCTCTTCAGATGCTAGTATGTCATCCCACCATGGCCCCTGAGTCTTTTCTTCTCTGAGCTAAATGATCTTAGTTCCTCCAGGTGATCCTCATATGGTTTAATTTCTAAGTTCCTCACTGTCTGGATTGCCCTCCTCTGAATAAGCTCCAGTTTGCCAATATACTTCCTAAAATGTGGCACCCAGAAATGAATACCATGTTCAAGATGTGATCTGTCAGTCAACAAGCATTTATTTTTATTAGTTTACTTGTTTTTAGTTTTCAACATTTGCTTTTAATAAGATTTTGAATTCTAAATTTTCCCTCCTCCCTTCCCTCCTCCCCTCAAGATGGCATGCAATCTGATATAGGTTATACATATATGATCATATTACACATATTTCCACATTAATCATATTGGGAAAGAAGAATCAGAACAAAGAAAAACCATGAGAAAGAAAAAACAAAAAACAACAACATAATAAGAGAAATAGTATCAACAACATTTATTAAGAGTTTACTGGGAGCAGGTAGGTGGCACAGTGAGTAAATAGAGCACCAGCCCCAGAGTCAGGAGGACCTGAGTTTGGATCTGGCCTCAGACATTTACCACAAAAAAACTAGCTGTGTAACTTCGGGCAAGTTACTTAACCCCAATTGCCCTCCAAAAAGCAAAAACAAACAAATAAACAAAAACCAGTTTACTAGGCAGTTAGATTGGTGAGGTGGATAGAGTTCCAGACCTGGGTCAGGAAAACCTGAGTTCAAATACAATCCCAGACATTTTCTACCTCTGTGACCTCAGAGAAGTCACTTAACCTCCTTTTGCCTCAGTTTCCTCAACTGCACCAACCTCCCTGGGTTTTTATGAGAATCAAATGAGATATCTGAAAGCACATAGCCCAGCACTTGTCACATATTAAGTTCTATATAAATGTTAAATATTATTAATATAGTTATTATTACTATGTAATAGGCAGTGTGCTAAGTACTGGAGATGCAAAGAAAGATAAGATAGTCTCTGCAAATATATATATATATATATATGTATATGTATATATATGATAATAATCATTGAGGGAAGGCACAAACATTAAGATTGGAAAAGAATTCTTGCAAAAAGTGCGAGTCTTTAAAAGAAGCCAGGGAAATTAGGATGAATGAAGAGGGAGGAAGCTCCAAGTATGTGTGTGTGGGGGGGAGGTGCTCCTCTTTGGAAATGCCTGGACTTGGGAGATGGAGTGTCTGAGCCCAGTGGGCCAAATAGCAGAATATATGGTGGGAGAAGGGAGTAATGTGGAAGACTGGAAGAAGACTGAAAAGGCTAGGAAGGACTTTGAATGCCCTATCAACTTCTAGTTTTTGTTTTTTGCCTGATTGTCTTTCAATGTCATTCACATGACAGTATCACTTCTGTTTTTCTCCCTAGTCATTCTTTTTTTTTTTTTTTGGAGGGCAATTGGGATTAAGTAACTTACCCAAGGTCACATGGCTAGGTTTTTTTTGTTGTTGTTGTTTGTGTGTGTTAAGTGTCTGAGGCCGGATCCAAACTCAGGTCCTTCTGACTCCAGGGCCAACGCTCTACTCACTGTGCCACCTAGCCGCCCCTTCCCTAGTCATTCTTACCCAAATGCTTTCTTCTCTACTTTTTGCCTCCAGTTCCTAAATTAAATAATGGTCTTTTGAACTGGAACTCCTTCTTACAGATGAGGTAACTGAAACCTCAGTTTCAATCGGACATTACAGTAAACTAACAAACCACAAAAAATCTCAACCTTAGTGAAGCTATGTGATCTGTCCAGGGTTGCATAGTGAATTAGTTACTGACCCTGGGTATGGCCCCAGATTCTGGACTCTTGTCACTACATCATAGCTATTACTATAGGAAAGTTAAAAGCTGAACACACTAACATATGAATTATGTATATTTTTTCAATTGAAGGTGTTCTGGAGCAGGTGTTTCCTGATTATGTCTCTCTAGTAAGAAAAAAGAAGCCAATGGCTGACCCTAGAAGTTGCCTTAGAACTTTGGGACAATGATTTGGAAATAATTATTTCAGCTATATGGCATAGTAAATAAATAGTTACAGCAGGAGTCAAGAAGAACTGAGTTCAATTACTGCTTTAGATACTTACTGGCTGTATGACCTGGGGACAAGTCATTTAGTCTTTCAGCCTGTTTCCTCCTCTATAAAATGGAGACAATAAGATTTGCTTTCCAAGGTTTTGAGGGGATTAAATGAGATACTATATGCAAAGGGCTTTGCTAACTCTAAAATACTATATAAATGCTAGCCAATACAAAGAGCATATGTAGTCAGTTACCTTTGAAGAGTACAATGTCAGAACATAAAGAAGTGGACTTGAAGGGGAAAGTGTAGTCCAGAGGGGTGTAAATATTTCACAACTACCTTTCAAAAAAAATTATACACAACATACTTTTAAGCTTAATCTGCATTACACATGTTTTTTGATCACTTTTTTAAGTCTAGGGAATCAACAAAACAATAAATCAAGCTCTGTTTTGTAGACTTTGCTGATTTCTAAGGTGTAAATGCCATTTCTAAATAAAAAAACCCCACAAAGTTTCAATCTACTCTGAATCCATCACCTCTCTGTCAGGAGGTGGGCAGCATATCTCATCATGAGTCCTTGGGAATTGTGGTTGGTCATTGTGTTGATCAGAGTTCTTGAGCTTTATACATAAAAATATACTCATACATACATGTATACATATTAATATATATCTTTATACATATATATGGGGAGAGAGAGAGAGAGAAACAGACAGAACTTGTTTTAGTCAGTCAAGATATACATTCTTATTCTCTCACCCCAACTCTCACCTCTCATCCCACACATATTGAGAATAGAAGAAAAATAACACCCATTCACATTAGCCATGTCCTAAAGAGTATTTGTCTCATTCTGCATTCTGAGTTCTTTACCTCTGTATCAGAAGGTGGGTAGCATGTATCCAATCCTTTGGAATCTTGGTTGGTCATTACATTGATAAGAGTTTAGCACAATAGTATTCCATTACATAATAGAGTTTTTAATATAAACATGAACCTCGCTTGTCAATTCTACAATTTATGGACCCCTACCCAGATTTTCATTCTTTGCCACCTCAAAAAGAATTAGATATTTTTGTACATCCTTTGTTTTGTTTTGGAATATTTCCCCATTTAATCTACTGTCCTATTTCCTCCACCCCTTCTCCCTTTCCCCTCCTGTTTTGCTGTTGAGTGAAATGTATTTTTGTACCCAACACTGTGTATGTCCATTTTTCCTTCTTTTGACCAATTCTGATGAGTAAGTTTCTAGCATCAGTTGCTTTCCTGCCCCCCCTCCTTCTTTGTATAGATGTCTATTTGTACATCCCAATTACGTAAAGATAATTTCCCTGCCCTTCCTTTCCTTTCCCCTTGAAAGTATTCCTTTTCCTTCTTTTTCCATTTTTAAGATCATCAAATATAACAGAACCACTCCCAGGCTTTGTCTAATTGGACTACTTCTATGAACCCTAGTGAAGCCACAGATCAGAAGGGACACATGTATCATCTCCCCATATTATATGTAAGCAGTTTATCCTTGTTTAGTCCTTTATCATTGTTCATTCTTATTTACTTTTTAATTTTTTTTTTCATTCCTGGATTTGTGTTTCAGAGTTTCTCTGGACTTTTTGTCAGGAATGCTTAGAAGTCCTATATTTCACTATAGATCAATTTTTCCTCCTGTAGCATTATACTCAGCTTTGATGGTTAAATTCTTTTTGGCTATAAACCCATATCCTTTGCCTTCTAGAATACTGTATTCCAAATTATCTGCTGGTTTATAGTAGTGGCTGCTGAATCATGAATGATCCTGACTGTAGCTCCTCAACTCTTGAACTTTTTCTTTCTTCCTGCTTAGAATATTTTTTTCTTTGACCTGGATTTTGGCTATGATGTTTCTGCAAGTTTCCATTTGGAGCTTTCCTTTAGAAGTTGACCAGTAGATTCTTTCTTTCTTTCTTTCTTTTTTTTTTTTTACTTTTCCCTCTGGTTCTAAGACATCCGGGCACTTTTCTTTTAAGATTTTAAAATATGATGTCTAAACTCCTTTTTCTGGTCATGGCATTCAAATACTTCAATGATCCCTAAATTTTTTTGTCATCAAACTGTTTTCCAGGTCACTTTTTTATGAGATATCTTACATTTTCTTTTATTTTTTTCAGCTTTTTAAAATTTTTGCTTTTTGGAAGGGGGAAGGCAGGGCAATTGGGGTGAAGTGACTTGCCCAAGGTCACATGGCTAGTTAAATGTTAAGTATCTGAAGTCACATTTGAACTCAGGTCCTCCTGACTCCATGGCTGGTGATCTATTCACTGTGCCGCCTATCTGCCTCTTTTTTCAGCTTTTTAACTTTGTTTTACTATTTCTTGTTGTCTCATGGAATCATTGGCTTCAATTCGGTCCATTCTAATATTCAGGGATTTTGTTGCAAGGTTTCATATTTCTTGTGTCAAGCTATTAATTCCCTTTCCAAATTTTTCCCCTATAGGTCTCATTTCTTTTTAAATTACTTTTCCTAGGTGCTCTCATTTCATTTGCAAAAATATTTTTAATTCTTAAAAAAAAAAGTTATTTTCTTTTTTAAAATTAAAGGGATATGGGGGTGGCTAGGTGGCGCCGTGAGTAGAGTGCCGGCCCTGGAGTCAGAAGGACCTGAGTTCGGATCCAGCCTCAGACACTTAAGGCACACACAAACAAAAAAACCTAGCCGTGTGACCTTGGGCAAGTTACTTAACCCCAATTGCCCTCCAAAAAGCAAAAAAAAAAACAACAACAAAAAAACCCAAACCAAAAAACAAACAAAAAAAAACCAAACAAAAATGTTAAAAATGATTTTAATATGTAATTAATGGGGGGAGGGAACAAAATATATAGTTAAAACAAATTCCATGTAGGATTTAATTCCAGAAGGGGAAAAAAAAACTTCTTTCTTCAACTCTTCTAGGAATTCTAATTGACATCCTAGAACAAGAGAGCAAAATAGGCACTGAAAGAATCCACCAGTCACCTCAGGAAAGAGATCCCTAAATAAAAGCTCCAAGGAACATTATAGCCAAATTTCAGAACTATCAGGTCAAGTTAAAAATGATACAAGTGGCCAAAAGGAAATGATTTAAATATTGGGGAGCCACAATCAGGATTATGGAGGACTTAGCAGCTGTAATATTAAAGGATCAGAAGTCATGGAAAATGATATTCTGGAAGGCAAAGGAGCTAGGACTACAACCAAGAATCATCTACCTGGTAAAATTAAGCATAGTACTTCAAGGGGGGAAAATGGTTATTCAATGAAATAGAAAGATTTCAAGATTTCATGAGGAAAAGAACAGAATTGAACAAAAAATAACTGATCTCTAATATCAAGACCCAAAAGAAGCCTAAACAGGGAAAAAGAGAAAAGAAAACATAAGGGATTCAATGGAGCTGAACTGTTTACATACCTACATGGGAAGATGATACTTGAAATTCTTTTTTTTTGCTTTTTTTGGAGGGCAATTGGGGTTAAGTAACTTGCCCAAGGTCACATGGCTAGGTTTTTGTTTGTGTGTGTGTTAAGTGTCTGAGGTCAGATCCGAACTCAGGTTCTTCTGACTCCAGGGCTGACACTCTACTCACTGCGCTACCTAGCTGCCCCGATACTTGAAATTCTTTTTTTTTTTTTTAAAGCAACTGGGGTTAAGTAACTTGCTCAAGGTTACACGGCTAGTCATTATTTATGCGTGGGTGCTCATTTTCTGAGGCCGGATCTGATCTCGGGTCATCCAAACTCCGAGGCCGGCGCTCTTACTCACTGCGCCACCTAGCCGCCCCTTTAGGGCAATTGGGGTTAAGTAACTTGCCCAAGGTTACACGGCTAGGTTTTTTTGTTCGTATGGATTAAGTGTCAGAGGCCGGCTCCGAACTCAGGGCCTTCTGATTCCAGGGCCGGCGCTCTATTCACTGCGCCACCTAGCCGCCCCTTGAAATTCTTAATAATTGTAGCACTAATACTACAACTAGAAGGAATATACATAGACAGAGGATATGGGTATAAGGTGACATAATTTAGACATAAAGGGTGACAGCATAAGTGAATTAGAAGAACAAAGAATAATCTACATAATTCATGACCAAACAAAGGGTAGAGAGCATTATGAAATGTAAAATAGATAATTTTGATTATATTAAATTAAAAAGGTTTTGCACAAACAAAACCAAAGCAACCAAGATTAGAAAGAAAGCAGAAAGCTGGGAAACAATCTTTACAGCAAGTGTGTCTTATAAAGACCCTATTTCTCAAATATTTAGAAAACTGAATCAAATTTATAAGAATACAAGCCATTCCCCAATTAATAAATGGTCACATGGGGGTGGCTAGGTAGCTCAGGGAGTAGAGTGCCGGCCCTGGAGTCAGAAGGAACTGAGTTCAGATCTGGCCTCAGACACTTAATGCACACACAAACAAAAACCTAGCCATGTGACTTTGGGCAAGTTACTTAACCCCAATTGCCCTCCAAAAAGCAAAATATATAAAAAAAAATTAATGGTCACATGATAGGAAAAGGCAGTTTTTGGATGAAGAAATCAAAGCTATATATAGGCATACGAAGAAGTGCTCTAAATAATTTTTTATCAGAGAAATGCAAATTAAAACAACTGTGAATACCACCTCACACCTATCAGATTGACTAATATGACAAAAAACTGTTGGTGGAGTTGTGAACTTGTCCAACCATTCTGAAGAGCAATTTGGAACTATGACCAAAGGGCAACCAAACTGTGCATAGCCTTTGCTTCTACAATACTACTGCTAGGTCTGTATCCCAAAGAGATCATAAAAAATGGAAAGGGACCTACATGTGCAAAAATATTTATAGCATCCCTTTTTGTGGTAGCAAAATATTGGAAATTGAGGGGATGCCCATCAACTGGGGAATGGCTAAACAAGCTGTGGTATATAAATGTAATAGAATACTATTGTGCAGTAAGAAATGATGAACAGGCAGATTTCAGAAAAATCCTGGAAAGACTTGTAAGAACTGATGTAAGGTGAAATGAGCAGAACCCAGGAAAACATCGTACACAGTAATAGCAACATTGTGCAATGATCAATTATGACTAACTCAGCTCTTATCAGCAACAGAATGATAAATACAAAATACTCATGAAGAAAATGCTATCCACATCCAGATAAAGAGCTGATGGACTCTGAATGCAGATTGAAGCATACTTTTTTCATATCCTGCAAAATTGCCACAATACTGTTGAGGTCAAATGTGTCCCTTTGCTTAAGAATTTCTAATTTACTTTGCTTTTATCCTTAGAAATAGAAACTGAGTCTCTGATTTCATTGATCATAGATAACATCCATGTGAGAAAACTCCTACCAATATGGATCTGTACCTTCTCTGCATAATCTTAGGGAATTGCCTAGAGTCATTCTCTTCTGGGTTTATGTTTTGAGCATTCCTGCTACTATAATAGGTCATTGTTTTGGGGTTCTTTTTGTTTGCCCATTCCTGGGCTAAGTGATGACTAGAGTTGCATAGCCAACATTTTGTACATTTATGTATAGATGTTTGAATGCAGGGACTTTATTCCTGGCTTTCTTCTTGGAATTATTCTCTTGGGCCTTAATTGTCCTCTTTATTGATATTCTTGCATTTTATTTACTCTCTGAGTTATCTAGTTTGGCAGGTGTATATTAGCAGTTTTCCCATCCCTTTCCCTCCTCTTTCTTTCTTTTCCTTTCTTTCTTTCTTTCCTTCCTTCCTTCCTTCCTTCCTTCCTTCCTTCCTTCCTTCCTTCCTTCCTTCCTTCCTTCCTTCTTTCCTTCCTCTCTCTCTCTCTCTCTCTCTCTCTCTTCCCCTCTCTCTTTCTCACTCTCTGGCAATCAGGATTATGTGACTTGCCTAGTGTCACACAGCTAGTAAGTGTCAAGTGTCCGAAGACAAGTTTGAACTCAGACCCTCTTGACTCCAGGGCCCATGCCCTTGGATTTTCAATATAAAGCCCTCTTAATAAAATTTACTGAGCTCCACTCAAATACATTTTAACAATGTTCTTTAGACATATTATATTCCTCAACAAGAGCCCATTATTTTTATATATTTTTAAGTCATGGTCCAGAAATATAAATCTTGTTCTCAAAGACCATTTTCTTAACAAGTCATTCATTTCCTAAATTCACTTTTCTCTTCCATTTTCAGTTAACAGCAGTGAGGAAAATGCCTTCTGTACTCCCTGAAATATTCAGTTCCTTGCCCAGAATGTCATCAACCATAGCAATGCTTTCTGGAATTCTATTAGTGGCATTATTTGTTCCCAAGCAGATCACAAACATTTGGCTAACATCATCAGGTCTGACAAGTCTCAAGAGGCCTTCCATCATGTCATAGATGTGCCCTGGAACAAGAGTTGACAGTTCATGTCAGGTCAACACATGACTTCCTCAAAATATCTAACTGGGAGTCTTCACCACGAGTTGCCTCTCCTTTCTCTGACCAGTAATGTATACCCTTAGCTCCTAGTAGTAGCTGTAAATCCACTTCATCATAAAGGGAGCTAAGTGCACGCACAGTGAAGAGATAGCTGGGTTTGGAGTCAGAAAAGGTGCATTCAAATAGTGCCTCAGACACTTACTAGCTCTGTAACCCTGAGTAAGTCACTTAACTTTTGCCTGCCTTGAACCAGGAGAATACTGTACACAGTAACAGCAATATTGTGCAATGGTCAACTGTGAGTAACTTAGCTATTCTCAGTAATACAATGATCCAAGATAATTCCAAAGGACTCATGATGAAAATGCTATTCACTTCCAGAGAAAGAACCAATGGAGACTGAATGCATATAGAAACATACTATTTTTCACTTTCTGCATTTTTTCATAGGTTTTTTTTCCTTTGGATCTGTGTCTTCTTTCCCAACATGACTAATATGGTAATGTGTTTTGCATGATTGAGTACACATAACTTATAAATTGCTTATTGTCTCAGGGAAGAAGGAGGCAAGGGAAGGAGAAAGAAAACTTGGAACTCGAAATTTAAAAAAAGAAAGTTAAAAATTGTCTTCACATGTAATTGTGGAAAAAATAAATATTGTCAAAATTTTTTACTTGCCTCAGTTTTTTCAGCTATAAGATAGGGATAATAATAGCAACTGCCTCCCAGGGCTGTTGTGAGAATCAAACGAGGTATTTGTAAAGCGCTTAGCATAATGTCTGGCACATAGTAGGTGCTTAATAAATGTTTGTTTTCTTCCTTCCACATCCCCCCTAAGAATGTCCTGTTTCACCCTCCATGGGAAGACCCTCAGACTTATTACTTAGTCCCAAATGTTCAGTAGTCTTTCTTCTTTGTATCATATTTTTATATTTTCTAACTTGTTGATATAGATCAGGAATCCTTACTGACTCTTCATATGGTTCACTTTATCTTATGTATCGTTCCCTTATTTGGGGTGAGTTAACACTAGGTTAGTCTTCTGATTTTTAAATAGCCTAGATTCCAGTCATAAGCATGGTTAACTCAGACAAAGAGACCATGACATACTTTTCTATATAGTTATTCTTTTTCTCTGAAGATAGGAAAAAATAATCTAATTCATAAATTTTGTCTTTAAAAGTTTGTATGTATTATTTTTTAATTTGTATTTGGAATACATGCTATATTTCAAGGACAAATTTTCATCAATTAATCAATTGAAGAATTGGCTAGGGGTTATCATTTATCATTCAATAGAAGTTCCTTTGCTTTGAGAGAAAGAGAGGGAGAGAGAGAGAGAGAGAGAGACAGAGAGAGACAGAGAGACAGAGAGAGAGAGACAGAGAGAGAGAGAGAGACAGAGACAGAGAAAGTAGGGAGCAGGGGGGATTCTGACATGGTTTTTTCCATGTATAACAATGAACATTTTGAGTTATTCACATGATTATCCACTGTCTTATAAACTAAGAATTCTTCCTGTTGTTGTTATTAAGTCACCTAGGTATGATCTAAGGTGAATAAAACTCCAAAGCATTGTGCTATTGACAAAAAAATCAATCAATAGGCATTTGTTAAGTATGACATGTTATGTCATGAGTATGATATGTTAAGTATATTCTGGTAGGCAAAGGAGCTAGGATTACAATTAAGAATCACCTACCCAGAAAAATTGAATATAATCCTTCAGGGGAAAAATGGATATTTGATGAAATAGAGAATTTTCAAATATTTCTGATGAAAAAACCAGAGCTAAATAGAAATTTTGACATTCAAACACAAGACTTAAGAGAAACATAAAAATGTAAACTTGAAAGAGTAATCATAAGGGATCCAATAAAGTTAAATTGTTTAAATTCCTATGTGGGAAGATGTCACATATAGCTTTTAGGAAATATATTATTATTAGGGCAGTTAGAAGGAATCCACATATACACAAGGCATGAATGTGAGTTGATTATGTTGGGATGATCACCAACAGAAGAAAGAAAAATGAAGGGATGAGAAAGAGGGATGCACTGGGAGAAGGGGAAAGGGAGAGACAGAATGGGATAATTTTCTCACATAAAAGAGGCACACAAGGCAAAGATTTCTAGTGGAGGGGAAAATGCATGGTGGTGGCAGGCAATGCTTGAAACTCACTCTTATCATAATTGGTTCAAAGAGTAAAGAATATGTATACACACTCATTTTACCCAATAGGAAAATAGGAGGGTAAGGGGATAAGAGATATGGGGGGAAACAGATTAAAGGAGGAAGTGATCAGAAGCAGAACAGACTTTTGAGAAGGGAAAGGATGAAAAAAGGTGAAGAAAGATAAATAAATAAAAGAAAATAGGATGGAGGGAAATACACAGTAATCATAACTGAATGTAAATGGGATGAGCTAACCCACCTAAACAGAAATGGATAGCACAATGGATTGGAAAGCAGAATTTAACAATATGTTGTTTACAAGAGACACATTTGAAATAGAAAATTACACAGAGTTAAGATAAAAGAACTGGAGCAGAATCTACCATGCTTCTGCTGAAGAAAGAAAGGCAGGTATTTATCATGATCTCAGACAAAGCAAAAGCAAAAATAGACATAATTAAAAGAGATAATCAAGGAAACTACATTTTGCTTAAAGGTACCATAGACAATAAAGTCATATAAAAATTTTACATCTTCTGATGTAAACTTTCTCTGATAAGGGCCTCATTTCTCAAATATAAAGGGAACTGAGTCAAATTTATAAAAGCAAGAGCCATTCCCCAATCAATATATGGTTAAAGAATATGAATGGGCATTTTTTTTCAGAAGAAATAAAAGCTATCTGTAAAACCCTATGAAAAAATGCTCAAAATCACTAATAATTAGAGAAATGCAAATTGAAGCTATTAGAAATGACAGATGTTGGAGGGGATGAGGGAAAATGGGTACACTAATAAACTGTTGGTGGAGTTGTTAATTGGTCCAACCATTCAAAAAAACAATCCAGTACTGTACCTGAACAATACCATTACTAGGTCTGTACTCCAAAAAGATAACAGGAAAAGGAAAAAAAAAACCTGATTATATAAAAATATCTATAGTAGCTCTTTTTGTGATGGCAAAGAATTGGAAATTGAGGGGATGTCCATCAACTGGAGAGCAACTGAACAAGTTGTGGCATGTGGTTGTGATGGAATACCATTGTGCTATAAGAGATGATGAGGGGTATGGTTTCAGAAAAACATGGCAATATGAACTGATGCAAAGTGAAATGAGAACAGGGAGATCATTGTGTATAGTAAAAGCGATGTAATGACATGAAAGACTTGCCTACTCTGACCAATACAATGATACAAGACAATTCCAAAGGACTCATGATAAAAAAAAAATTCTATCCACCTCCAGAAAGAGAACCGATGAATTCTGACTACAAATTGAATTTTCTTTCTTTTTTTGTGTGATATGGCTAATATGGAAATATAATTGATATCATATTGTTTACCTTCTCAGTGTGGAGGGATGTTGAGAGAGAGGAACAGAATTTGGATTTCAAAATTTAAAAAGAAAAGAATGTTAAAAAATAAATGATAATTTTTTAAAAGATGTTTTTTGTGGTAATGATTAGTTTAAGACAGTGGAAATTACTTTGTACTTTCCCAAATTTTATGCAACAGGAGTTCTTCCTCCTTTTCAATGCTGTGCTCATCTCATAGTCTATTTGCAGCACCTGTATGTAGATACAGATATAGATATAATTATAGATAAACTAACTATTCGACTACCTGTCCTACTACATGCCACAATCTGTCTAATAGATATTTTTGATTTGCTTTGTTTTTGCATTGTGGATGGCTAAGTCAATCCCTTTTGCATGAAGGTATACAATAGGAGTCTAAAATGTCTAATTCCTCCATTTCAGAATGAAAGAGATGAAATCTTTTGATCCATAATTGGATAATATTTAGGAAGATCCAACTTCTATAAAAGTAAGTAATTTAAGAGCTAAATTTTAGACCAGTTTAAAACTAATATATTGTATAATTAGGATTAATGAGATTGACTGACCTCGTTTCTTCCCTACAGTCTTCTATGGTGGTGATGAGGGACGGGGCAGTAGGGAAACTTTATTAAGATGCCTGTGGGTTGAGCCAGCATATGTTTGTCGAAACGTGGTATACTAGATGAGTGCTGGACTTGGAAACAGGAAGATCTGAGTTTGAATTCTGCCTTAAACACTTACTAGCTATGACCATAGAAAAGTCATTTAAACTTTCTGAATATCATTTTCCCCATCTCTCAATGAGGATAAAAATAGCACCTAACTCATAAGATTATTGTGAGAATTAAATGAGATAACATATGTAAAGACATTTATATATAAATGTTACCTGTTTTTTTTCATCCGACAAACATTTACTAAGTGTCTAATGCTCTTATTATGCTAGGAACTGGAGATGCAAATTCTAAAACAAAATAGTCCTGGCCTTCAAGGAACTTACATTCTGACCTTCAACCAAATATTTTAGAATAAATTAATCACGGAGTCAGCAAGAAAAACCTGCTGCTGCCGCTAGAGGTCATCAAAATTAGATTCTAGGACAAATTTATGATAACGTTTCCCTAAAATAGTAACCATTTCACTCCTGTGGCAGAAAACCATCTTGGAAGCATACATATGACCTTGTTAGAATCAGAAAATTGTAAGCTGGGAAACTTGTATTAGTCAGCCTCTCACTCACTGCAGGAATCCCTTCTCCAAAGTGCATAACACAGATGATCATCAATAGAGCCATCCTTATTACTGATGTAGTGTAAAAATTAAATTTTCCTCTTCAGTTTCTTTTTGTGTCAGCCACAGATGGTCTCTATGTCAGGAATCTTTCACTTGAGAACTCCGTGATCAGGCTAAAAATTATGAAACATAATGTTTGCCCCAAATATACTTACATGTGTATACACATGCACATGTGTCATGCGTGTGTACATATATGCAGCATACGTGCATATATTGCTGGACCTGTAATTTCATCTGTATAGAGAGCTTCCATCAAGGTACTTTTCATACTAATGCAAGTTGGCAAGTTGAGGCACTGAAAGATTATAAGCTCAGGGTATTGGGGGGCAGAAAGGGGAGCACTTGGAACCAGGTGTTCTTGACCCCAAGGCCAGTGCTCTGGCCTCTCTGCCAGGATGCTGTTACAACTATTTCTCTCATGTTGAGGATGTGGACTACCAGACTTCTTTCCTTTCAGCTCTTTTAGTGTGACTTCCACCCCCTGCCATTGTCCTGATACTGTGCTACATTGACCAGAATCTATAGGAACACAACCCAGGCAGGTGTTGAGGTTAAGAATGGTGCAAATTCACTTCTCTTCAACAGCAAGTGCTGGTGTCCAAGGCTTTCCTTCTGCTAGCCACAGGAAGCCAGTTTGCTACACTGGGTAATAATAACCATTTCCCACATTTACTTGGTACGTTCGTGTTTACAAAGCACTGTACATTCATTATCTGCTTGGGGCCTTAAAAAAGCCCCATGGGGTAGATAGAATAAGTATCATTATCTCCAATTTACAGATTAGGGATATTTAATGATTGCCCAAGGTTTCCTGATTTCCTCTTTCCTTTGAGTACCTCCCTTAGGTAAAGGAAAGGATCCACAAATAGGTTCCTGCTCCTTTCCTTCCCTCCCTCATGGCCAGACTTCTCTCCCACAAATAAGGAAATAAAGCAGATTATCTTTTTACTTCCATGCTGGAGCTGGCTTCCCAGTGACAAATCTAGTCAATCAGCTGTCTGACAAAACACAATGCTGCCAGGAATGATGAAAACCCCAGGATTACTCTGACTGTCCTGAAAAGAGCAGAATGAATCCAATGCATCAATCTCCTGCGGAGCTGCAAGCAGTCAGAGCTCCCCTCCAATGCCCTTGGGACAAAGCCATTCACTGACATGTCAGTGGAACAATATGCCCCTTCTCTCACTTGTACACTGGTCATCCAATTAGCAGACCCTATCAGCTTGGCCTGAAAAAATATTTCTCCAATTACTCGAATAATATGAAATGACCTTGACAAATTACAGAAGTGGCTAGGATGAGGTTAGATATGGGAAAGATCACTTAAGGAGGAAAAATGTTCAAACATTGGTATAATTGTGTATTTCTGGTTCATTCAGCTTGTGGTTGAATATAATGATGAGCTCTTTTTTGGTTGTTCTTATATATGGGCATTCATTTTGTTCTCTGGCTATAACCTGTGGTCATACAGTTCAGTCTTTCAAAGATGCTTTGTGTCCAGGATTTCTGGGCCACCCTCAAAGCATGAGAGCGACCAGGAAGTGTGGAAAAACTGCCCCTGAGTCTTTGCAGCTTTGGTGATGGCTTCACAGATGTGCATTTTGAAAGTGCTAGTTGTTCTTCTGAATAACTTGAAAGGAATACTGAAGCTATGTATGCATGTTTCAGACCACTTTCTGAACTCATTACATATGTGTTTTTGAAAAGAAAAAAAAGTTTCACTGACTTTTAAATTTTTTAAACCATGGTCATTTACAATAGCTTTTACCTCTCCCATCACAAAGTAATCTTTCTTTCTAGCACAGAAGTTAAACAAAACAAATAATCTTGTTAATTTATGCAATATTTGGCACCCTCTCTGCCAAGATCAAAGAAATATATTCCTCACCAGTTTTCTGCAACCAAGGCTAGTCAATGCAATTAACCTGAGTTCAAACTTTTAATGTTTTTATTTGCATTATTAGGGTCATTGTATATACTGTTTTTTTATTCTGCTTTCTTCTATCTGTATCAGTTCATAGAAATTTTTCTGTTTCTAAATTCCTCTAAATATTTCAAACAAATTTTTTCTTTCATTAAAATGATATACCACAACTTGTCCAGCCATTCTTTTTTTTTTTTTTAAAGCAATTGGAGTTAAGTAACTTGCTCAAGGTTACACGGCTAGTCATTTTGATTTATGCGTGGGTGCTTATTTTCTGAGGCCGGATCTGATCTCGGGTCATCCAAACTCCGAGGCCGGCGCTCTTACTCACTGCGCCACCTAGCCGCCCCTTTAGGGCAATTGGGGTTAAGTAACTTGCCCAAGGTTACAGGGCTAGGTTTTTGTTTGTGCGGATTAGGTGTCGGAGGCCGGCTCGGAACTCAGGTCCTTCTGATTCCAGGGCCGGCCTCTATTCTCTGCGCCACCTAGCCGCCCCCTGTCCAGCCATTCTTACAATGCCTAGGATGTAGCAGGAACTGAATAAATGCTGGATATTTAATTAACTGGAGAAAGGCAAATGTCCTAAATTTCAAAAAATAAAGGAAAACAGAGTATGCATACTACAAGTCAGTGAGCTTGACTTTGATTCCTGAGAAAATTCTAGAACAAATCATTAAAATGCAGCAACTAGAAAGAATTATTATAAAGAGGAAGTATTATTTTTTTTTGTAACAGATCATGCCAGGCTAACAGATTATCCTTCATGGGAGGATCTTTTTTGACAAGATTACTAAACTGGTAGATCAGTGGAATTCTACAGACAGAATTTACCTAGATTTTAGCAAAGTAATTGATAAAATATATCAAACTATACTTGTAGTGAAGGTGGACAGACGTGAACTAAATTATAATAGAATTAGATTTGGAACTGTTCGGGATAGGAAAACTCAAAGAATTAATGGTTCAATGTCAATTTATCAAGAAGTCTCCAGTGATGTGCCCTCAGGGATCTGTATATGGTCCTCTGCAGTTTGTTTGTTTTAATCAGTGATTTGCATAATGGCCTAGATGAGATGCTCATAAGATTTGCAGATGTCACAAAGTTGGGATGGATAGCAAGCACATTGGATGACAGATAGTCAGACTAGAGCACTGAGGGGAGTCTAATTAGATGAACTCTCTCTCTCTCTCTGTCATCTTCTCTCTCTCTCTCACTCTCTCTCCCTCTCCCCTCACCCCGTGTATGTGTGTGTGTGTATGTTTTTGTCTCTCTGTTTCTATTTATCTGTCTCTGTGTCTCTTTCCACCTACCTCTGTTCCTATCTCTTTCGCTAGTCTCACAGAATTCCTAATTTCCTTAAAAGCTAAACTCAAGCACATCTTCCTATATTAGGCCTTTCCTAATTTTTCCCCACCCCCAGCTACTAGTGGCTCCCCCAACAAATTGCCTTGCATTCATTTTATATATATTTATATGTGTACACATTGTCTCTCCCTATGGAGTGCAAGCTTCTTGAGGTCAGAAGCTGTTTCATTTGTGTCTGTTTATCACTAGCACCTTGCACAGCAATTGGTACCTTTGAGTGGTGGCAAAGCATAATGGAGGCCGCAGGACCTCCATTTAGGAAAATCTTTGTTCAGTTTGCTCCTTAGAGACTTACTGGTTATGTGATTCTGGCAAGTCACCTAACGTTTTTGTACCTATAACATATGGAGAGATTGGATTTTAATAGAATCTAAGGGTTCTTCCAGCTATGTGGCCTATTAAGTGCTTATTAAATGTTTATTGATTGATTATTACATGACTGAAAAATTTTAATCGGGTCTACCACTATCCAATATCTTTTTTCTTTTTCTTTTTTTTTTTGAGATTAACTCTCCCTATCTTGCCCAAGCTGGAAGTACAGTGGTCACTCATGGGCCTGACCCAGCTTGGGAGTTTTGACTTGCTCTATTTCCGGGTCTAACCTAGGCTGGCTTACCCCCTCTTTAGGTAGCCTGGTAGTCCTCCTGCTTCCAGGGGCTCACCATATCGGATCCAGACTTATCTTGAATAAGCTATCATCTTTAACTTTATAGAAGCTCAGAATTCTTGAGCTCAAATGACCTACCACCCATATCCTCTGCTAGTAGCAAGGGTTATAGAGGTGTAGCAAAAATTTTAGTGGTGCCACTATCAATCTTATGATCGATAAAACAGGAAGGAAAAATAAATGATCCTACAATCTTAGCTATTATAACAGCCCTTAAAAATCCTGTGAAGCCTTCTCTCCATAGTAAGCAGATTGGACATACGGCCCAATGCCCACCAAGTATCCATCTATCTCTTCGTGACTGAAATTAAAGTAGATTGAGGCACAAAATTCTGAACATGCTCAACTTATTGGTGAGGCTAGCAATTGCCAATAAAATGGTTCTGTTCAGACAAGAAACCACGATATGAGGCTTACTAGCCTATATGGTTTTGGGAAGTACAAGAAAACAAAGAACAGGGAGTATAAAACAATATGATTCATTATAAAGTCTGAAGAATTATAAATGATAGAAACAGTGTGATTGGATGGAAGTCTGGGATGCAGGGTTAGCAACAACACCACCTTTCATCTTGTTGCTATGGAAAGCCCATTGGTGGTGTCCACCTGCATGGTTAGTTAATGTCACTGTAACAACAGACCAGACTTTCTTGAAGGACAGCCAGTGTTGCAGAGATAACTGACTTTCTGATGTCCACATGCATCTTTCATGGCTTGTTAGAGAGGTGACCGTGCTCTCTTAATTGTACATGGGTATGCAAGACTCATTAGTGAGATAACAGGTCTCCCTTAATTGTGCATGGGCAATAAGATGTGTACAGGTGGCATATTTCTTTGAATAAGGTGATTTAGGAGACAACTTAGCTCAGAGAGGAAAACTGAACATCTTTTTTTATTAATTTTTTGGTCTTTATAAATTTGTTTACTTTTAGTTTACAAGATTCATTTCCACAATTCCCTGAGTTTCAAATTTTCTCTCCCTCCCCCCTCCCCCCCACCCATGGAGGCATACAATCAAGTACAGTATGTTCAAATACTTTCACATTAGACATTAGTCAGGTTATAAAGAAGGGTTGTATCAGATGGAATGAACAATGGGAAAGAGGAAACAAAACCAAACAAGAAAAAGAAAAAGAGCAGGTAGTTTGCTTCAATCTGGATTCAAACTCAGTTCTTTCTCTGGATGTAGACATCTCTCTCCATCATGAGACTTTTGGGGTTGACTTATAACCCTGAATTGCTAAGAAGAATCCAGTCTATCAAAGTTGGTCATCACTTTTGTCAGAGGTGAAGAAACATGAATAGTTACAGAATAGAATCAATCACAGAATGAACTAAAATCAATATTCAATCCTCTCAGCCTCTAAATGACATATGGCAACTGGATAGCAAAGCAAGACATTCTTTATCTCTGAGGAAAGAAGGAAGGAAGGAAGGAAGGAAGGAAGGAAGGAAAGAAGGAAGCATTTATTAAGCACCTACTATGTGCTACCAGGGGTTGGAAACCTTCAACCTTGAGGCCACATGTGGCCCTCTAGGTCCTCAAGTGTGGCCCTTTGACCAAATCCAAACTTCACAGAACAAATCCCCTTAATAAAAGGATTTGTCCTGCAAAACTTGGACTCAGGAAAAAGGCAGCACCCAAGGACATAGAAGGCCACATATGGACTCAAGACCATAGGTTCCCTACCCAGTGTAGACACTGTGCTAAATGCTTTACAAATATTATCTCATCTGATCTTTGAAACAACCCTGCAAGGTAGGGAGATAGGTGCTATTGTTATCCTCATGTCATAGTTGAGGAAATTGAAGCAGACAAAGGTTGAATGATCTACCCAGAGTTACATAGCTAATAAGTGTTTCAGATTGAATTTTAACTCAAGTCTTTCCTATTCCAGGCCTAGGACTCCATCCACTATGCCACATAAATGCCTTACTATGGTGCAGAGATAACCCTGAGTTGTCAAAAACTATGGCAGCAAAGCTAAAGCTTAAGCAGGTCCTGTCGAACTGGAAAGGCTCTAAGTACATGCCTGGTGACAGATTTCATGTCTATCCTCTGAAGAACAACATCGCTCAGAGCAGAGAATGCTACCCAGCTTGTGTGATAGGGCTTTGGTTATAGCAACTCATAACAGAGGAAAGACGCAGATTTAGATGGGCCTACAAGCAAGTCTATTCTTAAAATCCATTAAAACAAAATCCATACTTTAGTTTTGTCTTGATAATTTTTATTAATAATGATGCATTCCATATAGTTCTTTTTGCAATTTTTGAGAATATTTTAAATACATAATTTCACAAAACCACAATTTCAGAATTTGGAGGACCTTCCAAGCCCACTTGATTCAACCCATAGCTGAACAGCAATCTCTTGTACAACATATCCAAGAAGGGACCTTTGCCTTCAGTGGAAATTATTGCCTCCCAAATAAGACCTCTCTACCTTGTTACAACTCTAATTTTTAGTAAGTTTTTCTTTATATTGCAACATTTTTCCAATGGAGCAAGAAACAGGTAAAAAAGTTTTTGTACAAATAAAACCAATGTAGCCAAGATTAGAAGGAAAGCAGAAAACTGGGAAAAAATAGTTTCTCACAAAAATGTCTCATATCTCAAATACATATAGAGAACTTTGTCAAATTTATAAGAACGTGAGTCATTGTCCAAGTGATAAATGGTCAAAGGATATGAACAGGCAGTTTTTTGATGAATAAATCTGGAAATATGTCCAAAGAGTTATAAAATTGTCTATATCCTTTGACCCAGCAATATCACTATTAGGTCTGTTTCCCAAGGTGATCAGAGAAAAAGGAAAAGAACCTAAATGTTCTAAAATGTTTATAGCAGCTCTCTGCATGGTGGCAAATAACTAGAAATTGAGATAATGCTTATCAGGTGGAAAATAGCTAAACAACTTGTGGCATTTGATTGTGATGAAATACTACTGTACTGTAAAAAACTATGAGCAGGTTGACTTTAGAAAAATATGGACTTACATGAAATAATGAAAAATGAAGTGAGCAGAGCCAAGAGAACATTGTATACAATAATAGCAATATTGTTCAAAGAATAACTGTGAACAACTAGGTTATTCTGAGTACTATAAATGCTCAAATCAACTATAAAGGACTTATGAAGAAAAATGCTATCCACCTCCAGAGAAAGAACTGATATATTCTGTGGTTTTTACATACACTTATTAACCTGTGTCAAATGGTGTCTTCTCTAGTATGGGGTGGAAGGGAAGGAGTCCCTTTGGAACTTAAAATGTAACCCCCCCAAATTTAAATTAAATTAAAAAAGAAACAGAGGAAGGGACACTGTCAGGAAATGTATGACTGGCTCATTAGTTATTCCATGAAAGCTAGGGATAAGCAATGGACAATCAATAAAACTCACAAAAAATTTTTAAGCTTTTTATTTTATTTTTTAAATTAATATTTGTCTCCCATACCCCCTTCGACTTTTCCATTAGAGGAAGGTGAATCTTTGTGTCCCAATGCCTGCACATCTTATCTCCCAATTACAAGCAAAAGAGTATTAATAATAGTATTTATATATATTTGAAACATTTAATCTTAAAACCTCGAATTTTAGATCCATTTCCTTCCTCTCTTGTCACCCATTCCCTCTGGGAAGATAAGTGATTCAGTATATGTTGTACATGTCTAGCTATGCTAAACATTACCATAGTAGATATATCGTACCAAGCAGCTTATAATTCCCTCCCACTCATCCCACCCCCCACCTGGTCCATTCCCTACTTGATCCTGTCCCTCTTCTATAGTGGGTACTTCCAACCTCCCCTCCCCTCAAGGATGCCCTCCCATTCATCATCCCTCCTCTCATCCCCCTTCCCCTATTTTGCTGTAGCTTGAGATATCCCATTTAGTATGTATGTCATTCTCTCCCTGAACCAAATTCAATGAGAATGTGGTTTTGCCTTTTTGCCTTCCTATTCTTCCCCCCCGCCTTACAACCACTTCCCCTTGCTTCTTCTACATGAGATAGTTTGCTCTACCCTGTCTCTCCCCATCTCCTCTTGTGACTTTCCTCTCTCACCTCATAATTTCACCCCTTAAGTATCATCCCTTCCCAACAAATTCAACCTGTGCCCTCTATCCATGTATAACTGTAAACATATATACACACCTTCACATATGTATTCATATGACCATACACCCTTCTTCCATTATTTTCATACTGAGAAAGATTTCATCAGTCACAATTATTGTTTTTCCATATAGGAATGTAAATAGTTCAACTTTGATAAGTTCCTTTTGATTTCTTTTCCCTGATTACCTTCTCAAGCATCTCTTGCTTCTTGTGTCTGGATGTCAAATTTTTGATTCAACTCTGGTTTTTTCCTCAAGAATGCTTGAAAGTCCTCTATTCCACTGAATGACCATATTTTCCCCTGAAACAAAATACTCAGTTTTGCTGGGTAGGTTCATTCCCAGCTCTTTTGCCCTCTGGAATATCATATTCCATGCCCTTCGATCCCTCAATGTAGAAGCTGCCAGGTCCTGTGCTATTCTGATTGGGTTTCCACAATATTGAAATTGTTTCTTCCTGGCTGCTTGTTGTATTTTCTCCTTGATCTGGGGATTCTAGAACCTGGCTATAATATTCCTGGGAGTTTTCTTTTTGGGATCTTTTTCAGGAGGTGATCTATGGATTCTTTCAACCTCTATTTTGCCCTCTGGATCTAAAACATCAGGGCAATTTTCCTTGAGAATTTCTTGAAGGGTGATTTCTAGGTTCTTTCTTTGATCATGGCTTTCAGGTAGTCCAATAATTTTTAAATTGTCTCTCCTGGATCTATTTTCCAGGTCAGTGGTTTTTCCCATGAGATATTTCACATTGCCTTCTAATCTTTCATTTCTTTGGATCTGCTTAACAGCATCTTGATTTCTCATAAAGTCATTAGCTTCCATTTGCTCCAGTCTAACTCTGAAGGAATGAATCTCCTCAGTGAACTTTTGAGATTCTTTTTCCATCTGGCAAATTCGACTTTTTAAGGCATTCTTCTCCTCATTGCCCTTTTGGGCCTCCTTTGCCATTTGAGTTAGTCTATTTTTTAAGGTGTTGTTTTCCTCAGTCAGGCTGTTGACCCTCATTTCATACTTTTCCTGCATCCTTCTCATTTCTCTTTCCAATTTTTTCCTCCACTTCTCTTATTTGATTTTTAAAGTCCTTCTTAAGGTCCTCTATGGCCTGCAACCTGCTCATGTTTTCCCCTGGGGCTTTTGGAGCAGGACTTCTGACCTCACAGCCGTCCTCTCCCTCTATGCTTCGATCGTTTTTGCCCCCAAAGTAGGAGTCTAAGGTTGCATTTTTCTGTTTAATTTGTTTCCTTTGCCTTGGCATGTTGCCACTTAATTACTTGACTTTTGGGCTTGTTGCCACAGTATGGCCTGGTGCCAGACTGGAACTTTCGCCCTGAACGTGGAGGGGGGGGCCAACTTCCGTTTCTGGCAAGCTGCAAACCCACCCACGACCTCCACCCCAGATCACAATCCAGATCCAGGGAGGTTAAAGCAAGAGCGATTACCCCCCAAGACTGATTGCTGGATCTCCCTACAGTTCGCAGGCCAGGAGCTGGAGCTGCCTCTGAAAAAACTACAAAATGGCGTGTCTCCTCAGTGGCTTCTAGTCCCCAGGGGAGGAAGCCTATGCGTTCCCCAAATACTGGTCCCAAAGTCCATAGGGCACTAACCTCTCACTTTGTCCTAGGCATGTCTATGTTGATAATTCTGGAGTCGCCACAGCTGCTGGTGTTCTGGGGTCCCTCCAGCCGGCCACTGGCCCTGCCACCCTGGGGCTAAAACCGTGACTCAGGCTCCCCGTGCGCTGCACTGCCGGCACTGGCTGCTCCTTCCTGCAGGGCTGCTGGGCTGTCCTCAGCAGGAGGTTAGCTTCTCTGTGTTGTTCTGTGGGTGCTGGGGCTCCATAAGTTGTTCTGAGTCCCCTTTTACATAGTTTGGAGGTGATCTGGGGGAAGAGTGGCTTGGATGCGCTGTTTCCACTCCGCCATCCTGGCTCTGCCAACTCACAAAAATTTAAGAATGAAAGAATCAAGACTTCCAGTTTTGTGTCATATATTTATCTTTACTACAAGCACAATTAGCCCATGTTATTTGGGGGGTTTGGGGGATTTTAAAAATTCATTTTCCTTTTCTTAGCTCCATTAGCAGGAAATATTCTTCCTTCCATAATTCTAAGGGGATTATCTCAGACACTGTATTATTTCACCTAGAAAATCTGTAGTAAAATTTTCCATGGCTTCTGTTCCTTCTTCAGTTCAGATTCTGACTGGGCTGTCTCCTACATTCAGAGTGAGAACTGGAGGGGACCTTAGAGGATATCTAGGTCAACATTCCCATTTTACAGATGAGGCAACTGAGTCTCAGAGAAGTTAAATGTCTTGCCCACCATCACCCAGTTAGTAAGGTTTTGGGGTGAGATTGGATCTCTCTTCTTCCTGACTTCATGTCTGCTACTCTATTCATCATGCCAACTTGATACTTGTATGACTAATCTAAACTATTTTATAGATGAGGAAATGGAAACTTATAGGAATTGTTACTTGATTAAGGCCACAGAGCTAGCTGAGGGAGAACAGAGGCTAGGACTTGGGTCTCCTGATTTCCTATTTTTTACACTATCCTGCTTCCTGAGCATGGCCCTACTATATAAAAGGAGTCCTACAAAGCTGGAAGTTTCTTAGAAGAATTATTTTTCTTTTATTAGGGCTAGGTAGCCAGAAAGGTAGGATTTTTATAAAAAATAAAATAAACAAAAGTATTAACTTGTAAGGTGTGGAAAAGCTGAGAATAAGGTGATCCAGAAAGTTCTAAGCTAGGAGGATGGAGTCAGAGAGACAAGCTAAGGGAGGCTAAAGATGTGGGATCAAAAAGCCAAGATCCCTCTCTGGAAAGGAGTGAAGGAAACAAGGCTGAGCTCCAGAGTTGCTGAGGCATTATCAGAGTGGGCAGGCAGGAAACTATGACAGGGCTGGATTGAGGGAGGGGAGCAATGGGAAAAACCTCTGGAAGCATCAGGCTCCTCATGGATTTTGCTGCAGGGAATTTGCTTTTTGCTTCACCCTGACTTTCCAATTTCTTCAAGCAGCACTGTATTACATCTGGTGTGAATTTCTGGGACTATCTTTTAGAAATGAGGAGTGTCATCACTTACTTCCCCCAGGGAAATTGTGAAGCTTCCCTGGGGTCCAGTTTGTACAATCCCTTTAGGGGTTGTAGGACTCTTAGAGCATGGTAAGGATCTCAGAAGTGACAGGAGAACTCTGTCTTCCCCAAGCCACCTCTTGTATCTCACCTTCCCACCTCCTTACATCATACAGACAAGACAGATCAGCAGAGAATTAGAGCTATAAGCTAGAAGGATGTCAGTGGAGGGAGAATGATTCCATTCCAGAAGGGGCTGAAATTGTATCTCCTAGGGGACAAAACCAATGTTATTATTTGGTGCTTTGCAAATTGCAAAAGAGCCCATACTCTCTCTTCTTAATGGGTTTTCTATCTGAGTTATTGGTCCATTATGGGCAAAGAAGCAAGCCAGTACGTTAAAAAAAAAATACCACTAAAAGCACTTTTTCCTTTAAAAAATAATTTTAAGAATGTGTTTTATATTAGGGGAAATTAGATAAGGTAATAGAAGTTGATATCATGATACTAGTATTTAGGTATTTGTTTCTCCTGCACTGTGATGTCTTCAGGAAACTACTTTTTAACGTGGGAGAAGAGAAATACTTTTTTGATTATTTGATTGCTTTGTTGAAGTCTTTCCTCTCAATAACCATGTCACTTTGACCCTTGTCCTCATTCAATCTCTTCTAGAAAGTGATGGTGAGGACATTTTCACAGGAGCCTTTCAGGCTGAGAACAATGGAGGGAGAGAATGTTGCCAGAGCAGAATGCCCACATACACTGTCAAGTTGGCTTGCCTATACTTGCTGTCCTGGGCACCTTTTGTTGTCTTGGCCAATGAGAGTGTCCTCATACTGGGGTCAGAGAAGAGCTCTAGAAAGGAAAAGAAAGGAGCAGCTCCACCTGCCTGCTGCCCAAAGGAAGCAGACTTCTGCACAGGAAATTACTCAGTCTTAGTGAATAGGTCATTCTCCTGAAAGGTCATTCACTGTTCTGAGCAGCCACGGAGAGCATGAAACAGTTCTGAGATGTCCTGCAGCCTGGGAATTATATGAGAATGGGGAAGATAGAAGGGAAGGGTAGGGTTATAGAAGATTTGTGGCAAAAAACAAAAATTGAGTCATTTGTCCAATGTGTCAGCCTCCCAAATTTCCCAACTATTCAATCTTAGAATGTTGTTGCTCTTGGATATAATGGCCATAAAACACCAGTTATTTTCTGGTACTCATTTTATGTCCTATACATTTAAAAGTCTCATGATTTTTCAGGGTAGTCCTGATTTCAAATATTGAGCTCCCTTGTCTCCATGATCTATCAATGTCCTAGAAATGCCAATATTTTCACAACAGTGAATCCTAATCAGTAAGCTTTACAGTAAAATATAAATCTCAAAAGATTAAGCACTTTCAGAGATGGATAATCACTGAGAAAACACCAGGATTACTCTGGAACACTATCTGTTCACATTATGTATGCCTGCAGGAGAACATGAAAAAGCACCATGTCACAGCAGAAGACTGACCTTGGAACCTCAATGACCTGGGTTTTGTCAGTCAGTCAACAAGAATTTGTTAAGTTCATACTATGTCCAGGGGCTGTGCTAGGCTCCGGGGGTACAAAGAAAGAAGAAATCAGACTCCAGGAGTTTGTATTCTAATGGGCAAGACAAAATGTAAATGACTATATACATGTGAGATATAAGTAGATGGAAGAAAATCTTAGAGGAAAAGGAGCTGGTAGCTGTTGGGCATGGGAAAGACCTGTGGTAGAAGGTGGGATTTGAGATGAGTCTTGAAGGAAGGCTGGAGTAAAGTGGTCTGGGGGATAGCCAGGTCGAAGATACCTCTGTACTGGACCAGTTCAAGTCCTGTCTCAGAGGCAAACTGGCTGTGTGCCTTGGGCCAATGACTAAACCTCTCAGGAAACTCAAAAAGTCGCAAAGGAGCTGTTGTTTTGCATGTTAGAAGACTTTTACTACAGGGCCATCATAGGTCCACTCTGCAAAAATGGCAGTACACATATTTTTAGTATATGTGAGGTTTCTAGCAGTAAAGCCCAGGAATGCTGGGATGGCTACAAAACTCCATGGAATTGACTTGATTTCAGTGACAAAATTCAGAAGGGAAAAAAGAGCTTTTGTAAGACCATGTGTTGGATTTTTGGTTTAAAAATATGGCCCCTCATGATGAAACATGCTATCTGCCTCCAGAAAGGAACTGATATTGTCTGATTATAGAACAAAGCATACTATTTTTCCCTTCCTTCCTTCCTTCCTTTCTTTTTTCCTTTTCTTTCTTTCTTTTTCTTTCTTTCTCTCTCTTTCTTTTTCTTCCTTCCCTCCCTCCTTCCTTCCTTCCTTCCTTCCTTCCTTCCTTCCTTTCTTTCTTCCTTCCTTCCTTCTTACCTTCCTTCCTTCCTCCTTCTCTCTCTCTCTCCCCCTTCCTTCCATTCTTTCTTTTTCCTCCTCTCTCTTTTTTGTTTGAGTCTTCTTTTATGAAATGCCTAATATGGAAATGTTTTACATGATTGCACATATATAACCTATATTGGATTGCTATCTCAGGAAGGGAGGAAGGAATAGAATTTGCAACTCAAAACTTTTTTAATGTATAAAAATTGTTTTAGCATATAATTGGGGGAAAAATAAAATATTATTTAGAAAATAATATGGTCCCTAGATCCATATGTGGTCTCATTTATAGAAGAAGAAGCAGTCATATGATAGATTTATCCAAGGCCATCATGCAAAGTCAGAAGCAGAACTGAGGATGTGGGCTTAAAGTGCTCTTCTTTTTAATCCTGGGCCATAGTGCACCATAATGGGCAGGTGAACCAACCAGGCAACAGCCTTTGGGGTCATAACATATACTAACAGTCCATTATATGGGTAGATACTATACTGAATATTATAAGGAGATATTACAAAGGAACCCAAGGTTCTTGTCAAGCCCATCAGATAGTCTGTAATCGCTGAGAGGTCAGGGAAAGCAAAGCAACCAAGGAGACCCATATGCAAACTGAGGGGGCTGTTTTAAAAGTTGAAGTGACTACAGTCAAATGGAATTGGTCTAGAAAGTCTTAATGGAGTTGAGATGAATCTTCTTTTTTTTTAATTAATTAAATTTTTTTAAGCAATTGGGGTTAAGTAATTTGCTCAAGGTTACACGGCTAGTCATTATTTATGTGTGGGTGCTCATTTTCTGAGGCCAGATTTGATCTCGGGTCGTCCCAGCTCCGAGGCCAGTGCTCTTACTCACTGCACCACCTAGCTGCCCCTTTAGGGCAATTGGGGTTAAGTAACTTG
The DNA here is from genome assembly GCA_011680675.1 of Gymnobelideus leadbeateri. Lineage (NCBI taxonomy): Eukaryota > Metazoa > Chordata > Mammalia > Diprotodontia > Petauridae > Gymnobelideus > Gymnobelideus leadbeateri. The sequence continues at coordinate 116,504 of WOXC01010427.1, read as the reverse complement.
CCCAAGGTCACACGGCTAGGTTTTTATTTGGGATTAAGTGTCTGAGGCCGGATAGGAACTCAGGTCCTTCTGACTCCAGGGCCAGAGCTCTACTCACTGTGCCACCTAGCCGCCCCGATGAATCTTCTTTAGTATACCCTGGGTTCAATGTCATGTGCAACAGGGCATGGTAGTGCATGCCCATAGTCTCTGCTACCAGAGATCCGAAGTAGGACCAAAATTCAATTGGGGGTCCATACTAAGACTGGCGACATTATGTTGAAATGCCAAGGTGGGGGGTGGGGGACATCAAGCTGCTTAAAGATAGGCAAACCAGTCAAGGTTGGAAACGGAGTAGGTCAGAGTTTCTATACTGATTAGCAGTGGGATCAGGCCAGTGAGCAGACTGCTGCTCTTCTAGTTTCTGTGAGACAGAGACATCTGGTCTCAAAACTAAATAAGCAAAAGGGCAAGCAAACAAACAAATAAACATAAGTGAGTGGATAGAGAGATTAAGTGTGTAATGTTTTGAAAGAGTGTTCTTTGGTACGAAGACAGGATAGTATCCCAAGCTTGATCGGTGACCCCTGACCCATAAGATAATTTGAAGGCAAAAGCAAGGGAGAAAAAGCAATGAGCAGAGGTGTTACTGGAGAGGAGGCCAGCAAATTAAGTGAGGAGCAGGGGAAAGAGATGACCCCTAGGTGTTTTTCCAGACCATAATCAGTACTTCTGATGAGATTTGCCAGTTGATCTGTAACTACTGCCAGTTTTAAAATAGGTCTCCATTGATGCCACAATTTAGATGGGAGGTTCTGAAGAGCTGAGGGTTGACTGAGTATAGTATTCCATTAGTAGTATTAGATAAGAAATAATTCTTCACTCTTTCCTTTTACATTTAATTAATTTATTTTTAGTTTTTAACATTCAGTTCCATAAGTTTTTGAGTTTTAAATTTCCTCTGCTTCCCTCCCCTCCCCAAGATGGCATGCAAACTGATATAGGCTCTCTATACATTCATATTAAACATATTTTCTCCTTAGTCATGTTGTAAAGAAGAATTAGAACAAATGGAAAGAAACTTAAGAAAGAAAAAACAAAACAAACAAAAAAGGAGAGAGTAAATAGCATACCTCCCTCTGCACTCAGACTCCTAAGTCCTTTCTCTGGATCTGGAAAGTATTTTCCGTCATGAGTCTTGTGGAGTTGTCTTAGATTCTTGCATTGATAAGAAGAGTTAAGTCTACCAAAGTTAGTCATCACACAGTGTGGTTGTTACTATAAATGGCATTCTCCTGGTTCTAATCAATTCACTTAGCACCCATTCATATAAGTTTTTCCAGGTTTTCTGAAGTCTGCCTGCTCATCATTTTTTATAGCACAATAGCATTCCATTACATTAACATACCACAACTTATTCAGCTATTCCCCAATTGATGGGCTCAATTTTCAGTTCCTGCCACCACAAAAAGAGCTGCTATAAATATTTTTATACATGTGGGTCCTTTTCCCATTTGTATGATCTCTTTGGGCTATAACCCTGGAAGTGGTATTTCTGGGTCAAAGAGTATACACATTTTTATAGCCCTTTGGGCATAGTTCCAAATTGCTTTTCAGAATGGTTGGATCAGTTCAAATAATCCTTCACTCTTTAGTTTCATCAGAGTCTTGTGCAAAGATCTTAATAAACACTTTCCTGTCTCATAGATATGATCTATTTAACCTTTATTGAGCATCGGTAGTTTTCTAGGAACCATGAGAATAGATTATTGAAAAATACTATTGAAGCTATGAATACTCGTGCACATATTATCATTGCCAAACTTTATAGATCTCTAGATAGATAATCAGAAAATATCAATGACAGTATGAAACATAATTAGATTATCTACTAGGGTTCATGGGGAGCATCATTACTGACCTAAGTTGCATCCACTTGAGCTATGGCTATGAACTATGCATCCACCACCACACATAACAGGGGTGACTCAGTATCAGAAATGGAAAGAGGAACTTAAGAGATGTCTGTTGACTATAAGTCTATAATCTGATTCAGTTCAACAGGCATTGAAGCACGCTACCCATCTATTGAGAGGTGTGGTAGACTCAAGAGGCAGAATAAGATATATTTTCAGACAAAACCAGTATAGGAACTTGTTTGGTTTAACCACGGATAGTTTTTACATTGGCTTCCTTTTTCTTTTTCTGTTCTTTTCCAGCAGGGGTGAGGGTAGATGAAAGGGAGAGAGAAGATGGAAATGGTTTACCCCCCACCCCCAAAAAGGCAAGAGAATAATTGAAACATCTTTTTGTAAAAAAAAAAAAAAAACGCACAAAAGAGAAAAGAAGGAAGGCCAAAATCACAGATAAGTTGGATACCTTTGAAAGTTACATGTATAATTTATTATATGTTAAAAAGAAAAACAAGTTATACCTAATAGAGATCCTAAGTTTTCTTCTGTTCCACTATGTATTTGGAAATGTCCAAGTTCAGAATTAAAAAGAAAGAAAGAAAACAATTCAACAGGCATTTATTAAGTACCTACTATGAGCCAGAGTGGCTAGATGATTCAATGGATAGAGTGAGAGACCTGGAGTCAGACTCATCTTTGTAACTTCAACTCTAGTCTCAAACACTTACTAGCTTTGTGATCCTGGGTAAGTCACTTAACCCTGTTTCCTCACTTTCCTTACCTGTAAAATGACCTGAAGAAGAAAATGGCAAACCATTGCAGTATCTTTGCCAAGAAAACTCCAAATGGTATATACCTGCTGTATATCTTTCTGGCTTAGATTTAAGTAGGATTACAAATATGCATGCAAGCCTATAATAAGCAAATCTCTTAGTGATAGTGTGACATCAAATAGAGAGTCATCCATCTACCACTAATAACCAAAAAGAGAGAGAAAAAAGAACCTTTCAAAGATCTCTTGGATCATACACTCTAGATAGAGTGAAAAGGGATCTTAGAGGTCATCTAGTTCAATCCCTCATGGTCCAACCCTCTCACTTTGTAGATGATGAAACTGAGGTCCAGAAGGTTAATTATATTAAATGACTTTTCCCAGATCACAAAGCCAGGAATTCAGTTTAGGTCCTCTGGTTCCAAAACCAATACTCATTCTACTGTGCCTCCATAATGGTTTTCCAGATGGGTGAATGGATCCTCCCATTTAAGACTATAGACTGAGCTACGTGTGTATGTATGTATCTTTGTGTGTGTTTAAGTATGTGTGCATGCATATATATGTATTTATGCTTATATAGTACATGTGTATATATGTATATCTATGTATACATATAGATATATGTGTATATAGTATATATCACACACATACATCTATACATATGATGCATCACTGCATAGTGGATTGAGAGCTGATCTCAGTAAGGAATGCCTGGTTCAAGTCCCAATTCTGATACATATTAGTTGATTCACCCTGGTAAAACACCTAATTTCTTAGTTCCCCAGGCTATTCTCTAAGATTGTAAGTAACTGTGTAGGTATGAACCTGCACTAGCAGAGGGAGTTTCCTCCCCAGTGGTTAACTATACCAATGAAATAATAAATCTGTTTCCAAAATATAAAATACACATGTGTAGCTGGTTTATATATACATATGTACACACACATATATACACATTCACACATATATAAACATATACACACACATATATATGTATATGTACCCCAAGATAAGTATATATTTTCATTTCTTGATCTTAGTGGACTCATTTTCATTTAGGAAATAAATATTGAAGCAGGTATCTTTCCTTACATCTCCCTACATCTTACATCTCTTGCCAAGGTCAAGTTCTTTGGATTCCTTTTCAGTCTTTTAGGACAACCTATGAAAATGTACTCCACTGTTTGGAATCTCTGGACTCTTGCTCCAGTGTCCCCAAGAAGGCCTCCAGATTCATTTCTTTATTTCCTTATCTGACTATACACAGTTAAAATGCTATGCCATGGAATAAAGCACATGCAGCTCCCAAGGACCAGTACTGGTGCTGGATTGGTAGAATGGTAATGGTCAAGAACTCATAGAGCTGATAGAGACTTCAGAAATCATCCAGTCCAACCCTTTGAATGCACAGATAAGGAAAATGGAGCACAGTGAAAGAAGGCTACATTTGGTTGATTGGGTACCAGCCTTTTCCCTGCCCCTCACCCCTCAGTATCTTGGGTGAGAAAGAAAAGTAGATTTGTTCTCAATCTCAATAGCTGAGCAAAGGAAAGCATATGCTAATTCCACCAAAGGATTTCAAAACACAATAATGGAAAAAGAAAATTTTGATTATAGCTGATAAAGACAAATAACCCAGTGGGTAGACATTTAGTACATTCTTTCCCCTAGAACTACTTGGCCTGAAACTTATCTGCCTTCAGTTATAGGATGTTACTGGATAACCATAACCTCCACTGTTTGCTCAGCCCTTGATTAATGTTTAAGAAAATGTGGTTAATGCTATGGGTTCTTTCTTTCTTTCCTTTTTTCTTTTTCTTTCTTTCTCTTCTTCTTGCCTTCCTTTCTCTTCTTTATTCTTCCTTTTTCCTTTTTTTATCTTTCTCTTCTTCCTTCTTTCTTTCCATCTTTCTCTTTTTTCCTTCCTTGCTTTCCTTCTTCCTTTTTTTTTTTCTTTTTGGAGGGCAATTGGGGTTAAGTAACTTGCCCAAGGTCACACGGCTAGGTTTTTGTTTGTGTGTGCGTTAAGTGTCTGAGGTCAGATCTGAACTCAGGTCCTTCTGACTCCAGGGCCAACGCACTACTCACTGTGCTACCTAGCCGCCGCCCTTCTTCCTTTTTCTACCTTTTTTCTTCCTTCCTTTACTTTTTTCTTTTTCTTTCTTTTCTTTCTCTTCTTGCTTCCTTCTTTTCTTCTTTCTTTCTCTTCTTCCTTTTCCCTTCTCTGTCCCTTCTTCTCTCTCTTCCTTCCTTCTTTTCTTCCTTCCCCAATTACTGAGCTGAAGTCAAAGTTAGCCTTTCCCCCCCAAAGACCTTTCATTCACAGAGCTTTGGATTTGGAGTTAAGGAGACCTGAATTTAAATCACACCTCAGACACTTACTAAGCAAGCTACTGAACTTCTCTCAACCTCAGGTTTCTCATCTGTGAAACAAGAAGGTTGGAAATGATGAAATCCAAAGTCCTTTCCAGCTCTAAATCTATGATTTTGTTACTATCGTTTCTGCTTTATCAGGCCCAGTCATGCAGTCACCCTGGAACTTGCATTCAGTATTAATAATAAAATTTGGGCACAGACCTCAGAAGGAATCGTTATCAATCAGAATGGCAACTGGTCTCTACTGATTTATTTATTTAAAAATTAAACATTCAATAAGGTTTATTTCCCCCTATAGTTAGTCAGTAAACATTTATTAAACTCCTACTATGTGCTAAGTGCTAAAGAAACAAAGAGAGACAAAACCCAGTCTCTGCTTTCAAGGAGTTCATGGTGTAATGGGGAAAAGAGCAAGCATCAACTATGTACACACAAGCTATATGCAGGATAAACTGAAAATAATCAACAGAAGGAAGGCGCTAGAATCAAGTCTATTTCCTATACAAAACAGAAATGATGCTAAAAAATTAATATGTAAAACAAAACAGTGAACTAGATATGGCTTTCACCAACAGACAAAAGAAAGAATAATAAAAAGGCCTCCTTAAAAAAACGAAAACATCACAGAATCAGAGGCCTTCTAGGAAGAGCCCACCTTTGCCCACTAGAGGGCAGTTGTGTCCTAACACGATTCTTATGTAAAAGGGGCTCCCTTTTGTCCAATATGGTTTTTTTTTCAAATTTTTTTGTTTTTGGTGGGGTTTGGGGTGGGGGGAGGGTTGGAGGGAGGGGAAGGAGAAAAGAATAAATGGAACTGTAAAAGTTTAAGACGAAAAATTCATTCTACAGATTTTTTTTTACCTTCCATATTTGAAGAGGAAGAAGCAGCTTAGCTTGGCATAGTAGATAGATGGCCAGCCTTCTCCTCAGAAAGACTGGTGTCCAGCTTCTGCCCTCACATACAGTAGCTGTGTGTGATCCTAGTTAAGTTGTGGGACCTCCTCATGTCCCAGGCAACTAGGTAAGACTATGTCACTGAAAAGCTGTTCATCCATGTGGGTGGCTCATTACATTTCCTATATAGATGAAATCACAATGCTAAACCAAAGGAAAATGAGAGAAGAAGCTGGGATATAGCTCAGGGTTTGGAATCAGGAAGACGTGAACTCATACCTGGCTTTAGACATTTACTAGCTGTGTGACTCCAGGCAAGTCACTTAACCTCTGTTTGCCTCCGTTTTCTCAGCTGTCAAGTGGGGATAAAAGTACCTAGCTCATGATGATCAAGTAAGATAATGTTTATAAAAGCAATATAGTAGGTGCTATATAAATTTATATAGTATATAAATATTTAATATAATTATAAATATTCATATAACATAAATATTCCCTTCGTAATTATTCTTCATTTTAAAGTGAGGAAATACATGGAGGAGTAAAATTACTTTCCTAAGGTCACACTTCAAGTCAGAAGCAATAGAATATTTCTTCCATTCATGAGCTCCTATTTCTTTGCCTTCAGTATGACATACATTACTCCCTTCACATACATACACATACCACTTAGCTATGGTAAGTGGTATGGGTATGGATGGATTTGAATTCAAGGAACAGCTTCCTAGAATATTCCCACAGTACAGAACCAGGGAAACATTGTACACGATGACAGCAATATTGCAAGGATGATCAATTGTGAAAGCCTTAGCTACTCTGATCAAGATAATGATCTAAGACAGTTTCAAGGACTCGATGAAAAATGCTCATCCCCTCCAAAGAGAGAACCAATGAACTCTGAGGACAGATGGAAGCATGCTTTTTAAACTTTCTTTATTTTTCTTGGTGTGTGTTTTCTTTTGCAACATGGCTAATATGGAAAAAAATATTTCATATGATTTCATATGTATAATTGATATCAAATTATTTGCTTTCTCAAGGACAGAGGGGGATGGGAGGGAGAATTTAAATCTCAATTTTAAAAAATTGAATGTTAAAACTTTTTTACATGTAATTGGGAATATTTAATGAAATAAATTTAAAAATTTAGAAAAGGAAATTAGTTCAGCATTCTAAAGAAATAGTAGAGCTACAATCTGGAAAAAAAAGACTTGAAGTACTGATTTGCTACCTATGTTCAAGTCAAAAAGAGAAAAATGTCTGAATAACTTGTGATCCCTCAAGCTACCTCTCCATTTCCTCTTGGGTCTAACCTCTTCCCTCTACTCACACAGTCATTGGGGTTGTTGAGGTCTCTGTAAAGGAAATGAGGGGCAAGGGAGAGTGAAGAGGGAGAAAGACTCTATGATCAAAACTGGATGGATGAAGATGTCCTTGACAGACACAGGGAAGCGAAAAGGAGGAGTGGGTTGGGGGAGGGGGGAGATAACAGATGGACATTGGAGTTAAATGAGGAATCAAAAATGACTGAGGATTCAAGCTGGAGATGCTAGGAAGATGTTGGTACCATTAAGAAAAATAGAAGAAAAAGGAAAAGGTAGTAAGATAAGCCCATCTCACCTGCTGCATTGTTCTTATCTGCTACTGCAAATACTGAGTTCTCCCTCCTCTCCTCTAAGAACTGCACTTAGATCTTCAAGGTGCTGATTCTGCTCCAAGAACTTTAAATCTCATGCACAGAGAATACTCATAAATATTCCTGTTAGCAAGAGTTTGTCCTCCCCAGCTAAGATCACACCCGTACCTACTGTACTAATGCCAGGATAAGCCTTAAGACAACAGCAGGTGAGAGTGAAGGTCCAACCGATTGCTCATGTAACAAGGGCAAGGACATACAGTGTTCTTAACTGGTAGACCAATGCTGAAGGAATTAATGTGTGATAGGCAATGTGAAAACAGAAATTCAAGGTGTTTGATCTATGATATGGAAGTCACTACTCTTACCACAAAGTGAGCAGTGACAAGTAACTTGGGAGGATCTTGTAGAAATATGTAACAGAGCTTCCTGTGGGAGCTCCCCAGTTACTCTAATTCAGGAGGAAAAGGCAGAGCTCCTGGCACTGAAGTCAATGTCATTGGAATGTGTACATGATTAAATCAACCCATTCTTTGGGCAGTTGTGAAAGAGATTTTCTTAATGCATAGAGTTCTGACTAGGTAAAAGCTAATGGTACAGTAGATAGTGTGCTACCCTAGTGGTCTGAGTTCAAATCCAGTCTCAGATACTTAGTAGCTTCATGATCCTGGGCAAGTCATTTAACCCTTGTCTGCCTCAGTTTCTTCATCTGTAAAATGGGAGTAATAACAGTACTCACCTTCGTCAAATTAGATTATAATTGTAAAACACTTAGCAAAGTACCTGGTACATTGTGAATGCCATATAAATGTTAGCTATTATTATTATCATTATATGAGATGATATTCGTAAGGTGCTTAGCACAGCACCTGGCACATATTGCTGTTCAATCATTCAGTTGTGTCTCAGTGTTTGTGACCCTGTATGGAGTTTCCTTGGCAAAAGTACCACAGTGATTTCCTTCTCCAGTGTATTAAGGCAAAGAGAGGTTAAGTGACTTACCTAGAGTCACACACCTAGTGAATATCTGAGGCCACAACTGAACTCAGGTATTCCTGACTGTAGACCCAGTACTATCCACTCAGCCACCTATCTGCTTCTACCTGGCACATAGTAGGTGCTATATAAAAGTTTCCTTCCTTCCTCCCTTCCTTCTTTCCTTCTTTCCTTCCTTCCCTCCTTCCTAAAGTGGGAATAATAACATTGCCTCCTTCCCAGGGTTGTTTTGAAAATCAAATGAGATAACAATTGAAAGGCTTTTATCACAGTACATGACACATAGTAAGTATTGTATAAATGTTAACTGTTATTATCATGTCGCTGCTTTGCTCAATCCACTCCAATGGGTTCCTAGGATCAAACATAAGCTCCTCTGTTTGGCATTTAAGGCTCTTTGAGATCCAGTCCCTTCCCATTTTCCCAATCTCCTTCAATATAACTCCGCTCCTCGAAGATCCAACCTTCTTGCTGCTGTCCCTCCACCTTCCTTCTCTATGCCCTCTGCCGGATGTTCCCCATGACTAAAATGCTTTCCCTTTTCACCTTTGCCTCAGAAGCCAGGCTTCCCTCACGATTTGAACACCACCAAATAGAGGAGGCTTTTCCTGGTCCCCCCAGCAGCTACTGCTTTCTCCTCTAAGGTTATTTTGTGTAGCATGAGCTCTCCCCCACATGCAGTATGGGAATATCAATGTGTAGCTCAGAGGCAGAATGAACATCTCCGGCCCCTTTATGCCCCATCCTTCTCCAAGAAAGACTTTGTTTTCTGTTGGGAGAGAAAACAGGGGGTTGAGGCCAGAGCCTTGATGGCTTCGGTCTCCTCAGAGAGAGCGAGAGGGATTCCAGACTAGAATCCTTTCTGTTTGCTCCCTTAAACATTACCAGTCCAGGTGATGTGATTTTCAGGTTCAATCTCACTTCTGATTGCTGTTGTTATTTCATTAATTGGGGGAGGAGGATCCCAAGCTTTATGTGCAATGCTTGACTCCCTTCCCACCAAAGAGCAGTTCTACAATGAACGACATTGTAAGAAGCAAAGACAGATATTTATCTGAGTCAACAGCAAAGTAGAAATCAAAGAAAGTAAACATGGGAGAATATGTACCAGACAATGCAGAGCAAAGGAGCTCTCCCATTGGGATCAAGGTAACTCAGCTCTCAGAGAAAGAGAGAGAATCCTAGACCTCACCAAAGGGGACGTTCCTCCAAGTCTCTAAGTGTCGAACAGTGGGCATAGATAGGGCCGTGACAGACACTGCCAACTCCTCTCCTGTCTTCCCAGCTTTTTCCTTCCATAAGATGCAGTGAGGCTGGCCTTATCAAGCTTCTCTCTCAAAGCTGGAAGGTAGAAGTTCCCAAAGTGACAGCAGAACCTGGAGCAGCTCTGAAGAGACTGAAGTTCAGAAAAGGCAAGAAGGCTTGAAGAGAGTAGCACCTTCCCTCTCATTCTCAATATCCCCTCCCTGCCTCTCACACAGGCACAGGGCACTCATCCCCACCACAGAGGAGAAAGTCCCATTCTAATGGGCACCTGTATCTACTCTCCGAAACTTGCGTGTACATGTTGTCTTCTCCACTGGGATGTAAGCTCCTGAGAGCATGGCCTGTTTCCATCTTGTCTTTCTATCTTCCTTCAGCTGGCACAATATCTGGCACAAAGTAACTGTTAAATAAGTGCTTATTGATTGATTGATATTGGATCGCTAGTATTGAATGTAGAGGGAATAGCAGCCAATGTAATGCTGCGGAAGCAGACCAGGCCTATTTTACATCTTTACTAGTCAGCTGGGAGAAAGCAGTAAGGAGCATATCAATGTCAAAGGCTTGGATTTAACACATTTTTGCATAATGGGCCAGAAGGAGAGAAAAAAATGACATAAGTGGATTTCAAGGGGTTAGAATCTTCCCGAGAAAGAAGATAATGCGATTTAAATAGGAAAGATGCCAAGTTATATAGCTTACATTATTAGATAATCAAAAACAAATTACTTATTACTGCCATTGAATCTAATTTGTAATATGAGATGTATTTTTGGCTGATAAATTTTGTTTAGACAAATCATACATACCGCAACAAATTCATAGTTCAATCCTTGAAAACAGCTAACTAAAATGGTATGAAAATAGTGATTGCAACTGACAGAACTTGAAAGCTTATGCTTATTTACTTTTGCAAGGCAATCAGGATTAAGTGACTTGCCTAGGGTCACACAACTAGTAAGTGTCAGATGCTAAATTTGAATTCAGGTCCTCATGACTCCAGGGCTAGTGCTCTATCCACTGCATCACCTAAAGGCCTCCTTGCTTTTTCTATTTTCTAAAGGAAAGGTAATAGATGCATTTTAATCAATTAGTATCAATATCATTGTATTTGAAGTTTTTTTAGTTTTCTATTTAGTTTTCTATTCTATTAAGGTTGTTCTTATATAATTCTAGCTATTGTATATGTTCTTTTCATTGTTCTTTCTTCATCCTATATCATTTTATACCAATCTCCCAATGTTTCTTCCTCACATTAATTATTCATTATGCCAAAATAATATTACATGATATTCAGATACCACAATTTGTTCAATTATTCCCCAGTAGTTGGATACACCATTTGTTTCCAACTTATATTTTACCACAGACTGCTTTTATAGCCAAGGCAGCTAGGTAGTTCAACAGAGTGCTGGGCCTGGAGTCAAAAAGACCTGAGTTCAGATTTGGCCTCTGAATTTTATTAGCTGTGTGACCCTGGGCAAGTCACTTAACCTGTTTTCCTTAATGCACTAGAGAAGGAAATGGCAAATCAATCCAGTATTTTGCCAAGAAAAAAAGTATGGTCCATAGGGTCATGAAGAGTTGGACACAACTGAATGACTTAACAGCAACAAGAAGGAATTATAAGAGAGGGAGATGAGAATGGAATACTATTCAGGTGTGTGTGCAAAATATATATGTATATATGCATATGTATGCAAAACTCGTGCACTTTGAGATTTACAAAACACTTTCCTCCAAATTATTATCTCTGCATAAAAACACCCATATATGCATGAGTACATGTGTTTATAAGGTGCATATATGTATGTGTTCAGGGTGTCCCAAAAGGTTTTGGTACAGTTTTTAAGATTTAATAGCTTGAGGCCCTTAATAGCTTAAAACTATACTAAGACTTCTGGGACACTGTATATATAGCTGTATGTCATGAAGGAATTATTATCCCCATTTTATTGATGAGGAAGTCAAGGCTTTAAGAGCTGATGTGTCTGAGGTGAGATTCAAACTCAGGGTTCCATGTCCAGAATGGAAACTTGACTACAGGCAGGGATTTTTTAATTCTTGCCTTTGTGTCACCAGTGTCAAGTGCAGTTGTTGGCACAGGTAAATACCCTGTTTGTTTGTAGATTGATTTACTGTTTATCTCACCCCTAACTTTGCATTTGGGGTTTTTGTATAAAGTTATAAACTCTGCCCACAAGGTATAACATTCATTCCCCCCCCCCTTTTTTTTTTTGCTTTTTGGAGGGCAATTAGAGTTAAGTGACTTGCCCAAAGTCCCATGGCTAGTAAGTGTGTCAAGTGTTTGAGGCCATATTTGAACTCAGGTACTCCTGACTCCAGGGCTGGTGCTCTATTCACTGTGCCACCTAGCTGCCCTGACTTATTCCCATTTTTTTAAAGAATGTATGTTTTTTAGGAACACCATATGCCTTTTTAATTTTTCCAAACATCTCTAAGCGGCACAGAGTGCTATCAGGACAGCAAGCCAGAAGCATAGTATTGACAGTACCCAATTACAGAACACCCACCTACCTCCTGTCTCTAGCTAAAGACTTTTATACACATTCACATGCAAACACACAGTTTTGGGGGAACTAATTTTCCTTTATAATAAAGAGGGAACTTTGCCAAAAATAACTGAGCATGGAACGATTACAGTTATTTTTACTGTGGTAGCAGATGCTGGGAGTCTACTAAGGCAACTCCGAAACACGCTCTATAAATAGTAGCTCATTGTCAGTGTTTGTGAAAAGATGAAGAGCGTTTTGCTGTGTGATTCAGACTCAGTTGAGTGGTGAAGTTCTGCCAGAGCTATAAACGAAAGGCAACTTCAACTGGAAAACTGGTCTGCAGACAACTGGGACCAGGTCACTACAGGATCCTGCTCTGAGACAGGCTGCTGGGAGCTCTTTCTGTCTCCAACATGGAAAGAATCATCATAAGGCACCAGATCGAAACCCCAGTACGCTACCAGGAGGAATTTGAAGCCCGAGGCCTTGAGGACTGCAGGCTGGATCACAGTTTGTATGCACTGCCAGGGCCCAGCACTGTGGACCTGGGGAAGGCCAGGTCAGCTCAGGATCCATTACTTGCCACAGCAGCAGAGAAACAGCCAGCTGGGGACAGCAAACCTCGTTTTCAAATCTTGCTGGACGTGGTACAGTTTCTCCCTGAAGATGTCATCATCCAGACTTTTGAAGGCTGGCTCCTGATCAAGGCTCAACATGGTATCAGGATGGATGAGCATGGGTTTGTCTCAAGAAGCTTCACCCGGCAGTATAAGCTACCAGATGGGGTTGAAAACAAGGACCTATCGGCCCTCTTCTGCCATGATGGCATTTTGGTAGTGGAAGTGAAAGATCATGGAAGGGTTAACTGAACTACTACCAGCTGCTGTTAATAAGATAGTATGTGCCTTCCTGTGGGTCTGACAGCTCTATGTAATTAGAGAGCTTGCATGCATGTGGCCCCATTGGCTGCTTTTACAGTGGGGATTAAAAAAATATATTTGAATATATTTCTTGGTACGTTGAGTTTTATTGTTCATTTTCTCCTAGTGGAAAATGGTTAGCAATTTGCCTACAGTGCAGAGCTATGCTGTTTATGCAGCTGAAAACTTATGACAATTTGAGATAAGTATTTCTGATACTGTTGTAAGGCAAAACAGGTGCACTAACTATATCAATAAGGCATGAAGGACTGAATTGGTAATAACCAACTCCAGTAATTATACTAAGGAAAGGAATTAACATGACAATTTTCTTTGAAAAAATAGTTGGCATCTCTGCAAAATATAATGCTTCTGCTAACTTTGATTTTTTTTTTAAATTTCAATGTATTTTTATCAAAACTGAGTCTGGTAGAGTGGGATAAATATAATGGAAAGAGCACTGGACCTGGAATCAGAAGGCCTGGGTTCAGATTCTAATTTTGCCATCTATTTACTGCATGACCTTGGCCAACTAAGGTAATTTCACCTCTCTGGGTCTAATTTTCTCACCTGCAAAATGAAGAGGTTGGATTAAAGGACTCCTACACTCCCTTCTCACTCCAAATCTATGACTCTAGATAAACCTTTTTATTTCTGCAATAGAGACAAGGTACACATTTGTGGAATCTTTCTGGATCTCTATATTTGTTGTAAACAAACTAAATATTAGCTAAACTCTGATTGTAATATGATCTCTGGACATTGTTCATTTATAAGAATATTCATTTACTATCACTCTCATGATTGTTTTACAACTCAAAATATGATTAGGAAGCCGTTTTTAAAAAGCCTAGCTATCCTTTTGATAGATTTTGGTTTAAAGACGATTATGAGACCTGGAAAAATTGACAATAGTCTGAAAATGGCAAATGCTTATTCATTGTCTCCATATAAGCCTTACATCTTTAAATATTCTAATTGACAGCAAGGAATTTAAAAAAAAAGAAAAAGAAAGATAAAATCTTCTCACATAGTCATAAATACCACTGTGCTTACACAGCATGCCTGATACTTATTATATTACAGCTTGTCCTCTCTTACCCAATTAGAACAACAGTTAAGACTTTAGTAAAGGTATATGTTTATTGTTTTATGACAGCACAAACTCCAACAGCTGGTGTATTTCATTCCACAGATCTGCTGTGTCATTGCTGGAAATGCTAAAGAATTCGGGGGGAGGAGAATCTCAAGAAGGGGGTTAGGAGGAGACTTGGCTACCTCCTTTCATATGTACTTAAGATAACTACATGACTGCAGTTCTATGAATAGAAGAGGAATGCCTAATGGCTAGAGCCAACCTAAATAGAGACTTTCCTGCTATCAGAGTACTGTGTGATCAAATGTGATCAATTTTCAATGAAATTAACTACCAGTAGCTAAGGAAAGGACATAAAGAAAAGGAGAAAGAAAATAAAATGAAAAATAGCTTTCTAATTAAAAACAAAGATTTCCTCCAGGATTAAGGTAGTAGAAATGATGTATATTTCTGTGTTCTGCAATGGTTGATATTTGATTGTGCTTATGTTCTAAGGTTTTGGAATCAACTTTCCCAAAATGAATATCATTCTCTATAGTTAACCTTGTGCTCTCATATTCCATTAGTTGAAGCATTCAGGCTATAAAATTCAGCTGGTTGCTACTCAAGTTATTATCTACATAACCATTGCTCCTTACAGTGGATTGTTTCTCCTCGCTTTTCAAAGCAGCAGGGTTACATAAAACCTTTAATCCTTAGCAAGTAGGCCAGGTGCTGGCAAGAGCACTGACTGATGAATGAAGTCTTGGATTCAAATTTTAACTCTTCTACTAAGTACCTGTGTGAAGTAGTCAAGATAATTTATCTCTTTAAGGCCTCAATTTTCTCATCTACAAAATTTTAAAAATTGGACCAAAACATCTTTAAGGTTCCTTATAGCTCTAAAGCCCATGAAACATACTGTTCAGAGAAATTTGAAAGCAAAGCAAAAATGACTTCTGTACCCTAGTGTTTCAAAACCTGTTGTATAATGAAGGAGTTGATGATAGTGAAGTTTCAATAACTACATGGGGATATGGAACAAGAAATGGTCCCTGGTGAAGTGACTTGAGCTGGTCACAAACAAACTGCCACCATGTGTTCCTGAGTATATATATTTTATAGGATCCTTCCTCTATAAACAAAATAACTTGTGTTTTTTTTTCAATATTTTTGTTCCTTTTATTGAGAAGATGAAATAAATGTTTTGTTTTGATGGTCTGAGATGATCTGTTATCTATGAAACTTAAATAAAACACCACCAGGCTCAGAGCCTTCACTAGGAAGTCTTGACCTGGAGCTAAATCCAGTTGGAGTGGTGAATGTATGTGGTGGTGCCATTGAGAACAACAGAATTGTGA
Source organism: Gymnobelideus leadbeateri (assembly GCA_011680675.1). Taxonomy (NCBI): domain Eukaryota; kingdom Metazoa; phylum Chordata; class Mammalia; order Diprotodontia; family Petauridae; genus Gymnobelideus; species Gymnobelideus leadbeateri. The sequence continues at coordinate 100,800 of WOXC01010427.1, read as the reverse complement.
GTGCAGTGGAAGGGGAGGACAGCCCATCCCCTCCAGTCTATACTGGGGGATTGGGAGGAAGCTAGACCCAGGAGAAGGCTATCATGGTGACAAGACATTGGGAATAAACCCAGAGGTTGTGATACCATACTATAGCCCACACTGGTGGAGAACTACAACATGCAGGGATCTCCAAGGAAAGAAAGTGTGCCCACGATCCTCCCCCCTGGGGAGGAAGCATGCCACTCTTCCATTTCAGTACCCTGGAGTGAAATCTCAGTTACCCTGAGCTAGTTATAGCATTGAGTAGGTTGTGCTGGATTTTAAGAATTACCTTCACTTTTTCTGATGCTTCATTATAGCTTGCAGACAATTCTGGCTTCAGAACACAAGCTTTGGCAGGTCCTGCCCAGCTGGAAAGGTTTGTGATATCCATTAAAGGGCAGCTGGGACAATCTTAAACTGAGAGAGGTTCATCACTAGCAATCTGGCTACCGAAGGACAAATTTTGACAGAGCAACTGAAAAAACAAGGCCTAGGGTATGAAATTGTTGCAACCAGCATCAATGGAGGGAGTGTCCACACTGAATACTTGAACCTTGAAATACTTGAGAATTAAATTTGTAGACAAGCTATACTGATTGCTATTAGTCCTTTTGAGACATACTTCACTTTATTTTTTTCCTTTTTAACATTTTTATTTCATTAAATATTCCTCAATTACATTTAAAAAATTTTTAACATTCATTTTGTAAAATTTTGAGTTCCAAATTCTCTCCTTCCTTCCCACTTCTCCCCATTTCTTGAAAAGGCAAGCAGTTTTATATTAATTATACATGTGAAGTCATGCAAAATATATTTCCATACTAGTCATGTTGCAAAATAAAACATAAACAAAAAACAAGAAAAAATTTTAAAAGCATTTTTTAAAAGTGTGCTTCAATCTGCATTCAGAATGCATTAATTCTTTCTCTGGTGATGGATAGCATTTGTCATCATGGGTCCTTTGGAATTGTCTGGATTAGCGTCTTGATCAGAGTAGCTAAGTCTTTAAGTACATCATCCTTACAATATTGATATTACTGTATACAATGGTTTCCTGGTTCTACTCACTCAACTCTGCATCAATTCATATGTCTCCACAGGTTTTTCTGAAAGCATCCTGCTCATTGTTTCTTTCTTTCTTTTTTTTTTTTTAAGAGGGCAATTGGGGTTAAGTAACTTGCCCAAGGTCACACGGCTAGGTTTTTGTTTGTGTGTGCGTTAAGTGTCTGAGGCCGAATCTGAACTCAGGTCCTTCTGACTCCAGGGCCGACACTCTACTCACTGCGCCACCTAGCCGCCCCCCTGCTCATTGTTTCTTATAGCACAATAGTATCTCATCACAATCATATACGACAACTTGTTCAGCCATTCCTCAATTGATGGGCATCCCCTTGCTTTCCAGTTCTTTGCTACCACAAAAAGAGTTTCCATGAATATTTTTGTACATATAGGTCCTTTTCCTTTTCCTCTGACGTTTTGGCGATATGTCCCTAGTAGTGGTATTGCTGGGTCAAAGGATATGCACAATTTTAGAGCCCTTTGATCATAGTTCCAATTTTTTCTTTAGAATGGTTGGATTAGTTCACAACTTCACCAACAGTACATTAATGTCTTTTCCATATCCCCTTCAGCATTTGTCATTCTCTTTTTCTGTCATGTTATTCAGTTTGTTGTGTGGTAATAGCTCAGAGTTGTTTTAATATGTGTTCTTTTAATCAGTAATGATTTAGAGCATTTTTATATAATTAATTTATTTTTAGTTTTCAACATTCACTTCCATAAGATTTTGAGTTTTAAATTTTCTTTCCTCTCTCTCTTCCTCTCCCCCCAAGATGATGCAATATATAACTTATATATTCACATTAAACATATTTTCACATTAGTCATGATGTAAAGAAGAATTAGAACTAATAGGAGGAAACATCCAAAAGAAGAAACAAAACAAAACAATAAAAGAAAAGGAGAGCAGACTCCTGCATCCAGACTCCAGAGTCCTTTCTCTGGATGTGGTCAGCATTTCCCATCATGAGTCTCTTGCAGTTGCCTTAGGTCCCTGCATTGCTAAGAGCTAAGCCAGAGCAGTTTTTGTGTGTGACCATTTTGATTTCTTTGATTTCTTTATCTGAAATGACTGTTCATATCCTTTGACCAGTATCAACTGGGGAATAGCTCTTATTTTTTAAAATAAATTTGGCTTAGTTCCCTATATAGGTTGAAGTCTTTATCAGAGAAACTTGCCTTTAAATTTTCCTGCTGCTTCCTATTTTCCTTCTAATTTTGACTGCATTAATTTTGTTTGCAGGCTTCACTTTAAAAAGAAAATAGGAGTCCCAAACTTGTACCTTTGTACTATTGCTATTAATTGCCCCCTCCTTCCCTTTCCTCATCTTTTTTTTTTTTTTTTTTGCTTTTTGGAGGGCAATTGGGGTTAAGTAACTTGCCCAAGGTCACACAGCTAGGTTTTTGTTTGTGTGTTAAGTGTCTGAGGTCGGATCTGAACTCAGGTCCTTCTGACTCCAGGTGGGCGACACTCTACTCACTGCGCCACCTAGCCGCCCCTCCCTTTCCTCATCTTTTCCCTCTCTCCCAAAATATACCAACACAGCTTATTACAAACACTTTTTAGAATTCTGGTAGGCTTCTCTTACTTCTTCAGAAATTGCTCCAGATTTTTGCTCAATATTGGGGCCAAATATTTTTGAAAAAAAAAAAGATACTTCTATGAAGAATTTTGCTTTTTACAATTATACCTTGTAATCTACATGATAATTTTATCCAAAAGGAGATTAAGGGGTGGCTAGGTGGTTCAGTGAATAGAGCACTGGGCCTGGAGTCAGGAGGACCTGAGTTCAAATCCATCCTCAGACACTTAACAGTTACTAGCCATATGACCTTTGGCAAGTCACTTAACTCCAATTGCCCTGCTCTCCCCCCTCCAAAAAGAAAAAAAAAATTTAATTAAAAAAAAAAAAGATTAATCTAAAGCATTCCCCAATATTGGGTGTGGAGGGAAGAAGGATAGAAAGCTTTGCTTTTGAAGTATATTTTCATATAATTGAGAATCATTTTGTATTGTCCTTTAAAATGTTTTTGAATAGTTTTATTGAAAAAAAAGTTTTTAAAAACCACTTGAATTTAGAAGCAGCAATTGAGCTCTAGGAGGAGAGTGTAGTACACACATATACATATAGACATATGTATATACATATATACTTATACATATACTTATTAAATTGTATTACTAGGCATTTTCAAAGTTGGGTTGTTTTTGCACAACTCACCTTTAGATGTAAGCTATTATATTTCTTTTTTTTTAATTTTTTTAAAAGCAATTGGGGTTAAGTAACTTGCTCAAGGTTACACGGCTAGTCATTATTTATGCGTGGGTGCTCATTTTCTGAGGCCGGATCTGATCTCGGGTCATCCCAACTCCGAGGCCGGCGCTCTTACTCACTGCGCCACCTAGCCGCCCCTTTAGGGCAATTGGGGTTAAGTAACTTGCCCAAGGTTACACGGCTAGGTTTTTGTTTGTGTGGATTAAGTGTCAGAGGCCGGCTCCGAACTCAGGTCCTTCTGACTCCAGGGCCGGCGCTCTATTCACTGCGCCACCTAGCCGCCCCTAAGCTATTATATTTCAATGTATAATGATGAAAGATGAACTAACATGCACCTCATTGAGTGCACAGACTTCTATGGTGTTTATTGATCTCTATCTCTTTTGGACCCAACTATGGCTTAACTTGAGCTGAAATATTTGTTTGCGGCAAGTATTGGCTCTGCAGCACAGGCTGAATTCCAGTCTGGGAAGTCATAGCCTCTCCCCAACTCTTCATATGTGAACACCCCCATCACTACTTATCCAAAAATATCATACCGTGTTCCTTTGCTTAAGAAGCAGCTGCCAGGCAAATACCATAACCATGCCATCAAAAACTCTGCTCTTCAAAAGGATGGAGCTCCCTAAGGTTTATCCTTTATCTTTCCAAGTCCAAATCACATTATCTTCTAGATTGCCCCAAACAACATTCAAATCCTTTGAAATTTAAATATGGCTTTAATTCTTCTTCTTTGTTGTTGTTTTTAAATGAGATGGAAAAAAAGTATAACACAACCCCTAACTGATTTTGGTCTTTCAATCTGACAATAATTTCTAAATAGTTATGCTATTCTAGGTTCCTTTGTTTGGAAAATAGGAGGTAAACTTTGTTTCTGATCTTATTTCCTAGCACTTGGTTCTTTCAACTTTCAGGGAGTGCAACCTCATTTATTAAATTATAAATGGTTTTAAAAAGTAATCACTTTTGAAAGACTAAAAAACTGATCAACACACTGACCAATCACAATTCCTGCTGACCGAGGAGGAAATGCAGTATCCACCTAGAGCAGATGAATTCAGAATACAAATTGAGATATAAAGGAATTGTTTGGCTTAAATAGTTTGGTTTGTTGTTGTTGTTGTTGTTGTTGTTTTTTGCTTTTTTGGAGAGGGAAGGCAGGGCAATTGGTGTTAAGTGACTTGCCCCAGACAGCATTTGAACTCAGATCCTGCTGACTCCAGGGCCAGACTCACTGCACCACTGCACCCCCTAGCCACCACAGGGTTGTTGTTGTTGTTTTTAACAGGTTTTGTTTTTCTTGCTTTCTCAATGGGGGAAGGAAGTAGGAGAAAAAGAAGGATCTTCATTTGAAAAATATTATTTTAAAAATTACTTTGGAATAGTTATCGACCATTATATTTTCCTATAATTTTAGTCTCTATGTAGAGGTCAGGGAAGCATAAAATGACGAGGTTTAATGTTTAGGGGTGCTCAAGACCCCAAAATACCAACACACTGGAGCATACTGAATGAATTCAATTCAAGTCTTCTCTTGGTCAAAGAAAAGCAAAGTTTATTAAAGATTCTCCTTAATGGGTAGGCTCTTAAGGAGCCTCGGTATCTATGAAGCTTGTATTGGACAAGCAGGCCAGAATCTTCTGACACAGAATGCGTCTATGCTAGACCATTCTCCAGCCATCTCTCTGCCTTCTCTCTCTCATGGAGGCAAGATGGGATCTTATAAACAGAAGGTTGTGGGAGGAATCTAGGGGTGGTCTAGGGGAGGAGTTTGGGGAGGGTCTTCAGGAAGAGTCAATGAGGTCAGACTCCAGTGATGAGAGATTAAGGTGGGAGGTAGCTGGAGGCTACCTGGAGATGAGGCAATGGAGGATTTGGGAGGATCTAGAGTGGGAAGTAGCTGCACAAAGGAGGGCTAGGTAACAGAGGTTTGGGCCAGCCACAATGAAAGGCTTATGGCCTCAGGCAAATGCCTCATCAAATGGGAAGATTCAATCAGAGTTCAAGGGGATTCCCAGAGCCTGCACCTCATCACCTAGGTAGCAAAGATGTATTTCAGGTTAAAGTAGAGAGGTCATTTTCTTTTAGCCTGTAGGAGAGAAGGTGGTCAAGGAAGTCATTGATTAATTTGATGAATTCTTTGATCAGTGAGATGAAAATCCCTTTGTTGGGAGGCATCCAAGGGAATGTGAGCTTATCCAGTGGTGATTTCCTCAGAGGGGATAGGGAATCCAAGATTGGTTGAGAGACTCAGGGTAACCTGATCTCATCGCTGGAGCTGCCAATTGGTATGGCATATAAATTGTCCCATATGTGTGTTTTAAAACATATGAGGAAGTTTAGGGAGACAACTTTCCATGTGTAACAGATGTTCCCCACATTTATGATATAGGGTATGCTCTATATGTTTTGGGGATTCTGTGGTAGGGTAACCCCATATATAACAATAATATTGTTGAGGTTTAGGGTTTAGGGGTGCTTGAGACCCCAAAATATAAACACACCCAGTCCTGCCAAATGAATTTGACTTAAGTCTTCTCCCAATCAAAGTAAAGCAAAGTTTATTAAATATTTGCCATAATGGGTAGACTCTTAAGGAGCCTAAGTATCAGTGATGCTTGTATTGGACAAGCAGGCTTATATTGGACAAGACTCACAAGAGTGAGTCTGTGCTAGATTGAATTCTCAGCCCCTTCATGGAGGCAAGATGGACTTCATATACAGAAAGATTGTGGGAGAATTTAGGGGTGATCTAGAGGAGGGGTTTGGGAAGGATCTTGAGGGGGAGTCTAAGGAGGACCTTGAGGAACTGAGGTCAGGCTCCAGGAATGAGATTAAGGATGGGAAATAGCTGAAGACTACCTGGAGATGACAGACAATGGAGGGCTAGGCTAGTTTAAGGGTAACAGATTTGGGTATAGATATTTTGATAGGATCAGGGGTGGGAAGTAGCTGGACAATGGAGGGCTAGGCTAATAAGAGTAAGAGATTTGGGCCTAGCTATAATGAAAGGCTTATGGACTCAGGCAAATGCCTCATCAAGTGGGAATATTCAATCAAAGTTCAAGAGGTTTCCCAGAGCCTGTACCACATCAATATAACTTAGAAAGGGGCCCCAATAATAGGTAAAATCTGGAGCTCCAACATAATAAACATACACATGTAGCAATGAATTGGGAGAAGATGGAGGAACCCGGAAGATGCTGTGACCTTCATTTCCTTCTTAGTCCTGGGCTTTTGACTATTAGCAACAATAATCTAGAGAAAATTTGTGCTAAAGTGAGGAAGCCAGGAGAGTACTGCCAAGGTATTCCAAAATAGTACTCCTATCCCTTTCAAATAACTCACAATTTTTCCAAGTGAAAGTCTATGATTTTCATTGGGTTCCTATTCTCTCCCTAATTCTCCCCTTTGATTAAATAATAGACATCATACCAGAGGTGCACTGGATCAGTAAATTCCTGGGGAAGAGATCATTTCTCAGTTGTTTCCATGCCTAGTTCCTGACTCTGAGACAGGAGAAAGCTAAGACAAATGTAAGTAAAAATCAACTTAGTTCTGCCAAGGGCTTCTGCACAAATTACCCTCAGTTTCTAATAGGAGAAAACAGCAGATGAGAACAGGTTTCCCTTGTGCTACCACCCCTCACCCAGAATGCATCTCTGCTCTGCTACCTCTGATCCACGTCACATTAGCCAAATCAAATTCTGGTCTTCAGCTTCTTTTACTCAAATAACAACAACAACAGCAACAACAACAACAACAACAACACACACACACACTCACACACAAAGGTTAGCAAAATAACTTTTTTTTTTTTTAAAAATCTAAGCACTGGAATAGAAAAAACTAGGAGGGGCCGAAGAGAAGCATAGAGGGAAGAGAAGTAGGAAGGACTGGCCTGCACAACTGAATAATAACACAGCAGCCAATGCTAAGTATTTCTGATACAAAGGCAAGAAAGGACTTTTTTTTTCCTTGCTCATACACAGAGGGGATGCAGTTAACACAGTACTTCTTTCATGACTCAGTAGCTAGGAAGGGAGAATGTCTTTGAAGGGTGGTCTTACACATGTTCTGTTCAGCTCTACAGCACCTCATTGTCCCAAACCACACCAGCCACATTGACCTTGACAGTGGCTATCATCATAGTCACTCTGAATGAAAGAATAGGGACAAACCTGGGCACCAGTGTCTCCATGTGACCCATACATACATGCATCTACTAAACTCCTCCTCTTCTTTCTCATCTTCTTCCTCCTCTTCCTCTTCATCCTCTTTTTCCTCTTTCTCCTTCTCTTCCTCCTCCTTCTGGCATCTTTCTCACAGAATTCTCTGAAAGCAATCTCAATTACCTTACATTAGCCTTCCTAGGAATCCCTGTTCCAAAAGATTTATGGCTAATGGATTCTGGAATGGCTGTGTATTAGAAAGCAAGGATACAAAAGAGAGCTCTTAAGACCAGTTCAGTCCTTTTTCACTCTATCTCTGTTCTGTCTCTACCTCTGTCTGTTTCTGTCTTTGTCTCTCTGTCTCTGTCCCTCTCCATCTATCTTTCTTTGTTTCTATCTCTGTGTCTCTGTCTCTATCTCTGGTTTCCCTTTCTGTCTCTGTCTGTCTCCTTCTCTTTCTTGAGTTTTGAGAACATGGACCAGAGGTAGCGGAGTAGATGCATTCTGGGTGAGGGGTGGGAGGGCAAGGGAAACCTGTTCTCATCTGCTGTTTTCTTCCATTAGAAATTGATGGTAATTTGTAGCAGAAGCCCATGGTAGAACTAAGTGAATATTTACTTACATTTGTTCTGAAAGGAGCCCTATATTCTTGAACAGTTTCTTCTTCCTAGGAACAAATAACGTCATCTCTTCATGTCATCTCATCATGTGCTTTCCCAGGTGTCTAGAGAGGGAGTTATCGGACCTCAAATTACTGACCCCTTATACTTTTTGGCTTCCCTTTCTGAACACATTAAAGACTGGAAATATGAGTGGACTTTCCTAGCTCAAGAGTTGATAGAAACTAGGACACAGAGGAGAGATTTCCATCAGAATAACATGTCAGAAGCAGACATCTGCACGCCTGCTCAAGACAATTGAGGTTTTGGGAGTTGCCTATAAGCAACTCCAGGTTTGAGAGTTTCAGAGTATGAGAGTTTAGTCAACAATAGATGAGGGCAGAAGACCAGATAGAGATCTTTTAAAAACTTGATCTTGGAAAAGGAACTAGATGTAGCTCGAAAAGAGCTACTGAGGAGGGGTGGGGGCCAGGGGGAGAGATGGGACTCCTGGCCCTGATGGATTTCCAGGAGAATTCTATCAAACTTTTAAAGAACAGTTGGTACACATACTTCATGATGAGGTATGGGCTCTGGGAGCCCCGTCAAGCTCTCCTTGAGTCTTTGAGGTACAGGCTCTGGGAACCTCCCTTGGACTCTTGATTGAATTGTCTCATTTGATGAGGCATTTACATGAGGCATTCTAGATAGAACAATAAACTTCTCCCAAAGTCCTTTATAGAGGGTCCTGAACTTTCCAGGTAAGTATTTCATTTTCCATCAACAGTTCTGTTTGGTTTCCAGAAATAAGTATCATTCCCTTGCCTCATCCCTGCTATCCCTGTGTGGGACAAAATAAAAATGAGCAGAGATATCTCCAAGTAGAGACAGGAAGGATTTATTTATTTCTTCTTGCAAGAAGGACGGTCTCACTTCTAGAGGCAGTCTAGTAGGAGAGGCAAAATACAAAATGCAAGGCTCGGTTATATACCCAAAAGACTACCCCTTTCCTCCCTTTCTTGTTCTGTCCTGTTCCTGTTAATAAGGAACCAAGGTGCACAATCTTAACTGAAAAAATTTGCTGGTATTGCAGGTGAAATGTCAGCAATACCAAAAAGCATAAGGTACATGTCTAGCAGACATGAAAACAGACAAAATATGTCATCAGTATCAACTTAGATATGAGAGCAGAAGATAAATGTTCTAACAATATCAATATAGATATGAAAGCAGACAATATTTCATGAATCATGGGGATTTTAGAACATGGTGACCTGCTTGGAGTTCTGCAACAGGATTTCCAGTTTTATATTTGTACAGGTCAGATGGTGGTCAGTGGAAACAAGTCTGGAACATATGGGCCTGTGGTTAAATTTGCAGGGTCTGTGCTTCCCCTCCTAAGCTTAGCAAAAACTTTAACTTATAATCAGGGACGTAAGGCAAGGGTCCCAGGCTCCCAGCCCAGGTTACTAAGTCTTTGGTACTTTATTACAATTCTGTTCAGATTTCTGGAATGTTACCTGAGAAGTTTTCACTTTTATTCTATTCATCCCTCTATGCCCTGACCCCTTTTTTCCTGCTTCCTTTTGTATATTATCTTTCCCTATTAGTTTGTTAGCTTCTTGATGGGAAGGACCGTCTTTCTAGCACAGTGACTAGTACATAGTGGGTGCTGAATGAGTGTTTATTGAATTGAAATTAGGACTACCTTATACTTAATGCCCCCCACCCCAATTCCTACCTTGTGAAGGCAGAGGGACTTGAGTAGCTCAATGAAACTATAAGCGATGCCATGCAGGGTTACCCAAGACAGACAGGTCATAGTGGAGAGTTCTAACAAAAGGTGATTTAGTGGAAGAAGAAATGGCAACTCACTCGAGTGATTTTTGCCAAGAAAACCTCATGGACAATATCAAAATGATAAAAGAGAAGACATGGGAAGATGAGCCCGTCAGGTCAGAAGGTGTCCAACATACTACCAGGGAAAAGCATAGAGTAACTACAAGTAGTTACAGTACTAATGAAGTGGCTGGGCCAAAGCTGAAAGAAAGCCCCACTGCTGATATATTTGCTGATGAAAGGAAAGTCTGATCCTATAAAGATCAACATTGCATAGGAACCTGGGATGCAAGATCTATGATCCTAGGTAAACTAGTGTGATCAAACAAGAGATGGAAAGATTAAATACTTTGGCCACATAGCGAGAACAATGAGGATTCATTGGCAAAGACCGTGATGTTGGGAAATACTGAAGACAAAGGGGATGGCAGAGGATGAGATGGAGAGATAGTATTGTTGGGGTTCAGGGGTGCTTAGGACCCCAAAATACTTACATGCTGGGTCCTATCTAAATGAATTCTACTCAAGCCTTCTCTCAGCCAAAGAAAAACAAAGTTTATTAAAGATATGCCATATTGGGTAGACAGACTCTTAAGGAATCTGAACACCTTCATGGAAATGTGATGGGTCTTACAGAAAGAGTGTGAGAGGGATCTAGGGCTGGTCTAACAGTCTGGGAGAAGGGGTCTGGGGAGGGTCTTGAGGAGGAGTCTAAGGAGGATCTTGATGGGACTGGGGTGTCTAGAGGTCAGACTCCAGGAACCAAGAGAATGGGATTAAGGGTGGGAAGTAGGCAGAGGCAATCCAGAGATAACAGACTAGGTTAAGGATAACAGAGATTTGGGAATAGATAATGGAAGGTTTATGGCCTCAGACAAATGCCAGATCAAGTGGGAAGATTCAAAGGGGTTTCCAGAGCCTATACCCCATCAGTAGCATACAAATAATGAACATGAATTTGGACAGACTTAGATGGTGGAAGATATAGTCCATGTGGTCACAAAGAGTTGGCCATGATCGAACAACTGGTCAAATATACTTAATACATATTTGGTTCCTTGAGTGATTGTGATGGGGTGATGGGACCTGGACCTCTAAAAAGAAAAGACCATGTCTTTAAAAGAAACCTTGTCCCTGAATTTTCCCATGCATTTTAGCAGCCCAGATCATTGGCCTCTGCCCAAGGCAACTGGCCCACCCCAGCCCACCTGGATCACTTAATTAGCTTGCTTGACATTCCTTTCACTATCTCACTTGACCTACCCCCAGACTACTCCATATATTGACTACTCCTTAATCCTACCTAGATTCTTTCACTGTTGTAACTGGACCACCCCAGGCTACTTGCCACTCATTAATCCCATCCAGATCTTTTCAGGTCCTTTTTTTGTCTATAAGTATTAGTCTCACCTCCATTAAGTTGCAAGTTCACTAGGAATCCTACCTGCTACTATTGGCCTTACTATAAACCTTGCTACTTTGATTACTTTGATTGGAAGGTTTGAGTGTGTGAATTCTTTCTAGGCAGAACCTGCCCTGTACCCTGAGATTTGGGGTTCCCAGCAACCCCAAGCCACATCAGCTGTACAGGAACTAGAGACTCTAATTCCTACACATGGGGAAGAGTTAAATATAAATGATACTGATGGGGTTCAGGCCCTGAGAACCCCCTTGAATCTTCCCACTTGATGAGGGGTTTGCCTGAGGCCATAAGCTTTTCATTATGCTAGGCCCAAAACTCTGATACTCTTAACCTAGCCTAGCCCTCCATTATCCAGCTGCTTCACACCCTTGATCCTATCAAAATATCTATACCCAAATCTATTACCCTTAAACTAGTCTAGCCCTCCATTGTCTATAATCTCCATGTAGCTTTCACCTACTTTCCACCCTTAATCACATTCCTGGAGTCTGACCTCAGTCCCATCAAGATCCTCCTTGGACTCTTCCTCTAGACCCTCCCCAAACTCCTCCTCTAAGACCAGCCCTATATCCCTCCCATAGTCCTTCTGTATATAAGATCCATCTTGCCTCCATGAAGGCACTTAGATTCAATCTAGCCCAGACTCAGTCTGTGTCAGATTATTCTGGCATGCTTACCAATACAAGTGTGACAAATGCTCAGGCTCCTTAAGAATCTACCCAATATGGTGAATCTTTAATAAACTTTGTTCTACTTTGGCTGAGAAGACTTGAGTCAAATTCATTTGGCAGGAGCTGGTGTTCTGGTATTTTGCAGTCTTGGGACCCCTAAACCCCAAACCTCAATGATACCATAGACATACTCAGAAATATTCCTGGAAGCCAAAAAATAAAAATGTCCCTTTTAAAGGGTCAACCTCTAGAATAGGATCCAGGACCTGCGATTTCAGAGTTCCTGGGTGAGGGTTATAAATGCCAATTAAATAATAGGATTCCACCATATACCTTGCAAAATATCTTTTGATTGCTAAGAGCTGTTAGGATTCTAAAATTCTATGATTCTATAAAGAAAAGGCTTTTACATTTATCAGATTGGAAGAGACCATAAAAGACAGAAATAGTACTACAGCTGTAGGGAAATAGTCATACTAATGCACAGTTGTTGAAGCTGTGAATTTGTTTAGTCATTCTGGTAAATAAGTTGGAATTTTATGAGAAATGTAACTAAACTGCTCATACCCTCAAACCAGGTATCCCACTACCCTAGGAACATACCCTGAAGAAGTCAAGAGGAAGTTCTCAGATAGATGTATATATAATATATTTGAAATTTTACATATATATATGTATACATGTACATGTGTGCAACATCCCTTATGAAAATGAAATGGAAATGAAGAATAGGTTTAGATCTGGTAGAGTGCCTGAAGAACTATGGACAGAGGTTCATGGTATTGTGTAGGAGGCCGCAACAAAAAATATACCAAAGAAAAAGAGGAGCAAGAACACAAACTGGCTGTCTGATGAGGCTTTACAAATAGCTGAGGAAAGATGGAAAATGAAAGAGAAAGGAGAAAGGGAAATATATGCCCAATTGAATGCAGAATTCCAGAGAATAGCTAGGAGAGATAAGATGGTTTTCTTAAAAGAGCAATGCAAAGAAATAGAAGAAAATAAAATGGGAAAGACAAGAAATCTCTTCAAGAAAATTAGAGTTATCAGGGTGGGTAGGTGGCGCAGTGAATAGAGCACCAGCCCTGGAGTCAGGAGGACCTGAGTTCAAATGTGGCCTCAGACACTTGACACACGTACTTGACACACTTAACCCCAATTGCCGTCCAAAAAAAAGCCAAAAAAAAGAAAATTAGAATTATGAAGGGAACTTGTCATGCAAAAATAAGCACGATAAAAGACAAAAAATGGGACAGCTAAGTGGCACAGTGAATAGAGCACCAGCCCTGGAGTCAGGAGGACCTGAGTTCAAATCCAACCTCAAACACTTAACACTTACTAGCTATGTGACCTTGGGCAAGTCACTTAACCCCAATTGCCCTGCTTTCCCCCCTCCAAAAAAAAAAAGACAAAAATGATAGGGATTTAACAGAAACAGAAGAGATTAAGAAGAAAGAATGCATAAAAGAACTATACAAGAAAGATCTTAGTATCACTGATAATCAAGATGTGTATGGTTACTGATCTATAGCTAGACATCCTGGAGAATGAAATCAAGTATGCCTTAGGAAGCATTGCTAACAATAAGGCTAGTGAAAGCAATGAAATTCCAGCTGGCTTTTTAAAATCCTAAAAGATGATGCTGTTAAAGTGCTGCACTCAATATGCCAGCAAATCTGGAAAACTCAACAGTGACCACTGAACTGGTGAAAGATCAGTTTATGTCCCAATCCAAAAGAAGGGTAATTCAAATTACCAAACAATTATAGTCATTTCACCTGCCAGCAAGATTCTGCTCAAGTGGGCTTCGGCAATATGTGAACTGAGAATTACCAGAAGAGAAGCCTAGTTTTCAAAGATGCAGAGAAACTAGAAATTAAATTGCCAATCTTTGTTAGGGTATCCATTTGAGTCCTGAGCTAATCAAAACCAGATCTGAAGCTCTTTCTGATCCAGCTATTCCTTGGGTTCCTGCTCCAACCAAATACAATTGTCGTTGTGATGGAGGAGAGTATAGGAGACAGAGACACAGAGAGAGACAGAAAAACAAAGATAGAGATCGAGATAAAGACAGAGACAGAAAAGCCTATCTGCAAAAGCCAGGTAATGGGATAGGAGACAGAAACACAGAGAGAGACACAGAAAAACAGAGATAGAGAGAGAGAGACAGAAAGGTCTATTTAGCCAGGTAGCAAAATAAATCCTTATATTATTGTTATTCAAAAAAATCTTTTGTAAAGCATGTAACTTTTCTCTTTGAAAGATTTTTTTTTAAAGGGCAAAATGTTAAAATGTTATTCATGGTAATTATTGGTTCTGAGCTGGAGGCTTTTTAGTTAATGAAATTAACCAGCTGATTTATTCTTGGACTGAAGTACTAATGAAAAAAAAAAAGAAATATATCATAACAGCAGGCTCAACTGGGGAACAACAGCTGCTCCAGGCTCCCAAGAGCAAGAGAAGCAATTCAAAACCTTATTCCTGCCAAGAGACTTTTATTGCTTAATGGGGCCTGGTCTCTGACTCAGTAGAAATGAGACATGAGACAGAACATGGGATAATAGGAAGGGTTGGTAATATCTATGCGGGTTTGGGGACTTTTCTACTCAAATAATTTTATATTTTGTAGACTTAGGAAGCTAATTGGTAGACGGATATTTTTGCAGAATGGAGAGGATTTTTCCTTCAAATTTGTATAGAAATCTGCTTTCATTAAAATATAATGTATAATCTGCTCTACCCCTCCACCCTGTCCCCCATTTGAAGGTTAGGAACTGGTTAGGAGTAGGAAGGCTGAGTTCTGTATGTATCTAGTAATGTTCTAAGTGCTAATTTGATATAAAAATCAGAGTAAGAATGTTGATTTCACTAGAAATAATTCTGATGCTTCTTCATGCAGTTTGTATATACAAAATGCAAGGAGACAGTGTGAGGGCATTATTAGGCCCTTATCATCTCTCATCTGAACTATCTCTATTGAAATAACCCGTTAATTGCTTGTCCCTTCTTCAAGTCCCTCTTCTCAGCATTGGAGCTGCCTCATACCCCAGGCCTTTCCTGATTCTTTCCCTCTGCTTATGCCCCAGCCCTCCACCTCAAGTAATTGCTGCTCTCTGCTTCTTCAAATAATTTTGTAGTGCTTGGAATACACACACACACACACACACACACACACACACACACACACACACCCACCCACACACACACACACATATATATGTCACACATGTGTATTTATTTACTTGTGTACATGATGTAACCCTTTCCCCAGTAAAATATAAGCTTCATGAGGGCAGGAACCATTTCCTTTTTTATCTTTGTAACCCTTAGCACCTAGCACAGAATCTTGGACATAGTAGATGCTTAATAAATATTTGTTGAATTAAATTGAACAAAAAAGAATTAAGTCTGGATTATAATATTCATGGGGAGCTTCAGGTCCTTAGTATACAACACAGTCACTGATATGCATTAACTAAGATTTGACCAAAGTAACATGTCTCATTAGTTTCCAACCTTTCTGGCCAAATCCCCAAAACCAGTGTCAAGTTAATGACCACCATTGCCAAAGACATCTAGTAGTAAATCAAGACTATCATCACAATACCTGAACTCCCTGCAGATAAACATAGCCCCTTTCCCAGAGACACGCCCCTTCATCTTGACCACCTAATGCAGTGTTGCTGAAGACTTTAAACCCTTAATTTAGGCCTGGCAACTGCCAAGTCATCCAATGGTATCCTTTGGCCAGATGAATAGATAATTGGATTAACAAATTTTGGGGAAGATAACAAAGATTTGGGTTTTATCACAAATAGATTAGTGAAACAAACTCAAAGTTATCAAAGAATTTGAGTTTGTGAGACCTACTTAATGCATCCTGAGAGAAATGAGTTTTCTGCCAAATGATATCTGGATTCGCAAGTTTTACAATCAAATATAGGCTACCCAAAAAACAAATAACAAAATACAAAAAATTTAGACATGCTGAAATTTGGAGCAGAAAGCTTTATCTATCATGGTGGATGTTTTTGGTTTATTTAATCTAGATTTGATTGCATTTTTAGTTGGTACTATGGCTTATTATTAACTTTCTCTCCTACCCTCATATCATAGTGTTATGCTAGCAGCCTTTCTACCTGATGGAAAAGACTGTTGGTGTTTTGGACATCATAGGGTTCTTCAGCAGAGTATGGCATCACTACAAGTCTGCCTCCCCCTCTCCAAGGCTACCTTCTCCATCCCCATCCATTGCCCCACATCTTCTCCTTTGAGGATTTTTAGCTTCCTTCAAGAATCAGTTCAAGTGCCCCCATTTTGTCACCTTTCATTGAGTCCTGCCCCCACTCCTAACTAGTACCCTCTCCCTCTATGAAATTACTTTATATTTATTTTTGTGACCTATTCTCAGTACTGCACAAAGGGATGACAAATGCTGGAGGGGATGTGGAAACATAGGGACCCTAATGTACGGTTGGTGGAGTTTGTTTGTAGTGGCAGAGCATTGGAAATTGAGGGGATGCCCACCAATTGGGGACTAGCTGAACAAGTTGTGATATATGGTACTATTTTGCTATATGAAATGATGAAGTGAATGGTTTCAGAAAACCCTGTGAAGGCTTATATGAACTGATGCAAAGTGAAGTGAGCAGAACCAGAAGAACATTGTACACAATAACAGCAATACTGTCAACTGTGAAAGATTTAGCCATGCTGATCAAAACAATGACCATTCCAATGATGATGACAATGACAATGAAGACAATTCCAAAGGACCCATGATACTGGTCAAAGGATATGAACAAGCTGTTTTCAGATAAAGAAATTAAAGCTACCAATAGTCACATAAAAAATACTCTAACTTAGCTCTTCTCAGTAATACAAGAGAATTTATGAACTCTGACTACAGATTAATGTATATTTTAAAAACTTTATTTTTCTTGGTTTGTGCACATGTGTGTATGTGTGTGTGTGTGTGTTTTCCTTCACAGCATAGCTAATAGGAAAATATGCTTTATTCGATTTCACATATATAATCAATACCATATTGCTTATTTTCTTAATGAGGGAAGGAGGAATAGAAGGGGGAGAGAAAATTTGGAATTCAAAATTTTTAAAGTTTTAAAAATTTTACATGCAATTGGAAAATAATTAATGAGACATATATATATATATATATATAGATATATATATATACATATATATATTTTTAAAGATTATGGAACTTGCCCAAGAATTACACAATAAGTAATTGGCATGATTGTAACTGGAACTTGGAAATGGGAAACTGGGGAATTCCCTCTCACCTTTCCCACCATTGAAATATTTCATTAGTAATTTTGTTATACTAAAAGGAAATGCTAGGGGGTGCCTAGGGGGCACCTAGGTGGCACAGTGAGTAAAGCACAGGCCTCAGAGTGGGGAGGATCTGAGTTCGGATCCGAAATCAGACACTTAACACAAAAAACTTGCCGTGTAACCTTGGGCAAGTTACTTAACCCCAATTGCCCTCCAAAAGGCAAAAAAAAGAGGCTAGATTAAAAAAAAAAACACTTTTACTCTTAATCATGTAACCAACCAAAGAAGTTTCTTAGTCAGGGTTCCTTGGGTCTGTTTAGAGTACCAGCTGTGGAAGTTCTAGCATAGGACATCCCAGGACATCCCAGGTCTCTTTTCCCCTTTCCATTTTTCTTTGATTATTCCAGATGATACTGATCTCTTCCTCTTCCATATTTGCTTCCATTACCCTATAGGACAGTATTTGAATGATCTCTAAAGTCCCTTCTAGCTCAAACATTCTACTCTATGGCTTAACACAGTAATATGCTGGTGTAGTTGTGAATCACAAAATGTAACAGGCTCTCCACGTGGAGGACAGAGTCAAAGCATTTATTCAAATACCAGAAAGATGAGTTCTCAAACCAGAAAGCCAAAGTCATTACAGTAGCCACAAAGTTGGTCCACATAGTCAATGCAGTGAACACCCACATTCCCAAGCCTTCAAAACAAAACAGGATCCCTCAGGCAAAGATCTTCCTCTCCTCACTCACTCCCTCAAGCAAGGATCCTTCTCTCCTCTCTCATCTTAGCTGTTCAGCCTCCACACTGCTTGCTCCCAGCAGTTCTGGTTCCCAACAGTTCTTGCTCTGGCAGTTCTCAGCAGAAGTCCTCAGCAGAAGTTCTGGCTGGCTCTCAGAAGAAGTTCTGCAACCACAAGTTCTGTTCTCAAAATCTTTTCCTTCTCCGGCCTAAGCCTTTCTTTATATATGGCACCAGCTCCTCCTTGCCCTACTCCCTCCTGCCACATCAGCAAGTTCATCCTACCACTGTATTCACAAGTTCTGAGCCTCAAAACCTGACACAACCATGAATCTGAAACTAAGTGCTAAGGACCTGTTAGCCTGCCAATACAAGGGGCATGGAAGATCTTCAAATCCCATTACTATTACAATAAATGTAATTCATTTTATTGTACCATAGGTAACAAATAATTCAAAGAAATTTGGAAGACATATTAAATGATGCAGAATGAACAAGCATCACTAATGGAACAAAATATACACTGACCACATCATAAATAACAATAATAAGTCCATGCGCAATACATGAAAAATGATCGTAAAAAGGTTCACAGAAATAATCACAATGATTTAGTTCCTGTAGTATTAGAGCAGATATTCACACTTTTTGTTTAGAGTTTAACAAACAGTAAATAATTGAGATTTGTGGGAATGCATAGAATTATTTGTGATCTTTTTGCTATGTTTATTCATTTGCTTTCTTCTTTTCTTATGTTCCTGCTTACATAATGAAAACATGTTTATCAATAGAAATTAAAATAAAATTTATATTAAAATATATAATTAACCAATTAACTAGATAGACTATGGCAGCAGTCACAACAACAACAACCACCATGAAGTAGATTGTCCAGATTCTGACATGAAACTGTAAGTGGAGTCCATCAAATTAATTAATCCATCTTGACATGTCTTGGACAGGAAATGCAGATGCCTAGAATTCAATAGGAAGAGGAGAGAGGGCTAGATAACACTAAGGAGTTGTTCAGGACTTTCCATGTTCCTCAAATGTCTGATGATGCAGAAGGCCATCTTTGTAACCTCAATCTTCTCGTGAGGATTCTCTATAGCTGTGAATCATAGAACACCACATACAATTTCTATACAAGGTAAGATTGTGCTTGATTTGAAAATTATCACTACAAGAGATGACTACTGAAGTAAACTTGACAAAATGTAATAATGTTACTTAAAACCTCTCAAATATTTCTGTATCAAATGATTGGGTTTTTTTTTTACTTTTCTGAGGGTTATGCACTTATAAAACTATATCATGACCTCTAGTGGTGGACTGCTTTAAGTACAATAGGAGAAATTGGCTGAGGGATTGAGCTGAGTGCAATCAATCAGCAATTCAGTGTTTTCTATATACCTAAGAACAAGTACTACAGTATATGTATGGAATTTAAGCACACGCACACACCCCAAACATGTAGATATCACATAGAAAGACCAAGAAGTCTCCATTTTACAGAATTACTAATCACAAGGACCTGAGTTCATTCTGCATTTGATGCTTGTTACCCATATGAAAAATCACTTAATCTTGCTAAATCTAAATCTCCCTATCTTCAAATAAGGGCATTGGATTAAATGGCCCTTAGGGTCTCTTCCAGCTGTAGCTCTATGACCTCTAGGATTAAGTGTAACCCCAGAAAATTAATTGAAACCAAGATTAATGAAAATAAATATAAGAAATTTTGATTCATTTGTGCGCTCTTGTTTTGTTTATTCATTTGACTTCATTTGGGCTGTCCTCCAATTATTCTGCTTATTTAATTTCTCTTCCGTTCTTTAAGGCCCAGGACAAGGAACAGTAAGGTGGTCACAGGGATAGAGAACTAGCCCTGGAGTCAGGAGGACCTGAGTTCAAATCCAGCCTCAGACACTTACTAGCTATGTGATCCTGGGCTAGTCACTTAACCCTGATTGCCTACAAAAAGAAAAAAAAAGATCCAGTACAAATGTCATTGTCATGAAGGTTTTTCTGAGTCTGACCTCTTCATTCACACAATTTCTTCTCCCTAATTTACATGCTCTCTCCCTTCTTTGAACCAATATCACATTTTATCCTTCTAGTTAGATTTTCATGATCTGCCTTTTATTATATTAATTTTGGTGCCCATCTTATCTCTCTTCCTGGATCTCATACTCCATAAGTACAAGATTTTTGTCTCTTTCATCATTGTATGTCTCCACAACCCAGAGACTCAAATATAGTAAGTTGTCAATAAATCTTCATCGAAGTAAACCAATGTCCTTCCTTTTTCTCTGTCTCCCTCTGTCTCATCATCACTGATTTCCTTCCTTCTTTCTTTCTCCAAATAAAGTGTGATGGAATAGCCAATGAACTGTGAGTGCTTCTTTCCAGCCTCCTTGACCCACTTCTCTTCTCAATACTCCATCTGGTCTTCTTTTAGATGTAAGAATAGCTTGGGGCCCCTGCCAATAGGTTCACCAAGGTCAGCTCAGACTGTGAAGGAGCCACCAGCAGAAGATTCCAAGGCACACTGTTGATAATCATTGTGCTGGATGATGACAATTACCCTCTTCTTCACCAGGTAAATGGAGTAGAAACCCACACCAAACTGACCAAGCATAAAGATGTCTGCTCCATCTCACAAAGTCTCCATAAAAGCCTTGGTGCCAGATTTGCCAGTGGTCTCCAAATTATTGACTAAGTCAGCTTTTGTCATGCCAATGCCACTATCCACCAAAGTCTGGGTATACTCCTGAGGATTGGGGATGATATCAATTTTCAGCTTCTTGCTGCTTTCCAATTTGGAAGACTCTATTAAATTCTCTTAAGGGATCTTGTCCAGGGAATCAGAGGCATTAGAAATTATTTCCTTAATGGAATAAAAGGTATTTATTATCAAGATCATAAGCTGGCCAATCTTCCTGGAAGGCAGAAGTCTCCACTTCCTTCTTTCCATGGTGTATTTTTTTTCAGGCTTCTTGAGTGGTTTTGGTTGATGAGGCCAGTACAGGGTACAAGCACCGAGTCTAAAAAGTGATCACTGTGAGGAGCTCAGCCCAAGAGAGACTCCTGTCTCTACCTTGACAAGACTCTCCCATAACTGAAACTCTCCCATGACTCTCCCCACACTTCCACTTTTTAGTTTCTCTGGCTTCATTCAAGGTTTAGTTCAAAACCTACTTTCTGCAGAAGGCATTT
Source organism: Gymnobelideus leadbeateri (assembly GCA_011680675.1). Taxonomy (NCBI): domain Eukaryota; kingdom Metazoa; phylum Chordata; class Mammalia; order Diprotodontia; family Petauridae; genus Gymnobelideus; species Gymnobelideus leadbeateri. Next base: position 79,479 of record WOXC01010427.1, on the reverse strand, counting down.
CCTAGTTGCCCCTAACACCCAACTGCTAGTACTTTCCTTTTTCAGATTATTTTCAGATATACTGTATATATTTTGCATGTAATTAGATATTTACATGTCTTCACCATCAGTATTCCCTTTGAGAGCAGGGACAGTTTTTTGCCTTTCTTTTTATCCCCAGCACTTAGCACACTGCCTGGCCTAGAGTAAGTGCTTAATAAATGTATACTGGTGGTCTAAAAGTGACACATACAAATCGTGATTTCTAGTATAGAGCTTGACAAAGCCACGATAAATAGATACCACCTCCAACTACTCCCTGTAAACCTCATAGCCCTTCAGACACTGTATGTAAAGAGCTCCTAACCTTGGATTTAATTCAAACAAACTGTCAAGCATCTGCTGTATGCCATAGGCACTGTGCTCAGTACTGGGGGAAATACAAAGTTTACATGAGACACAGTCTCTGCCTTTATGTGGTTTATAGTGATATATATTCTCTGCCCCCACCATGTGACACAAACACAAATAATTCTAATACAAAATAACACTGATAAGTCTGTTTAAAACATACAATGTGAAGTCCAAGGCCAAAAGGACATTCTAGGAAATTAGGCAGAGAGATGATTAGAGGGCATTCTAGGTATAGGAAGCATCAGTTATCAGATAGGAAGCATAAGTTATTATCAGGCATCCCAGTGGAAAAACATGGGGCATGTACTGTGGACACTGTACAGTGACGAGTTTTGATGGAGAACAGAGTATGTGGAAGGCAGTAGAATAGTATGAGATAAACCTTGAAGAATAAAGTGATACTAGATTGTTGGAAGGAATTCTAGGCTTTCCTCCTTGAACTACTTGAAAAAGCCCAGAGGGAGGGTCTGGAGCCAAGGAATGACCTGCATGAAGAAGATCAGTCTGGCAGTGATTGGAAGGATGAATTGAAAAGGTAATACAGTAGATAGAGCTGTGGGCCTGGAGTCAGGAAGGCCTGAGTTAAAAATCCAACCTCAGACATTTTCTAGTATGGGACCCTAAATAAGTCATTTAACCTCTTTTGCCTCAGTTTTCTCATTTGTAAAGTTAGGATAATAAGGTTACCTACCTCCCAGAGCTGTTGTGAGGCACAAATGAGATAATAATTATAAAGGTCTGGGTACAGGGCCTGGCATGTAGTTGACACTCTATAAATGTTAGTGGCAATGATGATGTTCTTACTCTATGCCAGACACCAGGGATACAGCAGACAAAATGAAAAACAGTCCCTGCCCTCAGGAGTGAGAAATTTATAATCTAGTCACAGAAGAGGCGACATTTCCATATGTAAATGTACACAAAATAGATAGAACTTTAATACAGTATAATTAGGGCAGAAGATCTAGGCAGTTGGTTTCATCACTTTGTGGCAAACAGAATGAGAAGAGATGGAAACAGTGTCAGTCTTGGGCTCAAAGATCATTGCAAACAGTGACTGCAGCCATGAAATTAAAAGATACTGGCTCCTTGGAAGGAAAGCTATATTTGCTATAGCAAATTCGGACAATATACTAAAAAACAGAGAAGTCACCTTGTTAACACAGATCCATAAAATCAAAGCTATGGTCTTTCTAATAGTAATGTATGGTTGTGGGAGTTGGACTATAAGGAGAGCTGAGCGCTATAGAATCGATGCTTTCAAATTGTGGTGCTGGAGAAGACTTTTGAGAGTCAGACAGCAAGGAGATCAACTCAGTCAATATTTAAAGAAATTAATTTAGACTCTTCACTAGAAGGTCAAATATTGGACCTGAAATTTAAGTGCTTTGGTCACATAATGAGAAGATGGCACTCTACAAGCAAGCCTCCCCTGAGCAAGCTTCCCATAATGGGCTCCACCTGAGACCTATTAATAGGTGGGGAAGATCTTACATCCCATTTACATTACAGGAGGCTTCATTGATCGCCTTGTGCAGTCCACTAGGTGGCTTAGTGGAGAGAGCCCTGGATTTACTCAGAGTCAGGAAGGACTGAGTTTGAAGCCTACCTCAGGTACTACCGGATGCTAGATTATCCATTTATTAGCCAGGTAACTCACTTCAATAAGCCTCAGCTTCCTTCTCAGTAAAGGAGAGATGATAAAAATAATGATGCATGTCTTACAGAGGTATGTAAATGCTAATGGGTATTATTGTTATCACTGTTATTATATCTCCTTCAAATCTCAACCCATTTGGGAAATTTAGTCATACCTCAACTATACAAGATTGTCTAAGGAGGGAAAGATCATGTGTAAGGGATATAGTGAGGTGAGATTTCCATATGGGGTGAGAGGTTGGACTATATGACCCCTAAAGCCCTCTGACACTTATAAGAGGAGACAGTAAAGGACAAAGTAAAGGGATTCGGGCAAAAATGTTTATTTGATTTTACAAAGGGCTTAATCGTAAGATAGAGAGACATTAACAAAGTCAAATCTAAGATGGCAGACTAAGATGGCAGAAAGGAAAAATGACAAATGATGGAGGGATGTGGAAAAATAGGGACACTTATGCACTGTTAGTGGATCTGTGAACTGGTCCAAGCATTTTGGAGAATAATTTGGAGATAGGTCTGTATAGTCAAAGCTATGGTCTTTCCAATAGCAATGTATGGCTGGGAGAGTTGGACTATGCCCAAGGATCGACACTTTTGAATTGTGGTGCTGGAAAAAATTTTTGAGTGCTTTGAACAACAAGAAGATCAAATTAGTCAATACTTAAAGAAATTAATTCAAACTATTCATTGTAAAGTCAAATATGAAACTGAAATTTAAATACTTTGGCCACATAATAAGAAGATGGGACTCACAGGAAAAGACCCTGATGTTGGGAAAGATTGATGGCAAAAGGAAAAGGTACAGCAGAGGGTGAGATGGATAAAGAGTGTCATGGAAACAATGAGCATGAACTTGGACAGACTTTGAGAGATAGTGGAGGATGGAAGTGTGGTGTGCTATGGTCTATGCAGTCACAAAGAATCAGAACTATCTGGACAACTGAACAGCAGCAACCAAAGTGCTATAAAACTGCATACCCTTTGACCCAACAATACCTAGAAGAGCTCTGTATCCCAAAGAGATCAATGGAAATGGAAAAGGAAAAGAACCCATATGTACAAAAATATTTATAGCAGCTCTTTTTGTGCTGGCAAAGAATTGGATATTGAGGGGATGTCCATCAATTCTGTTTCAGAAACCTAGTCACATTTTGCCTATTCACTGTTTCAGCATCTTATTTTCATATTCCTCTTAGATTAAAAACAATGATCTGATGTCATCTTGTCCAGTGTCATTTTGCAGTGAAGGAAACTGAAACCAGAGGCGTGAATGACGTACTTGAGGTCACACTGATATAGGTTCATAAGTTCACTTAGATCTAAAGCTGGAAGGAATCTCAAGAGGCCAACTAGTCCAACTTCCTTATTTTATGGATGAGGAAATTAAAACCAGAGTGGTTAAGTGACTTGCCTATTCATTCAGGTTTTTGTTGTTCAATCATTTTCAGTCATGTCCAATTTTGTGACTTTATTTGGGGTTTTCTTGGCAAAGATACTGGAATGGCCATTTCCTTCTCCATCTCATTTTATAGATGAGGAAACTGAGGAAAACAGGGTTAAGTGACTTGACCAGGGTCACACAACCAGTAAGTGTCTGAGGATAGATTTGAACTTAGGAAGATGAGTCTTCCTGACTCCAGGTCTGGCACTCTATCCATTGAGCCACCTAGCTGCCCTATGGTCATTCAAGTACTAAGTGCCAAAGCTAAGATTTGAACATAGGTCTTCTGAACTTAAACCCAAATCTCTCCCACAAAAGCACAATGCCTCTTCTTACTTCTGATTTCTACAATTGATCTTGTAGCTTACTGTTAAGCAAGGTCCACAAGGGATCTCTAGCCAATAAGAGAACCCTGGAAGATCTTATCAAATAATGCAAACCCTTAAGCTTAGTCCTAGTGCAAAAGTTCCTAATGCACAAGTCAACATTGGGAAATGGTTGTATTCTGGCCTTGCTATCTCTGAAAACTTCAGATCATCTGGATAAATACAAAGGTTAGTTTTAATGCTGATCTTCCTGGCATCTAGTGTTTCCAGGTTATTCCAGCAAACAGTCTGAGAGGTCCTAACCACACGGCTGTATTCCAAATGTCTGGTGTGAGCAGATGTTTTCATGTAAGACTAAATGCTGACAAGTGAGAATACAAACAGACACAGGAATAAAGATAAAGTACTGTTTTCCTGCTTACACAGAATACAGGATTTTCTTTAAAGCTAATCCAAAAAAAACCCCTTTTAAAAAAAAAAACACTTTTGAAACTTGTATCTTCCTTTCCTTTTGATATTCTGTTGCAACATTAAGGCTGAGCCTCCTGGGACTCTTGTGGAGTATGTTAATGCCTGATTGTTTTACAAGTCATAGTCTTTTATGCTTTGTAACCTGGCACTGTGTATGGGCGTTCTTAGCCAATGACAGCAATCCTTTCCTTCTGGTCAGCAAATTGACCAATCATGTGATATTGGGTATAATATTCAAGTCCCTGGCTCATCTCACATATTTTCATTATTCATTTTAACTCAACGAGCATCTCTTAAACAGAGCCTGGGCTAGGAATCTTAAAACCTTGAATGAGCACCATAAACTTCACTCTGAGGCAGTCTTCATGAAAGGCATCCTCATGGACCTGGGATACCCAGGGGCGGCTGATGGTGAGGTTGTTCTCTCCCCACCCCCTTACTCACTTCCAGAGGAAGGGGACCATTTGGTAATAAGTCGATTTTAACTCATTTCCCCCCTAACAATTAAATATTAAAGTTAATTGTTTCTATACACTTTTACTTCTGTAACACCTATTAGAAGGTGGATGAAATTTTTTGCTTAGTAAATCCAAATTCACCTAGATTTATCTCTCTGTCTCCCTCTGTCTGTCTCTTCATCCCTCCGTCTCCTTCTCTTTCCCCTTTTCCCTTCCTCTGCTCATTCTTCTCTCTTTCTGTTTTTTGTCTCTCTCTGCCCTCTGTCTCTGTCCTCTCTGTCTCTGTCTCTCCTAAGTATTGAAGTAGATAGAATATTGACTTGGGCTAACAAAGACCTAAGTTTGAAGCAACTCAACTTTCTCAATTTCCATTTCCTTATCTATAAAATGGGGATAATAATAGCACCCATTTCACAGGATTATTCTGAAGCTCAGACAAGAGAACATACGTATTTTGCAAATCTTTTTTTTTTTTTAAAGCAATTGGGGTTAACTTGCTCAAGGTTACACAGCCAGTCATTATTTATGTGTGGGTGCTCATTTTCTGAGACCGGTTTCGATCCCGGGTCATCCCAACTCCAAGGCCGGCGCTCTTACTCACTGCACCACCTAGCCGCCCCTTATTTTGCAAATCTTAAATAACTATATGAATACTCACTATGCATTATAATTACAGTTGTTTTTATTGTTATTATTAATAATTTTCTGGCCTCAGGCCAGACCGTGCTTCACATCTCATCCAGCCATCTACTATGGCCACCTTGCCATCCATTTTGCTATGCTTCCCTCCTCTTTTTTCAGTCCAAGCATAGAAGAAATCTATTCTGTACTACTACTGCTTCTGTAAAGGGAGTATTAATCAACTGACCATGAACTCCATTGACTTTCTATCCCAAAACTTCTTTCTCTGGCTACCATTCCCCTAAGTAAAATACAAGTTTCTCAAAGGACCAGAGTATCTCACTTTTATATTGTATTCCTATATTGTATCGGAGTTCCTGGTATATAGTAAGTGCTTGATAACTTTTTTTTTCATTCATTTATTCAAGGAACATACATTCTATTGGGTTAGGACATGGGTTGTAGAGATAAACAAATGGAAGATAACATGAAGAGGGAAAGGGCACAGCAATTCTTCAGAGTTGAGGCTTCACAAGGTCCCATATTAGAATGACCTGTTCCTTTTTTTTACACCCTAGGAGAAAATCAAAACTGTTACTTGAAATAATAATGAACTTCCTTCAACATATTTGAATTGGTTAAAATCCAGCTGTTTGACCTACACTTTTAATTTTGCTAAGTCATCTTGGTTCATGGTGGTACAAAATTCAATTTATGTTATTCTCTGACCAGATTTTCAGAGGTAAAGGTGAAGAGGGAATGAATTAAAGGAGAGTAGGAAAAATAAGAAGGCTGGAGGTAGAACGTTGCCCTCTGTGAGCCATAGGCCATGTGGGCTGGAGTATAGAGAATGGGAGGGGAAGTCAGGTGAAGTGAAGCTTACCTTTGTTGCTTGTCCCTTACAAGTTTGTTAACTTTTCCATGTTTAACTTTCTACTTTGTGTCTAAAGCTGGCAGTCTTGATAAAAGCTGTTAAACACCAGCACAGCTAATCTATGGGTTGGAATTGCACTGAGAAGTGGTCATTCTGAAGCATCCCAGGAGGAAAGAGAAATAGTTTTAAACACTTCTGTGTAGTGCCAGAGCATCTCTGACTGGAAGAAGGTGATTGATTCAGTTTTGCATCTTTCCACGAGGGAAAGTCAGTCAGTCAATAAACATTTAGTGGAGATACTATGTGCCTGGCACTGTGCTTAGCACTGGGGACACAAACAAAGGTGAAAGACAGTCACTGATCTACAGGAGGTCACAATATTTCCTAGAGGAGGAGTTCTTCATTTAAGGGCTCTTCGGGTAGATTTCAGGTGGTCTGTGAACTTGGATGGGGAAAAAAATACATATTTATTTTCACTAATCTCAAACTGAAATTTAGCATTTCCTTTCTCGGTTTTTTTGAGGCAATCAGGGTTAAGTGACTTGCCTACAGTCACACAGCTAGTGTTTGAAGCTAGATTTGAAGTCAGATCCAGGGCAGATGGTCTATCTACTGTGCCACCTCGCTGCATTTCCTTTCTTTATGAATGTTGGCAATAAGCATTCTGGAAAGGGGTCCATAGACTTGATCAGACCTCCAAAGAAGGTCCATGATGCTCAAAAAAAGTTTAAGAAGTCCTGCTCTAGAATCTAGACCATATGCCTATAGTAGAGGCTGGTAGCTGAGCTGGCACTAAGGAAGCAGGGTGTCTTCCACCTCCCCTGGCTTGGGTTGGAAGGAATGCTGCTCATAGAACAGAGAATCAAGAAAAAGTCAAACCCGGAAAGAAGCAACTCTGCAAATAGTTGGGGGAATAAGCAACAGTGACTGTAGGCCCTGCAGGCCTACAAACCAACTTAGTATAACAGTACATGGTACATGGTAGATGCAGATGTGGTACCGAGTTCTATGACTAACATTAGTATAAGTACTGGGCCTGGCCTGACTAAGCCTCAAGGCTCTAGGCCAAGTAACAAAGGGAAATAAGGGTTTCCTTTGAATCTACTTTAAATAGAGCAACTGCTATCTTTCCTCTAGAGGTGGGTGGGGGTATGTGGAAATAAACTATAAGGATTCTTTTTTCCTATTCTCCCTTCCTCTCACCTATATTCATATCTCTATCCAGCAGTTTTTTTTAGGGGGTTTGGGAAATAAAAATTATTTTCATAATAATACTAAGACATTTTAACTTCTAATACAGCAAAAATTGATAGATATAACGCAAACAAACAAAAGCTCTGGGTGGTAGGTCCTCAATAATTTTTGAGAGTGTAAAGGTATCCTAAAAACAAAAATTTTGAGACCCAAGGCATACCATTCATTCTAAATTCCTAAGTGACTTTCCTCCCTATTGTTAGATAAATGACAATAGGATTTTTGTTTGTTTCCCAGGCCAGGTTGACAGACTGTTCCCTTCTTTTAACTTTCTCCAAAAGTAGGCATTTAAATCAAACACATATGTATATCTCCAATAGTTACAGTATATTTAAGGTCAAAGAAGGTGAGAAGAACAAAGATCAGCAGGGAGAAATTTAATATAACGGACTTAGGAAAGGAATTCATTATAACTGACCATCCAAGTGAAGCTGGAAAATAGCTGAAATACTGAAGCTGGAAAAGGATGATGGTGGTGGTGATATGCATTTCTATAATACTTTAAGGTTTATAAAGTATTGTCCTCATAATCATCCTAGAAGGTCGGTAGTGCAAGAATTATCCCCATATTACGGATGTAATGGATGTGCTAGATCCCCTCAATTTGCTCAGCTGATGCAACTTCTCCCACTTGAAGCTGGGAAACCTGCCTCAGGGAGAATAGTGACAATTGCTTTGGAAAGTTGTGGAGTATGCTTGGATGTACTGTAACTGGTTCTTGGCTGCTAATCCGGAATGGTGAGTAGGCAGCCTTTTAATTCATTAGGGAGGTGTTCAAAAGGCCTTAGTGATCTCTCAGGTCTCACTGGTCTCTGTCTTTCTGGCCAGTGTGGTTGCCTGGCATCTGGTAGGAGACGATGTTGTCAAGAGAAAGGTTGTGGGGCCTCCTCATTGAATGGCTCTGGACTTTAAAAGGTCCTTGACCTTTGGTCTCTGCATTTGTTCTTTTTCCTTCTAGGTGAAAGAGTTGCTGATCCTGTGAGTCTCAGAAGAACAGGAAAGCAAACCACAGGAATTTGGGAGTCCAGCACAGAATGAGTTTTTCAGCCCGCCCAGCTTTGATGCCTTGAGGAGCAATGAATAACTTTCAGGAGTGAACTTCTGGACTCTGACCAGTGGAAGCTGAAATGAGGACTAATTTGGAAGTCATAGTACATCTGAACATGGACCTGGTGGGACCAATACAACATAAAAACTGAAGTATAAGCTTTCTTCCTCCAGAGACCAAGAGGGTATAGGGAAGTGTATGGCCCCAGGTGCTGTGCAGGGGAGGGGAGCAAATTTGTAAATTTGTTCCTATTATAGTTTCAAAGTAAATATCCCTTTATAAAAGCTCATGGATGTTAAGCAGTTTAGGGGGTGAGGCTAATCCCTGGTGTCTAACAATGAGGTGGAAGGACACAGATGTTGGGTAGCTGTGGCTGATTGCAAAAGAAGAGGAACACCCCTACACACCTCTCAGAGCACCCAAGAACACCTGGAAAGCAGAGAGAGCCTAGCTGACCCTGGAATAATGGGCCAGAGCATATACTTACTTCATAGAAACTAAGACTCAGAAAACTGAAGTGACTTGCCCAAGGTCACACAATAAGTTGTGTCAACTTGAACCCATGCATTCTAACTTCATGACCTATACTCCTTAGTCTGTAGTGACAGGCCCTACCCAAATGGGTAGGGAAGAAAATGTCCTATTGTAGGGCTGTTGTTTTTTTAAATTTGTTTTAGCTCCTATGCCTACATGTTAGAAAAAGACTCTCCTTGGGAGGCAGTTGTTTGAAGCTTCAGCAGGGGACATAAGGTGACAAACTGAAGAAAGAAAAGTCTCTCATCTGATATAGAGAGTATAGTGAGGAGGAAGAAGGGAGTCTCTGGGTCTATATACGGCCATTGAATCTAGGGTGAGTGAAGCATAAAACCATGGCAAATGTGTGAAGTTCTCCTTTAAAATCTCTCTCTCTCTCTCTCTCTCTCTCTCTCTCTCTCTCTCTCTCTCTCTCTCTCTCCTGACTTTATCTGAATATAAAAAAGCCAGGAATGAAGTTAGGCTGCTAGAAGACACAAAGAAAGGCCCTGTCCCCAGACTTACTGTGTCTTGTGACTTTTTCCCCTACTTATTCATCTTAAAAAGGAGAATGGAAGAGACCTAGATTTTGAAAACTAGGTAACCCTGAATCCCAGAGTTGTTTGGTTATTATTAGGCAAATAACCATTACCTAGTTTATTGTTTAGCCTTCAGAGACATAATTACGGGAGGTATATGGAATGCACATCGTGAGCTCAGGGGAGGTCTAGGACAGAGACTGAACCAGAAAGTCTCTGAACCAGAAAGAAGAGCCCAAAGGAGTCTTCAGGACATTAGCAAGCTGGGAGGATCCTGCTTTTTGTTCTAAAGAGCTTGAGACCTAGAGCCAAAAATCTTGAGCTGGGAAGAGGAGAGGCTTCAGGAGCCAAGATTTTGGGGGAATAAGACCAGAGAATCTGGGTGGAGGCTTTTTTTTTAATGATTATGCCAAGGTTTCTGCTTTTTAAAAAAGGAGTTGGGGTGGGGGCAGGCAGGAAGGGAAAGCATGGCAACACCCATTCTCCCCCGAGGAAAATATAGCCAAGGATTTCAGCTAAGCCAGAATCTGGAATTTCAGGCAAGAGTAGAGCAACATCTGGTGAAGACTTTGTCTGCTTGAGCAGGGTCCAAAGGAGAAAACAAGTCCAACAGAATAGCTTCTGGAGGAGATGAGAGCAAAGCAGTGAATGGCAGACACTACGTGTCCTGCAGCATCCAGAGGAGACCAGGCCAACAGAAATGATAAGAGCATGACATCAACTGGAGAGGCCCCTTCACTGCATGTGCTCTGGGTATGTGGGTCTCTTCTTGTTTCCTGGCCAGAGGGGTTCACTCCATGTGCATCGATCCATGTGTGCACATTAACCTCCCTAAGCATGTGACCTTCCTGGTGCATTACCTGGCTATAGACAGGTGTTTCTCCACATATATCTTTACATATGCCAAACTCTTCTCACTGACACAATGTGCATTTGGGGGATAGCATGCCTTGGGTGTACATTTCTGTTTTATATTACTCCATTTCCTTAACAACTAGTTGTGTTTGCTGGTTGTTATTAAAGGCAAAAACAGTAGTGAATGCTTGTGAGCTATGTTTTTTTAAAAATATTTTTTCAAATATTTAAAAATTATTATTATTATTATTATTTTACATGCAACTGGGAAATAAGATATACATAGAGATCCACTGTGCCCTACTGGAAAGTCAGAGGGGGATGGGGGGAATATAGGAGAGAACAGATTGGGGGAGGGGATATTCAGTGGGATCGCTGTTTGGGGGTGGTGGGTAGGGGAAAAATAGGGAGAAAATTTGTAACTCAAAATCTTGTGGAAATAAATGATGTGGAAATAAAATAAACATAAAATTTAATTTAAAATATTTTATTTTTTAGCAGATTTGGATACTCAGTACATTGGACTTGGGGTAGCTATCTGCTAGGGGAACTACCTTGCTAACTGAGAATTGTCACAAGTTGGTCTTCCTAAACACAATTTTCCTAAAGTGCAAGGCTGATCATCCTGGGTTTATTGACATGAACAGGTATTATTTGATTTGATCCTCACAACAACCCTTTGAGGGAGGTGCTGATATTACCTCCATTTTGCAGTTGAAGAAACCGAGGCAAACAGAGATTAATCGTCCTTGGCAGGGAATTTTAAAATGCCAATCTTTGTATCCCCAGTGCTTGGTACATACTAGATGTTTAATAAATACTTGCTGATTGATTTATTAATTAACTATCAGGGAGCAGAGAAAACTGTGGGAAAAAAATGGCTGCATTTTTTATCATAGCTTATGTTCATTGTCAAGGGAACTCAGGAAACAGGGAAAAGTAAGCAGAGAAATAAAGACCAATAGACAGGCCTCTGACTGCCTGAATCAATTATACACTTTATATACATCCCTGAACGCAGAGAGCCTTTACATCTGAGCAGTTGGGGAGCTCTGAACATACAGCCACTCAGAATCTTGACCAGGGAATTACAAGATCCTTCTCATAAGTGAGCCCCCAAAACAAAATACCAACTCAGAGTATATATATACTTCTCAGAACCAGAAGGTATCAACCCTAGTGACTCAGTGCCTAATTAGAAATTAGCAAAAGGTGTGAAAGCCTTTCTACAAGCAAGCCTCCCCTAAGCAAGCTTCCCTTAATGGGCTCCACCTGAGACCTATTAATAGGTGGGGAAAGATCTTATATCCCATTAATATTACACCTCTCCAATACATATTCTGCTTAGCTGCCAACTGTGATTTTTCTAAAATGTAAGTTTGACCATGTCAAGGGCCCTATCTAGTGAGATACAGTGGCTCCCTATTACTTCCAAAATCAAATTATATGTCTTCCATTTGGCACTTAAAGCTTTTTGTAACAGCCCCTCTGTCTCTTAGCAGTCTTTTTATACCTTCCTACCCTGAACTCCACATTTCAGCAGACACTGGCTTACATGAGAACTTCAAACATGATGCTCCATCTCTCATTTCTTTTCCTTTTTATTGACTTGCCCATGCCTAGAATGTTCTAACCCCTCTAACTGCCTCTTAGCTTCCTTCAAAACTCAAAACCCCACTTTCTTCAGGAAGCTTTTTCTGGTCCCCTCCATTTACTAAAAGCTTTCCCCCTAAAGTTACCTTCCATCTACTCTACCTAAGACAGCAAGCAATCTGATATAGGTTATATATGTATAATAATATAAAATATACTTCCACATTAATTATATCGTGAAAGGAGAAATAGAACTAAAGGGGGGAAAATGAAAAAAAAAAGTGAAAATAGTATATTTTGATATGTAGAATTTGAGTTTTAGGCCCATGGTTTTTGCTTTTCTTTGCATTCAGTGCTTAACAGAGTGCCTGGCACATAGTAAACTCTTACTAAGTGTTTATAGACTGGCTGATGTTAAAGAATGCACTGAGATATCATAGATTTAAAAGGAAAATGTTGCTATTTGACAAAATAAAATTCAAAATTAAAGTAACAAAATAGCAACATAGGTAGGACTATTTTTATGTGTGGTATGAGAACTTAGAAGTAAGGTAAGAAAACCCTATTAAAAGCCTAACCAAACAGAACATGCTAGAATAAAAATTTACTCTACTCAAACCTCATCCCAAATATCTTACAGCAGGATAGTATATAATTCTCTTTGGTTGCTCAGGGCTTTTGTGGAAGCTGCTAATTTGTGGAAATGGCTAGGTTCATCTGGGCTGATGAAAAGAGATAACAGAAATTCAGCAAAAGCTGTGATTCAAAATGAAGCCGTTGTTGAACAATTGGGGAAATGTTTATTAGAACTTAGAATAGGGAATGCAGGAGTAAATTCACTGAAGCACCTGTCTAAAGGTACACGAGAATTCTTCAAAATCCCTATCTCCAAATTATATCAGTATATAGATATTAACTGCTTTGGAGGCAATAGCAAAAATTAGTAGTACTAATCAAAAGAGAGTTTTGCTCTCACTTTTGAATTTTGATGTTTGAATCATACTTTGGTCTAATATGAATATAATATGCTCTGGCTAACAGAGTTGGCCTATTGTTCAGTAAAGCCCCTAGATATTGCCAATATTATCATCTACTAGTTCTAATAACAATATAAAGAGTTCCTTATTATTATTACATATCATATTTTACATATTATTATTACATATTATAAATATATTTTTAAAAGACCCTATTTATAAAGAAATAATCTATTTATCTAGAAGTCAGACTTCCAGCAATCTCAGCCACCCTGGACACAATTCCAAATTTGGAAATAATTAAAAAAGCATTTCATGGAAAATAATCCTCATTAAAGCTATTTATTTTGTATTATGGATGAAACAAAGCTTTTCTATTTATCCTTCTTGGTTGCCTGGTTGTTCCTGGAAACTTTAAGGTCTCCTGAGGTCATTGCTGATAGCAATAAAGGGGAGTATGGGTAATGGTGAAAAAGTAAGACTAAGCAAAGAAACAGACATTGATTGTGACAAAAGCTAGGAAGCGAAAGCTATGATTGAAGGGCTCTCACACGGAAAAGGCATCTGACTTCTGCAAAGGCCCAGAAGGCAGAATCAGGAACAAAGGGTAAATGTTGCAAAGAGGCAAATGTTAAAAAGAAATCGGGGGAAAATACCCAACAATTATAACTATCCAGAAATGGGCTGAGCTGCCATGTGAGGTAAGGGGGTTCTCCCTCCCCAACCAGAGTCCTTTAAGCACTGATTGAGGATGCTATCGAGGAGATTCTTACTTGGGAGCTGGTTGTACTGGATGGCTTCTTAGCTCTTTTCCAATTCTGAGACTCTAATTCTATGAGGAATAGGCAACAAGAAAAGTAAATAGGTCTAGAATAATTTTGTGTGGCACCATGCTTGGTATATAGTTTGCTGTTTCAGTCATGTATGTTCCTCTGTGACCTCATTTGGGTTTTCTTGGCAAAGATACTGTGGCGCTTTGCCATTTCCTTCTCCAACTCATTTTGCAGATGAGGAACTGTGGCAAACAGAAGATAAGTGACTTACACAGGGTCACACAGCTAGTAAGTATGTTTGAGGCTGGATTTGACCTCACATCTTCCTGACACTAGGGTTGGTACTCTATCCACTGCACCATCTAGCTGCCCTTTGGTGTAGCAGGCACTTTAAAATTCAGCTTTTTATATGTTGTTTTTCCCTGTTAGATTGTGAGCTCCTTGAGGTCAGGGGCTGTTTTTTGCTTCAATAATAGTAATCATATCATGTGCCTACTATGTGGCCAGGCACATTGCTAAAAGCTGAGGATACAAAAGAGGCAAAAGACAGCCCCTGCCCTCAAGGAGCTTACAATCTTATGGGTAAAGGAATGAAAGTCTTCAGGGAGGAGGGAATGATGAAATTCAGAGGAGTACAGAAATTCTTCTTGGTTGATTGAGTGAATATATGACAGATTAACAGAAAAAGTAGCCCCAATGTAACTACTGTAGTGATCCAAATACAATCTATACTTCTCACTCACAATATCTGATATATAAAGATTGAGTAAAGCCTGTGTTGATGATATTCTTCAGTGAACCCTTTTTTTTCTCTCTTCCTTTTAAGTTCTCTAATTTTAGGGCAGTTGTTCATATTCACATTTGGAAACACAATAGGTGTCCAAATTAGCATTTTAAAAGATCTAGCAAGAGTGTAATAAAAATGGCCATTTGTAGTTATTTTCATTAAATTTTGAGAAGTCAAACTAAAATAGAATAATTCTAAAATATCACAGTTGGAAGTGATCTCAGAGATCACTTGGTCCAATCCTCTGCCTCATGAATGAATAAATTCCTTCTGTAACATTTCCCACAAGTATTCATCATGCTTCTGTTTGAACAACCCTAGGGGGAAGGAATTCGTGAACTCACATGGCAGCCTATTCCATCTTCAAACCATTCTAATTGTAAGAAAATTTGTCTTTGTATTGTGACAAAATCTGCCTCCTTGCATTGACCAATGATTATGCTTAGTTCCTCCCTCTTGACCTATACAAAACCATTCTAATCCCTCTTCTGTATGTTAAAAGTGGGTGGCCAGTTGTACCAATCAACCACTCCCACCCTAAAGTAACAATTGATAAACCCAAAGACCCCAGATTTTTCGATAGGAACTCACTGTTTGACAAAAACTGCTGGGAAAACTGGAATATAGTATGGCAGAAACTGGGCATAGACCAGTATCTAACACTGTATACCAACATCAAATCTAAATGGGTGCACAATCTAGGTATAAAGGCTCATACTGTAAGCAATCCGGGAAAGCAAGTTTACCTGTCAGATTTATGGAGAAGGGAAGATTTTATGGCCAAACAAGAGTTAGAGAGCATTATAAAATGCAAAAATGGATAATTCTGATTACATTAAATTGAAAAGTTTCTGTAGCCAATGTAACCAAGATTAAGAGGGAAGTGGAAAACTGGGAAAGAATTTTTATAACCAGTGTCTCTGATAAAGGCCTCATTTCTAAAATATACAGAGAATTGAGTCAAATCTATAAGAATATAATTCCTCAATTGATAAATGGCCAAAGGAGATGAACAGGCAGTTTTCAGAGGAAGAAATTAAAGATATCTATAAGCATATGAAAAAATGCTCTAAATCGCTAGTGATTAGAGAAAGGCAAATCAAAACAACTCTATGGTACCACAATTCAGTGGTCAGATTGGCTAAGATGACAAAACAGGAAAATGACAAATGCTGGAGAGGATTTGGAAAAATTGGAACACTAATACATTGCTGGTGGAGTTGTGAATTGATTCAACCATTCTGGAGAGCAATGTGGAACTATGCCCAAAGGGATATAAATAAGTGCATACCCTTTGACCCAGCAATACCACTTCTAGGGTTGTATCCCAAAGAGATCACAGAAATGTGAGGAAGACCTGTATGTGCAAAAATATTTATAGCACCTCTTTTTGTGGTGGCAAAGAATTGGAAATTAAGGGGCTACCCATCAATTGGGGAATAGCTAAATAATTGTGGTATATGAATATAATGGAATACTAATGTGCTATAAGAAATGAGGAGCAGATGGACTTCATAATAACCTGGAGAGACTTATATAAACTGATGTTGAGTGAGGGGAGCAGACCAGGAGTAATTTCTACACAGTTACAGACATGACCACCTTTGATAGACCAGGCTCTTCTCAGCAATGCAAGGTTATAAGACAACTCCAAAAGACTCATGATGGACAGAGATGTCTACATCTCATGAAAGAACTACAGTTTGAATGCAGATTGAAGCAAACTACCTGCTCTTTCTTTTAATTGTTTGTTTTTGTTTTGTTTCCTCTTTCCCATTGTTCATTCCATCAGTGATAATCCTTTTTTACAACCTGATGTCTAACGTGAAAGTATTTGCAGATCCTATACTTGATTTCGTGCCTCCGTGGGGGAGGGGGGAGGAAAGGAAGGGGGAGAAAATTTGAAACTAAAGGGATTGTGGAACTGAGTCTTGTAAACTAAAAATAAATTTAAAAATTAATAAAGACAAAAAAATAAAGTAACAAGATACTCTAAGCCCTGATTCTTTTATCATCTGAGAATATCATTAGGTTGGGCAGCCAAGGAATATAGGATTCCAAATTTGCTTGAGGTTTTTATCCACAGAGCTGACTCTTCAATCAATCCTGATACTGTAGTATCATGTCATTTCATTCAATGGTTCACTCCTCGCAAGACTGATAGACAATTTGATTCAATTCCTACCTTTCATTTGGAAGAGGGAGCAGACATGCTTTGTCTAAGATTTCCTGTTTCCTATGAAATCCCGCCATCGATCCACCAGTTTAATAGTTCATTTTTTCCAATTTATTTATTTTTAGTTTTCAACACTCATTTCCACAAGATTTTGAGTTACAAATTTTCTCCCTGTCTTACCCCTACCCCCACTCCAAGTTATCGAGCCTACTGAATACCCCTTCAGTTTAATAGTTTAAACTAGTAAAAGAGTTTGCTGTGGGATGACTCATTCTCAGGGAATCTGATCACCAGGAACCAGCTGGATTCATTAAGCACTCAAATGTAATAGATCTGGTTGGTTAATTTTTTGCTGGACCATAGTGCTGACTACTTAAAATACTGACTTAAAATTCAATGACTAGTAGTGTGATTAATTAGCAGAAGTTATAAAATCAGGATCACAGGACTTAGAGACAGGAAAATAACAAATTTTAAAGATCATGTATTCCAACCTTCACATTTTATAGACAGGGAAATTGAAGACCAGAGGACAAAAAGGGATTTGTTCGATGACACTCCAGCTGCTAGGGCTTTCCTCTCTAAGGTTACCTTGTATCTACTCTGTATGTGTGTGTATGCATTGATTTATGCACATGCTATCTCTCTCATTTTAAGATAAACTCCATAAGGCAGGGAATATTTTCAATGTGTGTGTGTGTGTGTGTGTGTGTGTGTGTGTGTGTGTGTGTGTGTGCAGCACTTAACACAGTGCCTGGTATCTAGTAAACATCTAATAAATGCTAGTTGATTTTAGCCATTAATAATAAGTAGCAGAGCTGCAATGTAAACCCCCGTCTTCTGATTACAAATTCAATTCTCTTTCCACTCCTGGGTTTTCAGCTTCATTAATGCGCCTTTGTAGCAGATACACACACCATCATATATGTATATATACATCTTCCTTCCTTCCTTCCTTCCTTCCTTCCTTCCTTCCTTCCTTCCTTCCTTCCTTCCTTCTCCAAACAAGTAAGATAGTCTGCTTTCAAATAGTTTACATTCGACTGTGGAAAGACCACCTATCTATGAGCAAAATTAGGACTGGGATCATTGTACCAGGTAAGATAAAAGCTCACCATCAGATCCTGAATTTCAGTGATGGCAGTTCAGTTCCAGTGGAAGAGGCCAGAGTGCGGTTGAAATGGTTGGAGATGGGCTGGAAGTCAAAAGCATATGACAACACTACACTTTTACTAAACACATACTGTGTGCTGGGCATTGTGGGGGGCAGGGGGTGTGTGTGGGTAATAAAGTCTAGTTGAGACACAATTCCTCTGCCTTCATTGAAAGTATAATCAAAGAAGAGGTGTACATATAGGAAAGGAAGGGAAAGAGGCAGTAATAGAGGCTCATATTATTCATGGAAAAGGAAGGCTCTTTTTGGTTCTGCCCACACCTATGGTAGGTCATTTTCTGTTGGGCTGAGTTATGTATGTGCACATTTTTAATGGTTACCACACATACTATATCTTTACAACTTTTGTGATACATAGTTTTCCTGTCACTGAGCTATATAATTGTGAACGGCAAGCTTTCCTTGCTCTAGCCAAAAGCAGTCCAGCCCACAAAGAAATAGATTGTTGTGTTTAAGTAGGTTGTGAAACGAAGCTGACCTATTTGGACAGCACTAGCCAGCAACAGAAGTCATCCATCATTATTCACAGGATTATAGACCAAGATCTGAAAGGGACCTCAGAGGCCATCTAGTCTAACCCTCCATTACACAGATGAGGAAACAGGCCCCAGGGGTAGGGGGTGACATTAAGTGACTGGTAGAACTTAGCACTAAAAGGTACCTTATAAATTGTGTGGTTCAATTTTCTCATTTTAAAGGTGAGGAAACTGAGGCCCATTCATCAGAATTCACTTCTCTACTCTAAATTAGATTACAGGCAGTATAATCTTATATATGTATGTGTATGTGTAAATCTGTATGTGTACATATACACATAGCATATAGTAAATATAAAGTACATGTGTAAATACCTACAAATATAAATTATATATAAATATATAGTACTTTGCAAAGGATTGGGAAATGTAAGCTATTGATTCACTTAACACTGTCTTTGTCCATTGTCTGATCCCAGCCTCTCCCCCTCCCCCCCTTTCTTTTCAGATCAAAGGTTCTTAACCTATTTTGTGTCATAGACCCCCTTGACAGTCTGGATCTAAGAAAAATACATACATACATATATATATATATATATATATATATATAAAATATATATTTTCCATCCAAGCTCAAGACCCCCTGAAATCAATTAAAGGACAGCTGATGGATCCCAGGTTAAGAATTCATGATAAATGATAATTTAATCTTGACAACTACAATCTCAATCATCTCAATCATTTACTAACTCAATCACCAGATAATTCCCAGAGTGTTGGTTAATCAATATGAATAGGAGTGAGAGCTTGGTACTGGCATTCCTTGTTAATTTTCTTTACATGTAAATTAAATTATAAGTTAATTAACTTTACATTTAAGGTCTTTTGTTTGCTTGTTTTTTTTTTTGTTAAGCATATTTTAATCAGGCAGTTAAAAGCACTTTGGCACTCAGTAAGTACCCATAGGAAACCTCCCGGCTTCCTGACCCGGTGTCACGCTGCAGGACTTGGACAGCAGGGGGCAGCGGCGGCCTGGGAACCATGCATCCTCCTCGGAGCGAGCCGAGCAGACGCGGCCAGGGAGCGACTCTGCGATCGCTTGCTCTCCCCTGGCCCCGCTCTTCTCGGCCGTGGATTAGCAAAGCTGAGGACGTGGGAGGCTGTGGCGCCCCCGCCCCCAAAACCCGCGGCGGCGGCGGAGAAGCGGGGACTGAGTGCTGTTGCTGCTGCCGCTGCTGCTCCTGCTCCTGCTGCCGCCGCTGCTTCGAGGGGAGCCGGAGGGGAGCGGGCGCAGCGACCCGAGCGCAGCCGAGCCCCGGGACGAGACGCGACGGGCGGCGCAGAGTGGGCGCCGCGGAGCCTACCTCTCACGCACCGCGAGTAGCCCGGGGCCGGGCGAAGGACCCCGGGCAGGCGGGCAGGCGGGTCGAGGGCGCCGGGGCCATGGCGCTGCGCGCCCGGGCGCTGTACGACTTCAGGTCGGAGAACCCGGGCGAGATCTCCCTGCGCGAGCACGAGGTGCTGAGCCTGTGCAGCGAGCAGGACATCGAGGGCTGGCTGGAGGGGGTCAACAGCCGCGGCGACCGCGGGCTCTTCCCGGCCTCCTACGTGCAGGTGATCCGCGCTCCGGAGCCCCCGAGCGCGCCCAGCGGCGACAGCCACGGCCCGGTGGCCCGCTACGCCAATGTGCCGCCGGGCGGCTTTGAGCCACTGCCCCCTCCCGCCGCCACCGCGTCCTCGGCCGCGCCGCTGGGGCTGTCGCTGGCGAGCTCTTTCAAGCCGCTGTCCTCCGACAGCTTCCAGCCCGTGCAGCAACCGCCCCCGGCCGCCGCGGGCTACCCGTACGGCGCGGCCAGCGGGGCCCTGCAGCCCTCGCCGGCACAGCCGCTCTACGGCGGCGGCTATCAGCCCAGCCAGGGCAGCGACGACGACTGGGACGACGAGTGGGACGATAGCTCGACCGTGGCCGACGAACCCGGGGCTCTGGGCAGCGGCTCCTACCCGGACTACGACGGCTCGTCGTCCGGCGGCGGCTGCGCGCCCGGGCGCTACCGTCTGTCCACCCGCTCCGACCTGTCCCTGGGCTCCCGGGGCGGCTCGGCCCACGCGCACCCCCAGCACCCGCCCCAGCCGTCGGGGGCCAAGAGCTCGGCCACGGTGAGCCGCAACCTGAACCGCTTCTCCACCTTCGTCAAGTCGGGCGGCGAGGCCTTCGTGCTGGGGGAGGCCTCGGGCTTCGTGAAGGACGGGGACAAGCTGTGCGTGGTGTTGGGGCCCTACGGCCCCGAGTGGCAGGAGAACCCCTACCCCTTCCAGTGCACCATCGACGACCCCACCAAGCAGACCAAGTTCAAAGGCATGAAGAGCTACATCTCGTACAAGCTGGTGCCCACACACACCCAGGTGCCCGTGCACCGGCGCTACAAGCACTTCGATTGGCTCTACGCGCGCCTGGCCGAGAAGTTCCCGGTCATCTCGGTGCCCCACCTGCCCGAGAAACAGGCCACGGGGCGCTTCGAGGAGGACTTTATTTCCAAGCGCAGGAAAGGACTCATCTGGTGGATGAACCACATGGCCAGCCACCCAGTGCTGGCGCAGTGCGACGTCTTCCAGCACTTCCTGACCTGCAGCAGCAGCACGGACGAGAAGGCCTGGAAACAGGGCAAGAGGAAAGCGGAGAAGGACGAGATGGTGGGAGCCAACTTCTTCCTGACGCTGAGCACCCCTTCGGCCGCGGCCCTGGACCTGCAGGAGGTGGAGAGCAAGATCGACGGCTTCAAGAGCTTCACCAAGAAGATGGACGACAGCGCCCTGCAGCTCAACCACACGGCCAACGAATTCGCGAGGAAGCAAGTGACTGGCTTCAAGAAGGAGTATCAGAAGGTGGGACAGTCCTTCCGAGGCCTCAGCCAGGCTTTTGAACTGGACCAACAGGCCTTTTCCGTCGGCCTGAACCAGGCCATTGCCTTCACCGGAGATGCCTACGATGCCATTGGAGAGCTCTTTGCGGAGCAGCCGCGGCAGGACCTGGACCCAGTGATGGATTTGTTAGCGCTGTATCAGGGACATCTGGCCAACTTTCCTGACATCATTCACGTTCAGAAAGGTAGAGTACTGTTCTCTTGCCACAAAACGTGTCTGTGTTTTCCGGGTTGAATGCTTTTAGTGATTTTGGAGGAATTGCTTGGAAATGGAACTCTCACAGGTCAGGAAATGGGAGTTTGCTCTTTTCAGTGTCTAGTAAATAGTTGCTTAGTACTTTAGGGTGACCCCTTTTGTTGTTGCTGTTAGGCAGTGCCCGTTATGCAGAGGCACCATCACATAATAAATGGACTGGGACCTGAGTTAGAGTCCTGCCTCTGAGAGAGTGACTGTGACTGTTGGCAAGTCAAGTCGCTAACCCCTCAGCACTCTAGGCTAATCTCTGCATTCCCTGACTCTTAAATTGCAGAAATTTTAACGAACTATCCTCAGTCCTTCCTTCTATCCTTAGTAGATAATTTAGGTAGATTCAGAAAAGTAACTTAGTTCCCTGTGGCCAGAAAACTGAAAATTTAGTTCAGTTCATCATTTATTAAGATGTATAGTGGAAAGAGCATTTTTGAAATCAAAGGTCGGGGGTTCAAGCTCGACTCCTTTACTTACCTGTGTGGCCTTGGGCAAGTCAACTTAACATCACTGGGCCTCAGTTTCCTCATCTATAAAGTGAGAGGATTGGACTAGTTGGAGGATTCTCTCCAGCCCTAAATCTATTTATTGTGCCAAGAATTGGGGAGTACAAAGAAGGAAAAGCAACACAGTCCCTGCCCTCAAGGAGCTTATAGTTTAAAGGAAAGGTTAAAGGCAACAGAGGGATCCAAACCGCCCCCCCCCAAAAAAAAAAGTACAAAACTGAGGAGGAGACAGAGATCAGCATCAGTTAGAGGGATGAGGGAGGGCTTCCTGGAGCAGATAGTGGTACATGATACAAGTTTGGAAGCAGCTAGGTGGTCTAGTGATAAAGCACTAGGCTTGGAATCAGACTCATCTTCCTGAGTTCAAATCTGGCTTCAGATGCTTATTAGCTGTTCGACCCTGGGCAAGTCACTTAACCCTGTTTGCCTCAGTTCTCTATCTGTAAAATGAGCTAGAGAAGGTAATGGCAAACCACTCTAATATCTTTGTGAATAAAACCCCTGAAAAACGACAACAACAAAAAAACCAAACAGGGGTAAAGATTTCTTTTTTCTTTCTTAAATTCAAAATTATTATTTTTAACATTTTTTTTAAAATTTTGAGTTCTGAATTCTCTCCCTGACACCCCTCACATACCCATTGAGGAAAATGTGATAAGTTATACATGCAAAATCATGCATAACATTTCCATATTAGCCATGTTGCAAGAGAGAAAGCAATAAAATGAAAGAAAATGAAAAAAAGTATGCTTCAACCCCCACTCAGACTCCATCAGTTCTTTCTCTGGAGGTGGATAGCGTTTTTCATAAGTCGTTCAGAATTGTCTTGGATCTTTGTATTGCTGAGAATAGCTAAGCCATTCATTCACAGTTGATCATCTAAGGTATTGCTATGACTGCTTACAATGTTCTCCTGGTTCTGCTCACTTTCATCAGTTCAAACCTTCCCAGGTTTTTCTGAACCCATCTCCCTCATTCATTAAAGCACAATAGTATTCTACCATAGTCATAATATAACAACTTATTCAACAATTTCCCAGTTGATGGGCATCCAAAGGTGAAGATGGGAGTGCATCTAGCCTTGGAGACATAGGGCAGAATTAATTGGAATGAGTTGAATTCAGAGCAAGATGCTGAACATCTAGTAGTCTGTTTTGGGTGGGAGTAGATTAAAGATAAACTAGAAACAGATTGAGAGGTGCTTTGAAGTGGAGGTTATGGGGTGATCAGTTTATAGCTGTAGGACTTTGGTGGTCACTCTCTCACTTTACAGGTAACCCAATAAACATTTAATTGGTAAACATTTACTAAGCATCTACTTTGTGCCAGGCAAAGTGCTAAGCTCTGAGGAAACAAAATGAGGGAGAAGACAGCCCCTCCACTCAAGGAGTTCACAATCTACGTGAACACAATGTATATTAAACTGTATTCAGGAAAATGAGGTAAATAATAAAAGTGTGAACTAAGGCATCATGGAAAGAACTGTAAGTCCAGTTTCCCACCTAAAGCAGAAATTGTCTGCATTTCTGACAGATCTAGCTTCTGCTTGAATGTCTTTCAGTGACAGGGAGCTCACTTGATTAACTGATTGAATTTTTGGACCAGTTTAATTGTGAATATTGTTTATTTTGAGTCTCAGACCTGAGTCTGTAACTTATATCCACTGGCTACAGTTTTGCCAGAATAAGTCTTTAATACCATTCAGACTCTTAGCTATTTGAATACAGCATGGCACAGTGGAAAGGGCATTGGATTTGGATATAGGCTCTGCTTCATGAACTTAGCCAAATCACTTAATTTCTTTGGATCTTCCATTTCCTCATCTGTAGAATGAGGGTTGTAGTAGAGGGTTGAAATAGATGAGTGAAGGAAAAGGAACTTGTTGTTTACACTGTACAAAACACTTTTCTAAGAGCTGGGGATATAAAAAGGAAAAAGTAAGGCAGTTTCTGTCCTCGGAGCTCAGTCTAATAAGGGGAGATAACACATAGCTTTCCACTGGAAGTCAGATGGAAAACCCTGGTGGTCCTTAGAGTGCAGCAGCAAGGCATATGGCAATGCATCATCTGTCATCTTAGTGTCATTTTCATTAATAAAACCTTATGTTGAGCTGTTTGACAGTGCCAAGGACTTTTGTTACTGAGAACTTTTTTTTTTTCTTAAGTAGCTGTGGCTGCCTAAGATGGGGGTTAGAAAACCTAATGAGGCCAATCACACCTCCACAAGATTTACTTGCTTGATGATTTCAGAGGTTAGACTTGGAAGTGGATCTGCTGTTATGGGGGGAGGAGGGATGCTGAGATAGTGGCAAGCTTTTGTTCCCTGGGATCTTAGATTTACCTGCCCATTGTTGGCAATTGGTCAGCACTTGGTGTTGGTGGTGGTAGAGGATGGCTGTCTTCTTCCTCACAGAAATTGATTGCTTCCTTGGATGATGATTATGGGGGTGGAGCAGAGCCAATGGTTTGTGGAGCACTGGTGTTGCAGGTCTCTTGGACTTACCTGATGACCATAGATGACAACTAAAGTCCCTTCCAGCTTTAAATCTATGATACTGTGTGCCCCCTCTGTATTATTCTTCTGGCTAACCATTCCCCTTCACATAACATTGTCTCCAGATTCTGTAAAATTTCTGAATTCAATCCAGTCTTCTATTACCCCTCTTTAACATATGTTAAGACAAATAGACTTAAAAACTGTACTCCAGATGTGGCCTGATCAGTGGGACCAAATTGGAATTGGATATTGAATCAGAAGACTGGGAACCTTCGGTTCAGTCACAGATTGGATGTATATAGTATTATCTCTTGCTCTGGTCACTATATTTCCTGTTAATGTAGTTCAAGATAGTGTCAGCTTTTTTCCAAGTTAGCATGTATTGAATTTAAGATAAGCTAAAACCCTCAGAACTTTTTCATATTAATTCCTTTTAAACCTTTCTCTCTGATCCTATATTTGTATAAATTACTGGATTTTTTTTTTAACTTATTCAGGACTTTACATTTATCCTACTTTAAAGTATTATCTTATTAGCTTCAGGTTTTGTCTCAGTCTGTTGGCCTCTTTGAATCCTGATTTTTTTTTTATCCATTGTATTGCTCTTACTCCCAACTTTGTCTCCAACCAAAGGCAGAGGACAGAGCCAGATGGAGTCCTGTGTCAGCAGTGGAAAGCCACAGACTCTAGTCAAGAGCACTAGGCTCTAGCAACCATCTCTGCCACTTAACCAGCTGTGTCTTAGGCACATCAGTTCACCTTTATTAGCTTCAGACTTCCTCCTTTGTACAATAAGGGGTTTGGATATCCAAAGTCTTTTCTGACTTTGTTCTATGGCTCTGTTTTTAAGACCTGTGTTAGTATATTGCTAAAACCTCCTCATTAACATTAAGTAAATTATTAGCGCATCCTTTTTTCTTCATTTTTTTCCTCCAGGTATATTATTGGAGACTTTCAGTGTTGACATTGAAATATTGTCAACCTCAGTAGTGTCAAACTTGGAAGTGGATCCCTGCTAGCTATGTATTGACTTATTAGAAAACCACAAATTAACATGCTTTATTGTATTTTTGTTCATTTTGTTAAGCATTTCCCAGTTGCATTTTAAGCCGGTTCTGCCTGGTGGAGGGGAGGGCTGCAGATGTGACAGCTCTGCTCCACGTGGTTGGCTAGGGATTATCTAACAGCTAACATTGTGTAGTACCTATGTAGTTAAGCACTGTTATTATCCTCATGTTTAGCTGAGGAATTTGACACAAGTAGGAATTTGACACAAGTGACTTTCCCAAGAGCATACAGCTAGGAAGTGTCTGAAGCTGGCTTCATTATTTAAAACAGTGCAGTTCTAATTGTCCCAGCACTAATGTAGATCTGGAATATTATTTTTATTAAGAACAGTATATTTATGAGACAGCAAGGTGGTATGGAAAGAGCCCTGGAGGTTGCCTTAAAAAAATGTGATTTCAAGGTCAGGTCCCCTGCCTGCCAGTCACATGTTAGGAAACAAAAACCCATTGGTCTCAGTGTCCTTAGCTATAGTTGGAAGGATAATACACACTGGCATAAGGTATTGATTATTGCTGTCAAGCAGAGCCAGTGGTACAAAATCTCTACAAGCTCTCAGTGAACGTTTATTAAGTGCTTACAATGTGCCAGAAGCATGCTAAGTACTGGGGACTTAAGGCAAAAAAGACAGTTCCTTTTAGAAGGTCTTCACTGTTTTTACAGGGGAGACAGCATGCAAATAGCTATCACAGAATAGAGACTGGGTGTAAGTTAATGTTTGAAGGGAAGGTTCTAGGGTGTCGAGGACTATGGGCTTTCTGCAGAAGGGAAGACTTGAGGTGAATCTAGAAGCCAGGGAAACAGTTAAATTTTTCTAAAGTGTAGCAGCTAAGGTCTCCATCTTCTGTAAGGGCAGCATTTTCTGGTCCTTAGATTTAAGTAGCTTTGGAATTTGCTACATAAAGCTATGCTTTTGGGACACAGAGCCATTTACTCCAGGAATTCTGATGGATCACTTTTCATATACTTAGATAAAACTTCTTAGAACTATTCAAAATTGTGATTGTAAAGAGAAGTTCCATTTTTTTCAAAGAGATTCAAGAGTTATTCCTGGAATGCATGTATACTCTTGAGACCCTTGAAAGAACCTCAAGAGCCCTCCAAAGGCCTTAACTTTACTTTTGGTAGTGAGAAAAACCCAACAAACTTGATGTAATTTAAATAATTATGTTTAAAATTCTCTATTGGAATATAATTTTATCTAGTAACCTCACGGGATTTGAAAGGGGAAGGGGAAGATTAGCTGCCTCTTTCTAATTGGATTATCAGAGACCTTGATTCCTTTAAGGTCTATCATTGGTATGGGCATTTAAAAAAAAAAGTTCCTGCTTAATTCTTTGGAAAGGAGTTCTTAACCTGGGGTCTTTGAACTTTAAAAAAAAATTTTTTTAACTATTTAAATGTAATTGATTACTTTTGTAATTTTATGATTTTTATTTTATGAATTTAAAAAATATTATTAGAGGTTTGTAGGCTTCTCCAGTCTGCCAGAGGGGTCCACAGAACAAAAGATCATGAAAACCCCTGCCTTCAGGGAAAGGAAAGCAAATCTAAATCTTAGACCTTGAACTTCTATCCCAAAAACCAGGATAGGAAGCTTCCTTTGGTGCTGTTAAGAAGTAACTTTAGAAATCATTCAACTCTAACATTTTACATATGAAGAAACTGAGGCTTAGTGAGAAGAAATGATTTGCCAAGGGTCCCTTCCACTGCCTTTTACATTCTTTTTCAGCAAATCTGTTCTTTCCTAACCTACCCTTCAGCATTGTTTTTGGATTACATAAGAAACATTTACATTACAAAAGAGTACTCTTTACCCTTTAGATAAGACTTTGGGGAAATTAAGGCACTTCTCTAGTGGAGAATTTTTTGAAGCTGCCCTCGAATCAGCATTCAAACAATATAAACCAGCTGTTAAGAATTTATGGCTAGTGATAGACCTATTATAAGTTTTGAGGATAAAAATTGCAAATAAGTATTATTTTGCCTGGTAGACTCATTTGACATTTTACTTATTAAGTTGTTGCATATATATAGCTTTCATTTTTGGTGTTAGAGAAATGGGAAATCATAGTTTCCTAAGCCAAACCAGAGATTTCAAATTTTTTTCATCAGTTAATATTTCTTTTCCATTTGAGCCTATCTGGAGGAAAGTAGTTTGCCCTAGTTTCTAGGACATCAGAGTGGGACTCGGCTTTCATTCTATCTTTTATGTACTTAGTTATTTACATGTTGTCTCCCCCCTTGGAATGTGAATATTTTGAAAGCAAAGACTAATTTTTTTTCTTTCTTTGTATTCCCAGAACTTAGTACAGTTCCTGGCCCAGAGTAAGTGCTTGAGAGATGTTTGTTGACCATTTATTTACTTTGAATAAACACAGAATCTCTTAAATTGTTAGTGCCTTAATATTAGAGTGTTAACTGGTCCTGACCTTGTCAGTACTCTTACCCATAGTACTGAATTGACCTTGGTGCTTCATAGTTTCTTCTTTTGTAAAATGATATTTCATGTTTTACACTCCTGTATTGATTAACTTTTATAATGGAGGTAGAGGACTAACAGTGAACTCACTAAAATGTGATATCAGGCATTTATTATATGTGGTTTTGTTTTGTGAGATATGGTTAGATTTTCAGTGTATCCAAGTCTGGTTAATATTAGAGCTGTTTTATAATAAGTCTTCAAAAGTTTTATGCTTACTTTTGGGGAATTGTTGAACAAGGGATAATCTCTAAGAATATGAAAATATCATTTGCGGTCTTGTGAATATGTAATAGGTTGCTGTGGAAAATTTATGTTCAGTAACTGAATGCAAATATCAGCCTTCTCAGGTAATATCAAGGTTTGGGCCATGAGCAGAATTAAACTATTATTAGTCTGTAATCTCCATCTGAGCAGGACTTGCTACTGCTTCTCTGTATTTCTTGCTTCTTCATTTTGCATTTTCATGGTACTCTCACAGGGCACCTGTTTCATGAATCAGACTTCCTTAGCTTTCAAACAGGAGTAAAGAAATTCTTTTACTACATTTACAGAGAAGTCGTTTCTTTCTAAGCAAATTTTCAGCTTCTAGATCTTGCCCTATCTTTCTTACAAAAATCCTACAACTAAAAGTGGCCAATACCTTAGGAATGGTCACTTAGAATGTTATCAGGTGTTTTTAGATCATAATTCACCCATTTCTACCCCCCACCCATTTAGCTATTTGTGATTGAAAGACCTTGTAATTGAAAATAGTTAAAGAAGCTGGAGACAGTCAATCAATATGCATTTATTAAGTGTCTGCTATATTCCAGGCATTGTGCTGAGCACTGGGAATACAAAAAAAGGCAAGAGACAGTTCCTGCCCTCAGAGAACTCATAATCTAACGGAGGAGACAGAATGCAAACAAATATATACAAAAGCAAGCAATTTTCTGGATAGATGGGAAATTAACCAAGGGAAGGCAGTGGAATTCAGAGTTGTTAAGAGGGTTTCCTGTAGAAAGGAGGATTTTAGTTGGAACTTAAAGGAAGCCAGAGAGCTCAGTAATTGAAACAAAGGAGATCATTTCAGGCATGGAGGATGGCCAGAAAAAATGCCCAGAGTTGAGAGATGGGGTGTCTCATTCATGAAACAGGCTTTGATCTAATGACACTGGCCTCCTGGCTGTGTGTTGGAGAGCAAGGTGTAAGAAGACTGGAAATGTAGGGTGGCCCTTGGTTATGAATGCCAAACAGAACATTTCATATTTGTTCCTGGAGGCAATAGGGAGCCACTGAAGTTTGTTGAGTAGGGGTGTGATATTGCTCTAACCTGTGCTTTAGGAAAATCACTTTAGTGGCCTGAATGGAGGTTGGATTGGAGTGGGGAGAAACTTGAAGCTGGCAGACCCACCAGGAGGCTATTGCAATAGTCCAGTCATGAAGTCATGAGAGCCTGCACTAGGGTGGTGGCAATGTCACAGGAAAGAAGGGGATGTGTTTGAGAAATATTGCAAAGGTGAAATCAGCAGGCCTTGGCAACAGCTTGGATGTGGGAAGTGAGATGGTGAGAAATCTAGGATGACTCCTTGGTTGTGAGCCTAAGGGACTACTAGGAGGATGGTGTTCCCCACTACTGTAATAGGGAAGCGGGGGGGCTGAAGGAAATCTGCAGGGAAGATCATGAGTTGTGCTTTTGACATGTTGAGATGGGCCTGTTTTGTAGACAATAGAAGAGCAAGTAGACAGGAAGAGATTGAAAGTAAGTGAAAAAGAGTGGGGATGACAGAGGGTTGGAGAAGAGATAGAATGGGATCCCTTAAACAAGTAGAGGGGTTAGCCTTGGTAACTTCATGTGAAACTCACTTCCCCAGAGCCAATTTGGAGGAGATGGTTAAGTTGACTTTTTATTCTCAATTTTGCCCAGGGTCCCATGTGTTAAGTGTCTGAGGCTGGATTTGAACTCAGGTCCTCCTGACTCCGGGCCCATGCTCTATTCACTTTGCCACCTAGCTGCCCCTTTTTAATCTCATCTTAAGGGGGAAATGACCTGGAAGCCTTAAGAATGAAATCTGCAGTGTAACAGTACATCTTTTTTACTCCAGTGATTTCCAAGGTTCCCTTCAGTTTTCAAATTCTGTTATTCTTCTGATCTGATATACTTTGCTACTGCTGTCCTAGAAGAAGTTTAAGTCCATTATTCTACAGTTGTGATAATAAAGGTTTATTCAGCTTGGTATTTTATGTTTTATATCATTGAGCTTAGGATGTTAACAAGGCCAAGTGAAATAAACTAGCTTCTTCTGGTTTTTTTAAAGTTTGTAATTGTTGTTTCAACCTATATGATATCCCTAATAGCAGTTTCACAGGCCAAAAAATAATTCAGGCAGTTTTAGTTAAACAAATCAAGATATAGTCAGAATGGATCTCTTTGTCTGAGTACTCGGGTATCTGTTTATGCTCTATTTATTGGGATATAATTTTTTTTATCTAGGAAAGCCTCACTTTCTGAAAAGGGGGGAAGGGAGAAAGATTAGTTACTTCTATCTCTAATTAGATAAGGATGTAGATTCCATCTTTGATGCCTGAATACATAATGAATATGGACTCCTGGACCATCTTCTCTGGTGCTGTGTGCTCTTTGGGAGTTTTTCCTGGCTTCCTTCTGCTCTCTTTAAAAAAGCTAATTTCTTGGCTTATTCCTGCATTATATAAATACTGAACAGATTTGTGATTTTTATGTGGAGAAACTCTAGGAGTCCCACAGATCACAACTTGTTCATGACTTCCTAGGTAGGCCCTTGGGAGATGCCTGAAGACTGTAGCCATTCAGTGACTTCAAATCTGTCCCAGTTCAGATCTGAACCCAGATCCTAATTCCATGATACCAGCAAGTACTCTATCTCACTCTACTCTGCTGCCTCTGCTTTTTCCTTAGCATAGATCAATAACCACGATCATCTTGCTATTAGAGATGGGAGAGACGTTTTGATTTTTCTTCAAATATGTCTGATCATTAGTAGCACCAGCAGTCTAACAAATTAGCTCCACTCATCATTTATGCAAAAATGTTCTCACCCATGAAAATTGGCTTTCTGACAGTCTTATTTATTGGCAAATGCAACACTAAAAACTAAGGAAATGGAAAAAATGTAAGTTAGAAGATAATTTGAATTAACTTTCAAATTTTAGAAAGCACCATTTTGATTTGAAAATTATCTTAGTCCTCGACTCAGATTTTACAGGTGAGGAAACTAAGGCCCAAAAAGATGAAGTCACCTGCCAAGTTTGTGCTGTAAGGAGCAGAACCTGGATTCAGACCTAGGTCCTCTGAGTATGAAGCTAATATCCTTTCTACTCTAGGATGTTGGGTACTTTACCAGGATCCTCAAGGTAAATAAAAACCATTTATATTTTTAAAATTCTACTTTAGATATTAAAAGATAGTTTTTTAAAAAGCTAAAGGTAGTTTTTGGCAAGTGAACTGCCCGTGTCACTTCTCTTCAAAAGCTTCCAGTTGTTCTCAGTCTTTAATGGGACATTGTTGAAGAGGATTTCTTATTCTGCTATTTAAAGCCTTCTGTGGTCTGATACCAATCTATTTTTCTAGTCTTCCCATCATTCCTCTTAGTACAGTCTAAAAACCATCTAAATTTGACTAGTAGCTATTCCTCAAACTCAACATTACATCATCTTTCATGTTCAGTTTAGGTGAGTGCCACTTCCATTTGTAGTTTCCTCAGTTTCTATTCCTCAGTAGTAAATCTCTCTTCATTTCCCACGCATCTGTATCGTACAACTTTTGGATGTCTCCATTATAACAATGTTTTTATAATTTTTTTGTTTATTTTTAGTTTACAACATTCATTTCCACAAGATTTTGAGTTACATATTTTCAACCCATCTTTCCCCTACCCACCACCCCCAAACAGCAATCCCATTGAATATCCCCTCCCCCAATCTGCTCTCTCCTATGTCCTCCTCCATTCCCCCTCTGACTTTCCAGTAGGGCAAAATGGATCTCCATACTCCAGTGCCTGTATATCTTATTTCCCAGTTGCATGTAAAAAATAATAATAATGATAATTTTTTTTAAACATTTGGTTTTTAAACTTTGAATTCCAGGGGGTGGCTAGGTGGCGCAGTGAATAGAGCACTGGCCCTGGAGTCAGGAGGACCTGAGTTCAAATCCGGCCTCAGACACTTAACACTCACTAGCTGTGTGACCTTGGGCAAGTCACTTAACCCCAATTGCCCTCCCAAAAAAGGCAAAAAAACTTTGAATTCCCTTCTTCCCTAGTCACCCACCC
Organism: Gymnobelideus leadbeateri; assembly: GCA_011680675.1. Classification (NCBI taxonomy): domain Eukaryota; kingdom Metazoa; phylum Chordata; class Mammalia; order Diprotodontia; family Petauridae; genus Gymnobelideus; species Gymnobelideus leadbeateri. The sequence continues at coordinate 47,062 of WOXC01010427.1, read as the reverse complement.
TTACTGGGAAGATAAGCAATTCAGTGTTAAGTTGTACATGTATAGTTATGCAAAACATTTCCATAGTGGATATATTGTGAAAGACTGACTATATTTCCTTCCAACCTATCCTGCTCCCCCACTTATTCTGTTTTCTACTTTGACCCTGTCCCTTTTCAAAAGTGTGTGCTTCTAATTACCCTCTCCGCCAAATATGCCCTTCCATCTATCATCCTCCCTCTTATCCCCATGCCCCCTACTTTCCTGTAGGGTAAGATACCCAATTTAGTGTGTATGTCATTCCCTCCCTAAGCCACATTCAGTGACAGTAAGGTTGATTCATTCCCTTTTGCCTTCTTGTTCTTCCTTTCCATTGTAACATTTTTCTCTTGCCTCTTTTATATGAGATAATTTACTCTATTCTGTCTCTGCCTATCTCCTCTCATTATATTCCTCTCTCACCTATTAATTTTATTTTTCAGATATCATCCCTTACTGTTCAACTGATCCTGTGCCCTCTGTCTATGTATCCATGTAAACACATAATACACACACACTCACATATGTATTTATACACATATATATCCTCCTATATATATATATATATATTTTATTTATATAAGTGTCATTCCCTTCAACTGTCCTCATACTATCCTCAGAAAAGTTTCATGAGTTACAGTTATCATTTTTTCCATGTAGGAATTGAATAGTTCTACTTTAATAAATTCCTTATGATTTCTTTTCCCTGATTACCTTCTCATGCTTCTCTTGCTTCTTGTATTTGAAAGTCAGGTTTTCTATTCAGCTCTGGTTTTTTTTATCAAGAATGCTTGAAAGTCCTCTATTCCACTGAATGACCATATTTTCCTCTTGAAGCGTTATACTCAGTTTTGCTGGGTAAGTGATTCATGGTTTTAATCCTAGCTCCTTTAACCTCTGGAATATCATATTCCAAGCCCTTCAATCCCTTAATGTAGAAGCTGCTAGATCTTGTGTTATCCAGGTTGTGTTTCCACAATACTAAAATTGTTTCTTCTTGGCTGCTTTTCTCCTTGACCTAGGAACTCTGGAATTTGGTTACATCATAACAATATTGATAGCTATTGTTTATGTACTGCCTACTATAATATAACAGGAACTGTGTGCTAAGTGTTTGACAAATATCTCATTTGGTCATGTCCCCAAGAGCCTCCTCCCTTCTCTAAGATCACAGCACAGATACCTCATCAGTACCCCCTGGAGATTGGGATTTGGGAACAGTACACTGTTCTCTGCACTCACAAATCAGCCATAAGGCAAAGAAGCAGTTGTGAAGATATGGAGAGCCAGTGCTTGCTAGCAGTGCTTACTTCTATAGACCTCTGATTGAATAATCTTGAGTTTCAGTCATTGGGAATCAGAGAGGCTGCTTGTTTCCTCACAGCAAGGTGGTTCTATATGTGTCCAGCACCATAGGTACTTGTTAGACAAAAGTCAGTACCTGATGACACAGTGGATTGAGTGCTGAGCCTAGAACAAGCAGATCTGAGTTCAAATGTGGTCAGAGACAGTTCTTAGCTGGGCAAGACGATGGCAAGTCATTTCACCTTTGTTTGCCTCAGTTTCCTCATCTGTAAAATGCACATGATAGCACCTATCTCCTAGAGTTGTGAGGACTAAATGAAGTAATAATTGTAAAGTGCTTAGCGCACCCTAAGCTTTATATAAATGTTAGCTATTATTATTATCATCAAGTTGATTGAGAAACCCATCATTGATTAGAATCTCACCTACGTGTCAGCCCCCTGTCCCATATAATTTTCTGCTGTTATCCTCTGTAAGGCTTTATAAACAAATTACATTTAGACTTTATTTTTATCTGATCTGTGTGATTTCTAGTGTTGTACAACTGTTTTCTTGATTCTGCCATCACTGCAACAGCAGAAGGGGGCTGCATGGGATTGAGGACTATCTTGTTTGTTCTCTTTGTTTCATGGGTTACTGTGGCCAAAGAATTCATCACCAAGTGACTAGGGTACTGCTGATGAGCCTGTCCATTCTTAATTGGGCTGCTCCTCAGTAAGCAGGTCCAGTCTATTGCTAGGGCTATGTTTGAAGTCTTTTCCACATGATACAACAAGCCTGAGTATATTATGCTTAATCCGCAGAGTCTTTGAAAGCTTGAGATCACGTTGATGCCCAGATGAAACACTGGACTAGGACATGGTGAATGATAGTTAAACTTCTTTTATATTTAATTCACAAATTCATTGATGGTCTGTCCAGGCAGTTTATTATTTTTCAGTGTGAGAGATTAACTCATCTTACATACAGCCAGTTTAGCAATCAGGCAAGAATTTTGCTTGTTTAGGAAAATAATTATTTTACTTCAGTATTTCAAGGATTTGTCATTCATTGGTATCATTTCCTCTCCTGAGGCAGATTACACTTTTTCTGTTGAAAAATTCATCACCCTGTGGCCAAGAGTCTCTAAACTTAGGCTGGTCCTTAGACAAAGGACATACAATACATCACCAGGGCTGTGCTTGAAGCCTTTCCAGCTTGACAGAGACTGCCAAGCTTGTGCTTCACTGGCATAGACTTTAAGCACTCAGTTACCTCCACATCTCAGTGACCTGTTGCAGTAGAAATCTATTGAAAGTTGTGTTTGGACAGAGAACATGTATAGTGCAGTGGTGTCATTTTTCAAGTAAAATAGATCCTTGCAGACCTCACATTGACTTAGAAAACTTCAAATTAGCATCATCTATGTTGTGCTATCCTTTTAAGTTTTTAACAATTTTTTGTTAATTTCTCAATTATGTTTTAATCTGGTTCTTGCTGGGAAATTTTGGAGGCAGTCTGCAGCTTAGGAATTAAAAGTGTGACTGACACCTCTGGTATACAGCAAAGAAGGCTGAATTTTGAGGCAGGACAACCTAGACTTGAATCTCCACTTGGACACTTAACTAACTTTGTATGATTCTTAGGCAAGTCACTTAACATCATTGAGCCTGAGGCAATTCTGTAAGAAATTAATTTATAGAAAGATCTCAGTTTGTCTTAATGGAGGGAATAGCCACATTGAAATCATAAGTCCTTGATGGTATCGAACAAAAATAACTTTAATGTTTCAAATTAACATTTCAAAACTGTGCTAAAATTTAAGAATATTTAATAGTGAATTTATATATGCATATCTTCAAAGAGTCATGTTAAAATATGTTAAAATTATTATCAGTTATAAAAAGTTATAGAAGGCATAAATATGGTTAATCAGCTTGTTCATAATCTTGTAGTAAACTAATACATTTGCAAATATAATATGTGGTGAAAATGGTTTTTGGAAAGAAGAAAATATAGCTTGCTCATTTGACAGTAAAAATGAATTTTTTAACAGGAATTAGTTATAATCTCGAAATTTTGATATCCCCTTCAACAGACTTATTAATCACTTAAGTACTAGCTCCTTGGAATATTTAGATGAACAATAATAGTCTACCATCAGGGATATAACATGTTCAAAAATATAGTACAAGGTAGGGACTTACTTGAAGAGGAGGAGAATGCTTCCATCTGGTAGAGATCCGGTAAGGCTTTTATGACACATGAGCTATCCTTTATCCTTGGATAAAGGAAGGAATATATTTCGTGAGTTATATATGGGTGGCATGCAGCTTATGCAAATACTCTGAAGCGGGGAGGATCAGTATTAGTCTGGTTTGATCTCAGTGATCTTTTTAGATTTTTTCTAGATCACTGGAATCTTCTGTTTTTTGAGCAGAGGAGTTGACATAGACCTACTGGAGTGAGGACAGGCTAGTGAAGAGACTCTGTTATTCTCTGGCAAAAGGTGATAGGGGTTGATTATTGTGTTAATACTTCCTGTCTTAGGTTGTTTCCACTCTAAACCATGCTTCACACAGCATAGTCAAAGTGATTTTCCCAAAGTCTGACCGTGTTGCCTCTCTTTACTCCCCTCTCACCTTAATTAATGAGAGAGCTTTCTAAGAATTAGAGCCTTTCGTCAGTGGAACAGGCCACCCCATAAGGTTACCTATTATTGGATTTATTTAGCCAGAAACTGTATGACCGTCTCCCTTAACCAGTAAGAAAGTGGGCTCACATGACCAGTGCTGCTTCTTCCAGCTCTAAAATTCTATGAAATGCCATCAAGACTGGACCATGTACTAGACAGCTGCCCTGTCCCTTTGCACTTCTCTTTCAGGGACTGATAAATCAACGTTACCTTTCCTCCTATGAAGTGTGGCTCTGTTGGCATAGAATTCTTCTAAGAGTCCCAAGTATAGGCTGCCCCCAACTCCCCTCCCTCACCCCTGTTCTATCCAGTACTCTAACCCACCTTTTCTAGCCCTCCTCCTAGAAATTACTCTCTCTGTTTTGTGTTTATCTGTGTGTGTGTGTGTGTGTGTGTGTGTGTGCGTGCGCACGCGCGCGTGCGCTGCTGCCTCCTCCCTCAGAGTGTCAGCTTCTTGAGGCAGGGCCTGCTTCAGAAGTTGGTGTATGCCCAGCACTTCCTGTACAGTGTCTCACTGCCCTACTCAAAATATGCTTGTGGAACTGAATGTTACTTGTAATCTAAACACCTTGCTTTGAACTTTTAAAAGTCCTTTTCCATTTTTTTTCTGACTGTCATGAAGAATGAAAAATACTAATTAGGATTGTATTTTTACATATCATATTACTATATGAAAGGAAGAAGCTGGGTTAAATATGTAAGCCCCACTGTCTGGGAGTTTTTAATTTCAAAAAGCAGTATTGTAGTTGTACACACATGAAGTAAGGATATTTTTTTTTAAATTAGAAATTTTTTCCAATTACATGTAAAAATTTTTAACCTTCTTCCATTAAAAAATTTGAGTCACAAATTCTCTTGCCCTCACTCCTCCCTACTCCCTGAGAAGACAAGCAATTTGATACAGGTTATATATGTGTAGTCACAGCAATAATATAAGAGTTTCCTAAATTGCTGTAGTCTTTTTTAAAGCATTGACTTTCTTTGAAAATTTGGACTAAAGAAAATGAGGAAGATAGAAAGTGATGAGGAGAGTAAAGTGGAAAAATAGTGTTTAGGAAACTTTTTTCAAGGGCCTACTATGCCTAAAGAACCTTTCACATTGAGAACAAATGGGCATGGAAAATGTAAACCATGCCTACCCTCACACAGTTTAGATTCAGGTAGGGAATATAACAAGTACATTAGCATGATCAAGAAGCTCAGTTCAGGAAAGATCATGTGGTTACTTTGTGCAGGCTCTGTGCTGGATGCTGAGGGTGCAGAGACCAAAGGGAGCACCAGACTTGGCACTGACGGAGAGCTTAGCTTACTAGAATGTATGGGAGGGGAGCAGCAGCATGTACACAAGTCAGATGTGCAAAGTCAATTCAGGGGGAGAAGCACCAAGGGAAACAAAATATGAAAAACAAATAGATGTATGAGGGAGTCATGGGGTCCAGGGAGAAAAAGGAATAGGTTTTTGCAGATGAGAAGGGAAAGATGAGTTCTCCAGCCCTTCACAATAGGTCTGGGAGCCTAACAAGTGCTGGGAGGGAATCAGGAGAGGCCTCATGGTGGAGGAGACACTGGAATGGATCCTTTAATGGAACTGCAGGGGATGTGGGGTTGGGAGATAGAAGGCTAAGTATTTGAGAATAATATGTGGACCTTTTTGACCAGAATATAGAATTTGAGGGGTAGTGATAGAGATGAGCTCTGGAAAGATAGGTTGGGGTCAGATTGATTGTAAAGAACTTTAAATGACAAACAGAAAAGTTTGTATTACATTCTGGAGGCAGCAGGGAAATACTGAAGCTTTTTGGCCAGGGAACTGTTTTCTTTAGCAGATATCACTTGTGGATATACTATGGACATACTATGGAGAATGAACTGGAGAAGGGGGAGGCTGGAGAACAGGAGAACAGTGGGGAATCTATTGCTACCTTAGTCCATATGAGAAGTGATAAGGACCTGAAGTAGGGTGCCAAGCTGTGAGTGATGTTGTGGAGGTACCATTGATAAAACTTGACAACTGGTTGAATGTGGGTGTTTAGGGGAAAGGATTCAGGGGTAACCTGTAAGGTTGCGAACCTGAATGACAGGAAGGATGGTGACAGCAGCACCTGGACTGACCCTCAAAGGAAAACAAGGTTTCAGATCAGCAGATTTGAGTAGGTAATAGCCATTCCATCTCCTGTGTGTCCCTAATGCTTGGGATGCATTCCCTCCTCTCCTCTCCACCTCTTATAATCAATCCCTAACTTCTTTCAAAGTTTGGCTCAAGTGCTGCTACTTCCTACCTTTCCAATCCTCTTATCTGCGAGTTGCCCTGGAAATTATGTTGTATTTTCATTGTGTAAATATTGTATCTTCATTGTATACTTGTGGCATCTACTTTGCATATATTCTGAATTTACTTAATACTCAGATTTGTTGTTTTGTTCTCTCCCCTCCATTCCCCGTGCAACCTCACTGAGGTCAAGGATGTTCCATTGTAGTGTAATGGAGAGAGTTGGATCTGAGTCAGGTAGACCTATGTTCAAAACTTAACCTGTATGACCCTACAAAACGTCTTAGCCTTACTGTACTCCAGTTTCCTTATCTGTAAAACGGAAGGATTGGATTGGATTTCTAAGGTTCCTTTTAGGTTTAAATATACGAATCCCAACAACACACAGCCTTGTACATTGTAGGTGCTTAATAAATGTTACTGATTGACCCAGTGTTGAGTTCAAGAAATGACTACTAGTCTAGTTTGGCTAGAATATAAGAATTCATGAAGGTGGTAATAGGAAATCTGGCAAGGTGGATAGGAATCATACTATGGAGGCCTTTAAACATCAGAATAATTTATATTTTATTCCAGAGGCAGCAGCTAAGCATTAGAATTTTTTTTTAATCAGAAGAAAAGGCTTGTCATATAAAGGGATTGATTATTGTTAGGATGAATTGAACAGAGAGAGACAGAAAATAGGTAGATCATTTAGGAGAGGCTGTTAAGTCTAGTCAGGTAATAGGGACCAAGAGTCTGAACAAGGAGGGTGGTGGCTTTGAGTGTAGAGAAAGTGGAAGGACAAGTGTAACTACAAATGACACGTTTGGCCACCTAGAGGAAAGAGTCAGGTGTGACTTTTCAAGTAAACGAACCTAGGTGTCTGGAAGGATAGTGGTGCCCTTAATAGATAGAGGGAAGTTTGGAGGAGGGGGCAGCTAATGAACTCTGGGAATCTGAGAAGTGCCTGTGGGGTGATAAGACAGGCAGGAGGGAAACCAAGAGATGGAATTCAAGGAAGAAAAAGCATCCAAGAGGAGCCAGGAGTCAGCAGTTTCAAAAGCTGCAGAGCAGCCTAGGATAATAAAGATTTGGAGACTGCTGTCTGCCATATTTGTTATTTAAAAGATTGTTAACCTCAGTCCATCAGAGTTAGAAACCGGATTACCTAGGACTGAGGAGTGAATGGGTGATAAGGAGATAGAGGCCAGCAGTGAGCTCAGCCTGTCATCCCTTCTAGGAATTTGGCTGGGGAAGGGAGGGGATCTTAAAAGACTATAGATAAGATAGTTTAAGGATTTGGCTGCATCTGGGGAGGGTTTGGCTTGTTTTTTCCCAGGTGGTATAGACCTGAGGGTTTGTTTTTGTAGTAGTGTAAATTGCAGACTAGGAAAGTTTGAAAATGAGAGTGAGAGAGGAAATGATTTCTGAGGCTAGTTTCTGGAAGATGACACCCAAGTGAAGAGATCTGGGGCACTGGTAGAGAGGGGTTTGCCTTAGCTGGAACCAAGGCTATTTTCTCTTTTCTCCCCAGAGACAGAAGTTAAGGGGGGAAGGAGAAGGGTTAAAATACCCAGGGCTTTGGGGTATGGAATAGGGAAGTCTAGGGTGAATGACTTCCACTGTCTCTTACAGGAGATCAAACTATCTGCTAAAATAAAGGAGAATAGGAAAAAGTTTTGAGAACTTGGAATAAAAGTTTTTTCTGCACATAGCGAAGGCTAGGTTGAAATTAGATACATGAATAAATGAAAATGCATTTAAACTCTTACTGTATGTAACATGTTGATAGGTGTAAGGATTAAAATAGAAAAATCAGACAATTTTTGTCTTCAGGGAGCTCACATTCTAATGGGGGGGGAGACAGCACACATAAAAGGTTTCTGCTGAAAGTCAGCAAAGTCCTGTGATCTTTTAGCCCTGGCAGAGCAGATGGTAATGCCTATTTTAATGTTATTTACATTGATAAAATCATGTAAGTTTCTGGTGTTGACCCATTTGACAGTGGCAAGGAATTGGCAACAGTATGTAGTTTTAAAGGAGTCAAGGGCAAAGGACAGTAGCCTATAACTGAATTAGGCTCTGTATGTTCAAGGTTGTATAAAGTGAGGTCAGAGCAGGACTAGAGGTGGCAGTGAGGACTTGGAATTGATTTAGGAGGGAGGCAGATGAAGAGATGCTAAGGCAGAAAATACATAAGAAAAAATGAGTAAATGGCATGGGGATGGAAGACTATAGAAGGGAAGGGTGTGGAGAGAAGTGATGAGATGAAGAAATGAGTAATGTCAACCAAATTAGCATTTTATCTCAGTATTTCATTGCATAATGGAATGAGGAAAAACGAGCTCTCTCTCCTCTCTTATCTCTTTTCCTCCCTAATTTGTTTCTTGTGTAATGACTCCTCTTGTCCTGCCTTCTCTACCCTTGGGACAGTGGTTACCATTTTTAAGTGGAAGGGAAGATAACTTCTAAGAGAATCACTGAAGCAAAGGACCAAATTCAGTTTTGTATGGTAGTAATTTTCTGTCAAATAGATCGATATATTTTTAAAAATTAATTAAAACCTGTGATTCTTCTTGAATAGTTATTGTAGTATTAAACATATCATAGTATTTTAGACAATGTCGTTCAGTACTGAAGAATTCTGAAATGGGAAACAGTTTTCAACATAAAACTTAATTGTTGCTGACTTAACATTCAGAAATTAAGAAATTAATATTAATTTAACTTAAGAAGAGTGGGAATAAACTTTGCCATTAAGGTCTAAATTAAAAACATAAGATTATTTTCTTTTCTGTAAAGAATAAGTGAATATTTTTGCAGTGACTTCAGCTAGTGCTTATGTAAACACTGGTTTAAGTTCTTCATCTTGAACAATTTAAAAGTGTTTTCTTGTGGAAACAAATTATACCTATGGATACAAAACTTATTAATGGCTATGGTATTGGAAAATAAGCAGCACAGGTCTTATAGACTGGTTATGCTCTATCATACTTTTAATGCTGTAATTGTTATGTTTGAAGGGATGTTTCTGAACCAAGGTGTGTCAGGATCTGTGTACTAATAAATTATATTGTCATTGGATTGTGCTTAAATAAACTTCAGAGGTCTTATAATATATAAAGGTTATGTGGATTCTTTTATTTTGAAATATAATTCACAAACCGTATAAAGGTAGTATTTAATCTACTGAGTGACCAGCCATATAGTATAGCACCTAGTTTTTCTTGAGTGGTATGAGAGATTGAGGTTTCTTATTTAACCATGTTTCATGAAATAACAAAGCATACTTCCCTGCCTTAGTAAACAGAGTATGTAAATATAATTTAGCCTTCTTTGTGCTGACTCAGGTTCACCATTATGAATAAATCTACTGCTATCTGTCAGTAAACATTAAGTGCCTACTTTGTGCAGGCACTGTAGTCCTTGCTGTCCAGAAGCTCAGTCTAATAAAGAACTAGCTACAAACAAGCTATATACAGGATAAATGGTAGATAATCAAGAGAGGGAAGACACTAACAATAAGGGGGATTGGCAAAGGCTCTTTACGGAAGATAGGATTTTAGCTGCAAATAAAGGAATCTAGGAGTCAGAAATAACGAGAGTATTCTAGGTTTGGGATAGCCAGTGAAAATTTCTGGGGTCTTGGATGGAGTATTTTGTTTAGGGTACAGCAAGGAGACCAGTGTCATTTGATTAACAAGTAGATGGGGTAGGGGGAGTGTAAGATTTAAGAAGACTAGAAAGGTGTGGGGAGGGCTGTTGGGTAATGAAGGGCTTTAGACACTAAACAGGATTTTATGTTTGATTCTGGAGGTGATAGGGAGCCAACAGAGTTTCGATTAGTGGGGTGGCATAGTCAGGCTTGCTTTAGGAAGCTTACTTTGACAGCTGAGTGGAGGATGGATTAGAGGGTGGAGAGACTTGTGGCAGGCAGACCCACCAGCATGCTATTACAATAGTCCAGGTGAGGTGATGAGGGCCTGCACTGGGGTGGTCGAAGGTCAGAGGACAGAAGGGGGTATATGAGAGATGCTAGACAAAATGCAAATTGACATGCCTTGGCTACAGGATTGGATAATGGGGGGTAGGAGAGTGAGGAGTTGAGGGTGGCACTTAGGTTGGGAGCCAGGGGGACTGAAAAAATGGTGGTGACCTAAGTAGTAATAGAGAAGTTTGGAAGGGGGTGGGAGAGATCATTTGAACATGTTGAATTTAAGTCTACAGGATATTCGATTTGAAGTGTGGTGTAGGCATTTGGAGATGCAAGCCTGGAAGTTAGGGAAGGTGCAACCTGGATGAAGATCCAGTGAAGAAGCCTGAGAAGGAGACATCAGATATGTACCAGGAGGTAGTCTCAGAAACGTGGAGAGGAGAAACTATCAAGAAGGGGATCTGACATGGCAAAGGTTGCAGAGAGGTTAAGAAGGATGCAGACTGAAAAAAAGGTTATTGGGTTTGGCAGTTAAGAAATCCTTTAACTTTGGAGAGAGCAGATCTTTTAGAATGATAAGAGAAGGAGAAAAGTGAAGGTACAATGTAGACTTCCTTCTCAGAGAGTTTAGCCAGGATAGGAAGACAGACATGGTAAAATTGAGACTGGGGCATGTTTGTAGACAGTGGGGAAGCAGCCAGTAGGCAGGGAGAGATTGAAGATCAGTGAGTGTGGATAATGGAGGGATAAATCTGCTGGAGAAGACACCCAGAAATGAAATGGAATCACTTATTCGTGCAGAGGACTGTCTTTAGCACATAGCATAGTGTTTGCTACTTAGTAGGTGTTCAAATGTTTGTTGATTTGGATTAAAATTTCTAATTTCATAAAGTTTTCCCCTCCTTCAGCATTTTCATCAGCATTGTATTAAACTCTGATTAATTTGGTTAGTAAGTAGTTTCATCTGAGTTATATTAACATGACTTAAGTGTGAACATCAAATACCCTCCATTTTTTGGGGGGGTATTTCTATAGAAATTATTTTATAGTTGTAGAAGTCCATTGTGTTTCTTTGTAGATTAACTCCCATATATTTAATATATTCTAAATTGTAAGGTTATTTCTTTTTTATCCTTTCTTCTTAGACTGTGTTAGTAATATACAGAAATGCTCAAAGCCTTTTGGATTTAGGGATAAAGTCTGCTATTCTGTCAAAGTTATTATTATTATTGGGGTGGCTAGGTGGCGCAGTGAGTAGGGCGTTGGCCCTGGAGTCAGAAGGACCTGAGTTTGGATCCAGCCTCAGACACTTAACGCACACACAAACAAAAACCTAGCTGTGTGACCTTGGGCAAGTTACTTAACCCCAATTACCCTCCAAAAAGCAAAAAAAAAAAGTTATTTCAGTTTTCTTTCTGGCTGATTCTCTTGGGTTTTCTAAGTAAACTATTATCCATAGTTTTACTTTCTATGACTATGCTTGTTCCCATAATCTTTCTTTAACAAGAATATACTTAATATTAATTTTATAACATTTAATTAATATGAACTCATTAATTAAAATAATTTAAATTAATATATTGATATTTATATAATTGTTATATAATTGATATATTAATATGAATATAGTTAATATTAATAATTTAATAAGACTTATGTCATATAATCATGGTAATAGTGAACAACCTTGTTTCACCTTTAATCTTACTATGAAAACTTCCATTTCTTCATCACCAATATTTCCTATTCTTGGATTTAGATAAATATGTTTGATCACATTAAGCAGGAAGCATTTCTTTCAAATAAGCCATGCAACAAGTATAGCCTTTGAAAGCTTTGGGTCATTTTTGTGATGATGGCAGTGATGAAAATGTGGGGCTCTTTTGTTCTCTAGGCTGTATTTCCAGAATGTATGCTTTATGAAAAGTTCAGTAGAATGAAAAGAATTCTTGAAAGATGTTGTAATGTTATAGAACATTGCTGGACATGGCTATGCCCTGTTACTGCTCCTTATAAACAGATACAAATGATTTTATTTTTTAAAAAGAAACCTTAAAAATTGCAATTTAGCATATTTTGTTTAGTCTGAACTAATAATTTATCCTTTTCCAGCTGTCCATTATTTAGATGCTATCTAAAAGCCCAGAGACATGTACAGGTGGGCCTCAGTTTACAGATGGAGCGTGTTCTAAAAGCCAATTTCTGAGTTGGTGTTTACAGTTTGTTTCCTTAGACCATTCCCACAAAACCTATTTGGCCATCTGGTATACCTGAAGTAAATTATTTCAGCTTTACCTGACTAATTCTTTACAACATTTCTGTAGAATTGTATTCTGAATTCTAATAGGAGACCAGGAACATGTCAGCTGCTGAGTGTATTCGTGTCTGTGTTTGTGTCTCTGTCTCTGTTTCTCTCTCTATTTTGGGGAGGACGGGGATAGGGAGGAGGAGAGGGGGAAGGAGAAGCGGGTTGTTTCAAGCAAGTATGTTTCTTCATTGTGTGACTCACGATGCTGTAGTGGTTAGAGGCATCCTTCTCAACAGTAATTACCATCTCCTGTTACTCTTATAGAAATGTAGACCCCTGATTGAATTTTCTACTAAATTCAGGGTATATATCATGAAAGTTGAATGGTGATTCTTTTAAAAAAAAGAAGACCCAAGTCCCCAAACACTTAAGTTTCTTTGGAGGCAATCCAGTGTGATAACCTTAGCAGCCGCTATGAATACGCATGCTTATTTCCAGGGTAGATTTGCAAAATATAATAAAACACTCTTCCTCAAAGGCAAAACCAGAATATTTATTTGGAACATCATTAGGTCACCAGAAGGTAAGATTTAACAGGGTACTTATCATTAATCCAGGGAGCTCTGACATTTTAAACTTTCTTTCCTTTAGGTCTCCCCACAAACAAGTTCCCCTAGGCAAATTCCTCCCTCCACCCACTGAAGATGCACAAACTCCTCCCACGCTGCTATATGTGACTCAGCCTCCATGTGATCATAGGCTGTGTGTTAGGCCTGTTAATGGGAAGATCTTCTTATCCCATTAACATTACACCCCTAAAGCTATCTAGAAGGCCCAATCATAGAACTCTTGTATTTGGGTCTGCTAGAGAGAAGGTCCTTAGGAAATTATTCCACCATTAGGCCACATGTTGGGGAGGTTACACCACTGCCTTTTTAAGACAGGGCCTGGGACTGGGACTGGACAGTTTCCAGGGACTTGGCTGTTTGGCATTATGAATATATTTCCCTGTGCCATGTGGCTTTTCTGGAATTCTTGATACCCCATGCATACAACTAGCATTTATTGAGTACCTAGTATGAGCTAGGCACCATCACATATTATCACATAAGTGCTTAACAATTGCCGTTTCATTCATCCATTTTATTCCACCTGGTACTATGTCTTTGGATGAAAAGCTGCCACTTTTGGGTTGAGGAAAAGATGGTGAATTCATCTCTTAGTCCAGGAACTCTTTTTCTCTTCTTGGACTGCGAGTATAGCAGAAAAGTGTAATTTGGTTCAAAAAAGATAGAAGGATTCTAGAAAGCTAATAACTGCTTTAAAAGGTAGTGATAACTAACTTACTGTGAAGTCCTTGTGAAGTCATTGGTTTGGGGGTTTTGATTTGTTTCTAGCAGTTTTCTTCTCCAAATAATACTTGTTAGATCCTTCTGAGATTCTCAGTCCCTTTCACTTCCTTGCTTGGTCTCTTGAAGACCAAGTGGGATATCCTTTATTGTCATCACAGTGTAACACTTGAGAGGTACGCACTCAAATACTAATTTATTATTCCTGTTGCTTTGCTGCCACATTCACAAATAACAATAAATTAGGATTTAAAAAAGGAAATTTATTAGTCTGAATTATGATGTGAATATTCATGACTTTCATTTTGTTTTCAAAATATTTTTAATTTAGCTGGACTAAAAAAATTCATTTCTAAATCTTTTAAATTCAAATTCAAAAATATTTACTGGAAATATAAGTTTTAATTGATTAAAGTATGCTGGCAACATTATAGTAGTATTACCAGTTTTTATTTATTATGTCTTTCTTATCCTTAGTCTGATTAATGTTAGACTTTCAAAACATCAACATTTAGTACTTACATCTGCAAAGCAAATCTCTATTTGGAAGAAATTAGTCCTAAAATCTTCCTTTGTGTACAAGATAATCTTTTGCCCTTCATTGAAAACAGTAGAATTTTAGCCCAGCCTCTATTCTCTTGTTGTATTCAAAGAGTTTTTAAAATCTACCCAGCTTTCTATTATGGTGGTGAGATAAGCTATAACAAGTGTTCTTGTTCACAGACAACTGGTTTGTGAAATTCAAAAAACAAACAAACCAAAAACCCACAACATTTTGAAGGTATTTATTTCCTTTGTAATCATAGGTATTTTTTAATGTGTTGTTCTGAAAAAGAGTGCATGATGCTATAACTTGGAAATCTTAAATTAGTTGTCTGTGCTGCCACCTTTGGGCCTGACTATCCTTAACCCCAGATATAATATCAAATACCAAAGATACTCCATATTGTACGAGGTGTTTCAAAGGGTATTTTTAAAAATACATAAAAATATTAGTTACATTGACCAAAAAGGGTCATTACTGAGTTCAGACTCTCAAAGGAATTCAGCCCACAATGATTTATTTTGTGCCTTGGAGAATGTTTTAATTTGAGGCAGGCCCCTACCTCTTTTTTTCCCCTTAAGACTTAGAAGGATTAGTGTTTCAAGAGAAACTGTTGCATTCCACTGAAATTTTAAGTTGTCTTTTTCCTTATTTATTGACAGCAAATGATTTGTGATTATTTGAGGACTGTATGATTGATATGTCTGTTTTTGTGGGTCAAAAGTTGGTTCTCCACCATAATTTATGGGTTTTTTTGTAGGATCTGGGTTTTGCAGATAGCCTTCTTGCTCCTTCTTCTTGGCTAGTGTTTTAACTCCCTTTCATTTAACTCTCCCCTAGCTTAGTTCATGCTGTATTTCACCATTCTGTGCTGTCATTTTCATTCTTATTTTTTACTTTTCATTCTGAATTAATACTACTTTCAACTTCAGTATCTGAATGGGAAATGTAAATTCTTAAGTTATTAAATAAGTAAACAAGATAGGGTGAAAAATGCAGCTTAAAGTTCTGCTCAAGTATAACCATGACAGTAAATCTGCTGCTAAGGAAATTGTGAAATCTTCTCTTAGTTTTTGAAAGTATCAACACTGAGCAAGCAGTTTAGTGTGATATATTACTGTTGGCTAATATTCTAGCTGTGTTCTTCTTTGCCTGTGATGTAATTGGAAAGAGAAACAGACTCTAGGAGTCATGAGACCTGAGGTATAGGTTGAATTTTCTTCTAACTAGCTGTTATTTGGGACAAGCCATTTAACCCTATTTGGTCCTCAGTTTCAGTATCTCTAAAATGAAATATTTGAGCTAACCAACCTCTTAAGGTTCCTATTCCATTATTATAAAAATCTAGCATTTTTTAAACAAGTCTCTTAATTCACATCTTCCTCACCATTTCTATTGCCACACCCCAGTCATTCTGTCATTTTCATCTTGTCACACCTGGATTACAGTCACTGATGGTATTCTGATATGTTATAGCAACCTTTGAGGTATGCAGGGGACTTTCTAGAAGAATTAGCCATTTTATGCTGAAAGCAGCTGTCATTTAACAGGGGAAGGCACCCAAGACACTCAACAGTATTTGGATGAGTTGGGGCAAGAAGAAATACATTGGATTCATAGTCATGTGAGAAGTGGGGTGGGAAGGGAATAAGCACTTACATAGTGCCTACTATGTACAGAAGCTGTGCTAAGCTATTTTACAAATATTCTCTCAATTTGTTCTCACAAAAACTTTGTGAGGGGAGGTGCTGTTGTTATCCCCATTTTGCAGTTGAGGAAACTGGCAAACAGAAGGAAAGTGTATATGTAAGAAGGTAAAGGTATACGGCTAGTGTCTAAAGTAGAATTTGAATCGAGTTATTCATGACTCAAAATTCAGTGCTATTTTTCATGATGTGTTTCAGACTTGAATACTGATTGGTTATGTAGACAAGGAAAAGGCCATCAAAGCTAGTTTGGGGGTTGCACATCTAAGTGTCTAGAAGGATGGTTGAAGCATGGGTTTTACAGGAAAGATGAGTTCTGTTTGGGACATAATGAGTTTGAGATGGTTCTGACCCATGCAGTTTGAAATGTCTGCTAGGCAGTTGGTGATGTGGGATTAGAACTCAGAAGAGACTTGGGATAGGGAATCATCTACACAGAGATGAGGAAAGAGCCCATGTTTGTTGGTAAGATCAATAAGAGGCTGTGGAGAGAAGACCCAGTACAGCACTTTGGGCCTAGTTCTTCCCCACCTCCACATCATTGATTATAATATTCTCTGTGATTGGAATGATTTCCCCTTTCTTTACCTCCTCTCTACTTGCTAAAATCTTGGTCTGCTCATTTACCACCTCCTTCAGGAAGCTTCCCTGATCTACTCTCTCCTCAGATCACCCTGTTTATATCTAATTCATCATTTTGGATTTTAGTTCATATTCCTCTTATTGTGAGGGCAGGAGCCAGTTCTTATGTTATTTATAATCTCTGAGTGATTATCATGGCACTCTGCACAATTTAATAAAACACTGTTTATTGGGAGAGAATGTGTCATAGTGGATAGAAGTCCAGCTTTGGCATCAGAAGACCTGGTTTTAAGGTCCTGTCTTGTGACATACAGCATGGCCTCAGGCAAAAAGACATGGAGTGCTATATGACCCCTTTACAATGGAGAAACTTTACACACACCAGTAATTTCTTGTAGCTGTGAAGTCAGATCCAGAGGTAGGGGGTGGGGAGGGGAAGGGGCTGTGTCTGTTTCTGCATGATTTCATCAATGTAGAGAGCTCATTATGTGAACTTAAATCAGTTCACATTTGCGCCTTTTTGCAACTTATCTTAGAGAATGTATACATGTATTGCCTTTATATGGGTGTATATGTGTGTGTGTATGATAAATACCATGTGATAAAAGACTACAGAGAAATGTGAAGAGACTTATGAAGTGATGTAAAGCAAGTTGAGGCTGCCTTTTAATTATTATGAAGCCATATTTTAAAGTGATAGCAATTCAAGTCTTACTATAAGTTGATATGTGGAAAGAGGCAGAATAAGTATTGTTAGTGTTCTTTATATTTTGATGGAAATATTTTAATCCATTTTTGTGCAATAAATTTACAGCAGAAAATTTTTCATTGTTGCTTACAACAATGGTCCAAATTCTGCCCGATTTTGAAAACCTTCAGGGAATCTGATGCTTTCCTACCTATCTTCATAGCCTTATTTATTCATCTTCTCTCATATATTCCCTTCTTAGGTTATCTAGTTGGTGTCCACATCTCGCCTGTATGTGTCATGTTCCTGTGGGCTATTGGAATCTTCTCAAAGTATTATTCAGTGAGGTTTCCTGAGAAGTGTCTCTACTCAATAGCTTATAAGCAGTTTCATTAGTTAAGAAACTCAAGAGACAAAAAGTGTATTCCTCAAGTGAGATCCCAAAAAGTGATGGTTTTCACATATGCATACAGTTTTATGTTTTAGGAAAGCAGTTTCCTAAAGACACAATTTAATAAATGCTTATGTCATGATAGCATGAGATGATCAGATCAAGGTGCTTTATTACTAAGGTGCTTCTTTCTTTAACATTCCTTTTGTCTTTGTGACAGGAGCTCTTACCAAAGTAAAGGAGAGTAGACGGCATGTGGAAGAAGGGAAGATGGAGGTCCAAAAGGCAGACGGCATTCAGGATCGCTGCAATACAATTTCTTTTGCTACTTTGGCTGAAATCCACCACTTCCATCAGATTCGAGTGAGAGACTTCAAATCACAGATGCAACATTTCTTACAGCAGCAAATAATATTTTTCCAAAAAGTGACACAAAAGTTGGAAGAAGCTCTTCATAAGTATGATAGTGTTTAATATCTGAACTTTGAATTCTAACTTCCCTCAGTTTTGAGGGTGATTTAAACAGAGTAAAATAACTGCTGTCAAAGAACTCTTGCCAACTGTCAGTGGTGGTACAAGGATGGTTTTGTGTTCAACTGGAACCCAGCTGAATATATAATTATGTAGGAAAGAAACAGTTAATATGGTTATGTAATAGAAACAGTACCACACATTGTAGCTAAATTATACTATGTATGCCTACACTACCATTGTAACTTTTGGAATAATGATTATACTATTTGCCTTATTGCTTTTTGAAGTATGGGTATTTTAGTGCATACTTTGTAGACCTCAAAACCCATTAAGGGTCTCAAAGAAGCTGGCTAGTTAAAAGCCTACTTTGGATGCCTTTTTATTCTTGTAGATTTGGATTATCTAAATTCAACCAATTCTCTGTTTACAAACTCCTCCTAGAGCAGCTATGCGACTTTGTGCCTTTAGACTCTTGGTTTTTCTTTTTTTTCCTTTTTTTTTTTGTTGGTTTTTGTTTTTGTGGTTTTTTTTTTGTTGTTGTTGTTGTTGGTTTTTTTAGTAAGCCACATTTTTATAATTGAAAGAATGAAGGGTCAGTGCATATAAATGACAGACTGATAACCTCATTGACTGGAACAATTATCAGCTGTCATCATCTTGCACAGCAAGTATTATCTCCTGACAAAATGCTGTCTGAAAATGCAGGATCTGGAACCAATGCTCGTCTCTGGATGTGAAGACTATTTATTATGTGTACCAGGAAGCAAGAACATTGTGCCATTGCAATCCCGTACATGACATGGTAGCATAGAAGCCTCTTCACTAAATTATAACTCAAAAGTATGAGTGAGGATTTAGGGAACTGTCTTACAAATGAAGAAGATAATTCAAATCAGGGGATACAAAAACAGATTCGGTGACCACTTACTTGGTTTTTTTCTCTTTTGAGTTTAAAAGTATTTTTCTCATTGTTTGGATATTCACTCTAATTTTGAAATGGGGCTACACTGTTAAATAATAGACCTGAGACTCCACTGTGATTCACTGGCTTACTCAATCAAAAACTTTCAGGGATGTCTTATAAAGTATAGTACTATAATTATTTAAAAGTAGCTTTGGTTGAATTAGGAGGGACCAGACATGATTTCTACTATTCCAGATACTGAAGAGATACAAATTTATTTCTACTGCATGTAAAAGAATCATTAGTGTTATAAGACACCCCCCCCAAAATTGGCTTTAAATCTTTTTAATTTTTTTCCTTTGCTATTATTACAAAGGGAAATTTATATGAGTTTTGAATACCAAAAAGATTCAGAAGCAGCTTAATTTTCAAAAGCACAGAAAAAGAGTCTGGCCTAAGCAAAAGCGGTGATGCACTTGATGAGTGGGAATGACATGATTCTGAATAAGTTTACAAATATACTGTGTTGGTGAAAGATCTACTATCTGCTATTTTGTGAAGTCAAGCAGAGGTTGTATCAGAAACCCTCTGGTACTGTATTGCTAACATGGAAGTTAAAAAAAAAAAAGCCAGTTTGATTCTCTAGTTCATTGAGTGAGAAGGAATATCAACAAGTCTTGGCAACCTAATATAGAAGGAAATTTTGTGAAATGAATACTTCATCATTTCATCAAGAAGTGTCTGAAAAGTGGACTAATGTGAGTTGAATTCTAAGATCAAATAATCAATTATTTTGACCTTTGGTTTGAATTTCATGCCATAGGTTGCTTAGAGCCAGACTTTTAACTATATATGGCTATGTATTTACCGTGGAATTGTAACCAAATTCATTGTTCTCCAAATAAGTGATATGATCTTGTTGATTGTAAAATAACTTTTTTGAACTGATTATAAATTCCCAGTTCATTTTAGCTTGGGAATTACATCATTTGTTTTTTTTAAGTCTAGCTCTATACTGGATAGATAAGCAATATACGTTCAATGTGTTTTCCAAGTGGTTTAAAAATGACATTTTATTTGCCTCCTTATTTTGATGATGCCTTGGGGTTTGAAAAAGAAAAAGAAAAATCTGTGGGTCGGCAGCACTATCTGAATCTCATGATTGTGTTTTGGCCAGTGTAGACTTAGGTTAAGTACAGAGACACTGAAAACTAGGGTGTACCAGGGTCATGAATGTGTAGATCCTGAACTGAAGACTAGAATATGCATTTGTTGGGCTGCACAAGAAAGTATAAATTCACACTGCCTTGTTACAAGGAAGCTTTTGTTTTTAACAAGCACATTATATTATGGTATCAGTGGCTCATAAGAAATTAAACTAATTTAGTATTGTGGCATAGAAGACCAGAATTATTCTTCTTCATTTCCATTTGAAAAGAGAAGATTTTTATTTCTTTAACGATCTTGGGCCTATTAAACCATTTCAGCACACAAATATTACTGGAATGGTAATGCCTAAGAGAAAAGCCATGATAACATGTATGCTGGTCACCGTAATCAGAATGGTACAATTCCCTCTAATAAACTCTCATGCCCTTCATTACATTATCTGGTCTTCTTTATTTCTAGAATGAGTAAATAATAAGAAGGAAATGAACTGACTACAAAGTGTACTTATGTGAGGCAGTCCACTGTGAAAACTTATTTTTCTACTTAAAGTAAAACTACAGCTGTACCTGCAATTCGACTTAAGAACAAGGTAATGAGACTGACCTAGAGACCACACGAATACCAGTCTCACTGCTTCATAGTCACATCTATTATTTTATCTTACTTTTTTTAGTTGAGATTATTTGGACACAAACCTAAAGAACCGGTTTGAAGGATGAATCTACAAAGATAAGACAGCGTGATATGTAGGGTAAGGAAAGACCAGTGGACTTGGGGTCAGGAGACCAGGACTGTCCTGTCTCTCATACTTCATAGCTGCATGACCTTTGTCAAGTCATTTAATATTCTGAGCCTCATTTTCCTCATCTCTAAAAAATGGAAATAATAATATTGTCCTGACCTACCTCACAGGATTGTTGTGAGGAAAGTGCTTTGTAAACTTGAAAGCACTATATCAATGTGAGCTATTATTTATTAATAAACTCATTTTATGTTAGTTTTTAGTTTGAATAAAATGGTTGCTGGAATTTCTTTGGACCTCACCAGTCTTACAGTTAAAAATTCCTATTGCTAATAACTGTAAACAGTACTTCAGATGGTCAAATATCTCCATTTTCTCTGATCTACTTGTTCCAGAACAAAATACATTCATCTTTAAATATTTCTGTTACATTTTTCTGGACTGCATCTGTCCAGTGCCACCACCATTTTCCTTTGTTTATCCCTTCAAAACTCTTGGCATCTGTTACCATTTCTACTCTATTTTTCAAGTGATCAGCTGAATTTGTTCTTGTCTTGTTCTTTGCTCCCCTTTGCTTAATACTGTGTAATTCTTACCTATGAGTGGTCTCCTAACATGTTTTATCTTAGCGGTATTTTCTTCTGTCAGTTCTTGTCATAAACTAGAACTATGTCTACCCATTTAAGAAGGGTTTGTTAAATTTCTTAACAAAAGTGAATATTAAACTATTTCTTTCCACATTTTATCAAGGAAAGCATTCATTAATAAGTACGAAAAACTCACTAGAGAAGGAAATGTTATGGAAGCCTGCTAAACCCAACAGCTAATTATAACTGATAGTTATAATAAATATATAGTAATATATTACATGATATATAAGAATAAATATATATTCTAATAGAATATAATACTAAATATTGTTATAACTAATAACTAAATTACTTGTATAGTTCAGTGAAAAAAGCTCCAAACTTAGAGAGCCCTGACTCTTGAGTTCAGATCCCACTTCTGCCATTTAATGTCTATCCAACCAAGTCACTTAACTTCAGTAGACCTCATTTTCCTCAAATGCAAAAGACTTCCAAGGTCCCTTTCAACTTCAGATCTGTAATCTTAGAAATTATAATAATAAATTGTACTTTCTGCTGAGTATATATTTACCTATGTAAGTAGCCCAAGCACAGCAAATATTTACCATCAGTACTTATGGTAGACATAGTGGACAAACGACATAGGAAGTATGTATAAAATTATTTTATACATATATATTTGTGTCTAATGGTAACCATTTCTATGGGGGGGAGAAAAAAGGAAATTTACAGGATGACTTTGTATTTAAAAGGAATAGCAAGTTGTACACAATTTGCAGTTTCATGTGCAATCATCTTTTTAAATTACACTATGTTATGGAAAATGCTTGTTTTTATTTCGTAAATTAAAAGTAAATACAATTTTAAAAAATACAGCATAGGATCATAGATGGGAAGGTGTAATACTTCCCTCACCAAGTTTTAGGGCTGCCCTAAAGCCATCCTGGAAGGTGCCAGCCACTTGGAGGTCATTTTCTGTTCAGTTTAAAGCAGTAAAACAGACGTCTTCTTACCAAAGAGCATTTTTTTTCCTTTGGGTATACGAGTGTCTGCCAGGTGCAGACTGCTTTTATTACCAGTGACTGTTTATCCTATGAGGATGGAAAGAAGTTGGTATAACTTTAGCCCAGGGATTAAGAATGGCAGGGTAGGTTTTGTTTCCCAAGTGATTTAGCAAAATTCAGATTTTTTGCAAATTAATGCAGTTTATAGGCTTGTAGGGCTAGGCAATGCTGGAAAGGACCTCAACAGGCCTTCTAGTCCAAATCTCTTATTCTGCATATTATTCATTTGAGGTTGAAGATTCAGTGTAAGCACCTAGCAGAGTGGATAGAGTACTGAGCTTGGAATCGGGAGGCTTCATCTCCATAAGTTCAAATCTGGCCTCAGACACTAGTTCTGTGATCCTGGGCAAGTCACTTCACCCTGTTTACCTCAGTTTCCTCTTCTATTAAATAAGCTGGAGAAGGAAATGGCAAGCCACACTAGTATCTTTGCCAAGAAAAACCCCCGAAGAGGGTCACCAAGAGTCAGATATGACTGAAAATTGACCAGTTACGTTACAAAAATAAAATGAACTCATATCCCCAGCTAGATTGTATAAAACCTATTCTGTTAGTGAATTACCTGTCAATTAACCTGTTTTAGTACAGTGCCTCAAATGTGGGTTGTTTTCATATGAGGCAGCATGTTTACATGAATTGAAAGTAGGATCACTGTAATTCTAAGATAAATCTAGGACTTGAAGAGACCTTCAGAGTCATATAACCTCCTTTTACAGGTTAGGAAGCTTGGGTCCAGAGAGTGACTTGTCCAAGGCCATATAGCTGGTAAGGTTCAAAGCTGGGATGTGAACCCAGCTCCTCTGACTGTAAATACAGCAGTCTTTCCTCTGTACCACAAGTACCTTTGTGGGAAGTGATACCTTTTATTCCCTTGAAAAGGAGTCTGTCTCTCATATTTTTAATATGGGTTTTTACTACTTTCCATTTAAAAATTAATACAGTAAAAATTTGACTTTTGGCAGATGTGATAGACCATATGGACATGTTCCACTAGTTAATTCCACTAAACTATAGGTATATTAAAAGTCTGGAAAGTTTTCATTCCTCTGCAAGTGACGAAACAAAACCATGGCAGATTACTTGACATCTGAATATAAAATATATAAAGTACAAGAAAGGAATGCTATGCTAAGGAGGGAATTGCTGTGAACACCTAATCAGTCTTCACTTCTTTGACTTTATGCTGGTTCTTGGCATTATGGATGTTACTGAAGAGATGCTTGTGGAATCTCACACCATGGAGTAACAGGTGGCACACACTGCGTAACCTCAGGTGCTTTGTCTTAGAACTTCCTTGTTCATTTCTGCCTCACCCTAGAGCACCTCTTCAGATCAGCCCAAATTTCCCCCTTTTCTTCAAAGTTCAGCCCAGGTCCCACTCTCATAGCGATTGCACCTGGTGCATTTATGGTATGTAGTATACCATAGACAGCCATAGCCCTTGATTATACTATCTTGTATTTTCTAGTTGTGTCTTATGAATAGAGTGCAGGACTTGGAGTCTGGAAGACCCAAGTTCGAATCCAGCCTTAAACCTGTACTCGCAGTGTTACCCTGGGCAAGTCATTTAACCTTTGTTGGCCTCATTTTCCTCATCTGGAAAATAGGAAGAAGTTGCCAGGGTTGTGAAGCTCAAATAATATTTGTGAAACACTGTATAAATGAGAGCTGTCATCATCATTAGTATCTCTTCAGCAAGATTGAGTACAGGGGCTACAGCTTGTATTTCTCTTGTGTTCCTTCATTGTAGTAAGCCATCTTTTCATTGACTCTTAATTCTCTCTTACCTGCCTGGCCATTCACCTTGATTACTGTCATTCCTGCTCTTAATATGTTAGGAAATACACATGTGATTCTAAACCTTGGCAAAGTACACGCCATCTTCTTGGAATTACTCCCACACCCTAATGTGCAAACATTTGATTTATTGCTATTGTTCTGATTGCCTCCCTCAAGTCCTACTTTAGTACAAAAGGGTTTCCTCTGATTTAGTAAGCAATCTATTCTTTTCATGTATTTGATTCCATTTATTTTTCTGTTCCCTTTGGTATTACTTTTATATGGCTGAAACTCAATTGCAAATAGAAAGCACGCTGTAAAGCTCATCAGGGTCAGCTCCCTTGTTTTCCAGATGAGGAAACTGAAGGCCAGATGACTGAAGTGACTTTCTTCGAGGTCCCTCAGCAAATAAGGGGCAGAGCCTGCATCCAAACCCAGGTGACTCCTAGTACTGTAGTACAACATCATGCCAAATAATTCCTTTCTCAGTTTCTGATAACGGTTTTTATATTAATTAATGTTATGTTAATAATTCACTTTCAAATTCATATAAAAAGTAGGAAACTTTTTAGAAGAGAAACTTCAAGTGTAACAATTCCATGTCTATTTGTAAGGCATAATTTTCTTCTGATTCTTAACTCTGCTAACTTCTCATATCCATAAACCTTAGTACATTGATGACCTATTCCCTTATTGAGAAAATTAATTTTCAGCATGCTGTATTTAATTCTAACCTTTCTAGGGGGACTTCTATGACTTTCCCAGTTGCCATTTTGTGTTCCAGCATATCCGCAGATTCTACAGTTCTTTGTATTCCGGCATGCATGATGCTACTGTTCCTTTCCATTCTTAAAAACTCTTAATAATAACAGTTCGTATTTCTGTAACTCTTTAAAGTTGACAAACTCCTGTTGTGCAACATCTCACTACATTTCCTTTCCGCAGATGAGGCAATAGGCTGAGTGGTTAAGTGATTCACCTACCTTGAGTGATGGGGCAAAGACTTGAATGCAGGTCTGCTGACCCAGCTGGAAGGGGCCTTTGGATTTCAGCTAGGCCAACTCCCACATTTCAGAGATGAGGGAACTGAAACCCAGAGATGGATATGCAAGTGTGGTTTATGACAAAAAAATCTTTTGTTTCAGCTAAGGTTTCTTGGTCTTAATGATTCATCAAGTTAATCCTTTGATGGCTGTGCACATTACAATAATATCTAAATGCCATCACTGGTGGAACAGCACAGCCCATGATGAGATAACTAATTGAAGAGTAGAATTAGACTTTTTGTGAAAGTGTTTATTTAGAGGGGTTTGCACTCCAGTCTGTGAGTTAGAGGCCAAGGCAGCCCGCCCACCCTCACTTCCCCTGACACGGGCCCTTTCTGACTTCATGCATGAAGTCATTTCCTACTTGACCTTAAAAAATGTTTGTATCCTTATCTGAATCCCTTCATTAGTGGGTCTAGCTTCCTTTATTTTTATTTCCACATACAAGTAAAAGAGACTCCTACCCAATCTTGGACTTTTAAAGTATTTTAAAGTTATTATGTTTTTATGCTTCCCTTCCCCCCGAAATCTGAAGGATTGTTCTGTGTACCATGATGGGTTCAGTGCTTCAGTTGAATGGTGGTTAAGACCCTTGAGATTTATAACCTATTGAAGGCCTGTTCATTTTATTTCTAACCCCACCCCCAACAATATGCTGAAAATCTAGAAAACATTAGCCTGAAGCCTGAACTAATAAATAAGAAAGTATTCAGTAAGTCCTTTGTGCCAGGCACTATACTAAACACTGGGCTTACAATCTGACGAGGGAGCTAACAAGGCAATACACACACGAGTTAACTCTATAGCACCAATAATGCAAGGGTGATGGAAGAGTGGATATAGTCCCGGACAAGGAGTCAGAAGGTGGGAATTTTCATTCCAACTCTGACCCTACCATTTTTCTTTTATATAAGGGAAGTACCTTGGAATCTCTGAGCCTACTTTCTCATTGGTAAGGTATGAATAATACTACCTGTACTGAGTTGTTGAATTCCAATAAGAATAAATAAAAGCACTTTGGACATTATGAGATACTATGTTTTGGAAGCGATTATCCTCCTGTGTCTTCAGCTCTTTAGGGGAGATGAGAACCAAGGGAGAAATGGGTAGCCACTCACTGTTATACAGGTGAGAAGCAGACTAGAGACAGAGTTGCCAATGTGTTGGCTACCTAGGTCCCTTAGACCCTTTGAGATGGATTTTTTTACTCAGGTTTCTTTAATTTTCCATATTTAGTTGGCTTGCTGACCCCAAACTTTGTTGACATTGTTCAAAAGTAAACCAAAATTCATTGAAAAGGTTTTTTTCCTTCACATTTGAATCAAATGTAGAATAAACTTTACTTACAGGAATATCATGCCAGGACTTTATCAAATTATATTTATTTATTAACTTTGTTAGTATCCTACTTTACTAATTACCAGATACTAAACTATGATGTTTGCTTCAACAATTTAGAGGGTGAGACTAACCTTCTTGGAATTTGTGACCCTAAGAATGAAATATTAATTTTTTAATAGCTACATAATTTCTAAATAGAGATTGCAAGGGTTTTCTTTTTTCAAATACCCCTTATCAGCAGGAAACACATGCAGCTGACAGGTTCTGATTCAAGGCAACTAGATAGCCTTTTTTTTTCCCCATTGGATTTTGGCTGGCATTTGGCATCTTACCTTTTATGTTTTGATTTTATTGATTCCTTTTTATTGTTATATTTATTTACAAATACCTCTCTCCTCCCTTTCCTACTCTGGGAGCCACTCCTTATGGCAAGATTACAAAATTGGGAGTGGGTGAAGACAATTCAGTAAAATCATCCAACACATTGATTTATGTGTGACAGAATATGCAATATTCCACACACATTTTCCCCATCTCTGCAATTAAAGAATGGAACTAACTCTTCTTGGAGGAGAGGCTTGGTCATTATATAGCATTCAGCTTGATTTTATTGTATTTTCTGATTACATTTTGATCATTGTGTCTTTTGGGTTGGGGGGGGTTGTTTTGGTTGTAGATCATATATGTTTTTCCTGTGTTTCTTCATATTCAGCCCTTAGTGCAATGTAGTTATATTCCACTATATTAGTAGTTTATCTATTCATCCCCCAATTAATGAACAACTTTGTTGCCATTTCTTTGCTACTCAAAAAAGTGCTTTGGCATCAATTTTAAATTGGATTTAATCAAATTTAAATTGGATCAGTGTGGGCCAATTCATTTTCTACCTATAAAGGGGATGTTCTCTAGATTATGGTAGATCTGCTTTTCTTAGATAAATTCCAATTCATCTTGTTTTTCTCTGTGTTATTTTGTGAGTGACAGACTTCTTAAAGTGATGTTGGTGTTTTCAAAAACCTGGAAAAATTAGCACTAATCATTTATTCCTGTCTTCTATCTCCAAGAATATGTTAGTGGTGTCAGTCTAACCTCAGGGGATGTGGAAATCTTAAAGCCAAGTTTGTGCCAAGAAAATGGATGATGGCAGGCAATAAAAACAGTAAGCGTCTGCTATAGGCCAGGCACTGCTAAGCATTGGGGCAATGCAGATGAAAAAACAAAGACAGTCTCTGCCTTTAAGGAGCTTACAGTCTGATGGAGGAATATCTTCTGTGATGAGAAAAAGCAGCTGCTTCTAGCATAAATGATTCATTATTCTGGGCTAATAAACTATATTGGCTGAATTTATGTTGTCAAAAAGAATTGTGGAATTTTTTACATCTAAATAATATTTCCCCTAAACATTTGTAAACTTTTTTTTTTTTTGCAGGGGAGGGGTCTGGATTTTTAATTTCATTGGTATAGGGAATTTCCAGTGAGGAAGCTCATTCTACAAGTTCAGGTTTGTGATTTATACAATTTATAATCTTAATTTCCTGGCTAAATAAACTTCCAGGGCAATAAATTTAATATGTGTTAGAGGCAGGATTTGAACCTGGGTTTTCCTGACTCAAGCTGGTTATCCACTATGTCAGGATACCTGCTCAGCAGCTAATTTAATCTACTGTAATAACCGATCCTAACTAAGGTATCTTTAAACTGGTTCATTAATTTCTGCCCCCCCGAACTCACTACCCTCACCCAAATTTAGGCTCTCATTAACTTTCCTGTAATATTGTAATAGTTTCCTAACTCTTTATTTGCCTCTGACCTAGCTTTCACTTGCTCCTCAAATTTCTCAGCACTTTATCTGGATTTCTCTTTGTAGTTTATTAATTTGTCTATTTGTCTTCCTTATACATTAGAGAAGGAAGGAGCCACCAAGGTCATTCAGTCTATCTCATCCTTGAGGAACATTCTCCCTTTCCCTCTACCATATCTCTGACAGGTGATCAATGTTCAATAAAAGACCTCCCTTCTGCAACCAGGGGACTGACCACTTCTTGAGATAGCTCATTGCACTTGGACAGCTCCAAATGTTAGACAGTTTGTCCTTACACCAAACATAAGTGGTCTTCTCTGCAATTGCTTTCTGAGCGCAAGTAGAACAGAGTTGAAAGCTACTTCAGTATATGATGTCCCTTCAGATGCTTGACAACTCCTGTCATGTCTTTCTGCACTCCTTGCCCACTCCCCAAAATCTTCTATAGTCTTTCCCTTATAATAGACTCTCTGATTCTCTGCCCCTTCTGTTTCTGAATCTCAGCATTCATGTTGTCATTATTCTCCCTCCATCCCTCACTGATCCTTTGTTTGGGGCTATCAAGAGGCATATTCAATTGTATTCAACAAATATTCATTGAGCACTGGCATAAGTTTTCCAGAGTTTGAGTTGCAATATTGAATACCATGTGTGATAGCTTGCCTGTATTCACAATTTTCTGTCTACAAGGCTTCAATCCCAGTTCTACTGCTTAATATCCATATGATACTAGACAAGGAACTTTCTGTACCTTAGTTTCATCTTTAAAATAGGAATATTAATACTTGTACTATGTAACTCACAGGGTCATTGAGAGGAAAGCATTTGATAAATTGTAAAACACTATAGCAGTGGGAGGAGCACTAGGTTGGGAATCAGGAAGATTCATGTTCATGAATTCAGATCTAGCCTCAGATACTTACTAGCTGTGTGACCTTGGGCAAGTCACTTAACCCTGTTTGCCTCAATTTCCTCATCTGTAAAGTGAGCTGGAGAAGGAAATGGTAGACCACTCCAGGATCTTTGCCAAGAAAATCCCAAATGGGGTCATGGAGAGTCAGACATAACTGAAAAAAAAAAACACTGAATAACAAAAGCACTATGTATGAGTTATTATAATTTCTACCTGGAAAACACTTAAATTTGCTCTTTTGGCACTTCCTAGAACTTTCATACTTGAAACCTCTCAAAAGGAGGAACAGGTTTTTCTGGTTCTGATCTTTCCCTCCTCCATCTTTCATGTTGTTGCCAGACTAATCTTCCTTACACATGAATCTCTCATGTTACTCTTCTCAAAATTCTTCCAAGGTCCCCTATTGCCCGACAAGTAAAGTTTGAACTGCTTTGCTTGACATTCAAGGCCACCACAGGCCTGACCACACTCTGCCACCACTTTCTCTTTCTAGTCTTAACTACTCTTTTTCAAGTGCTCTGGGTACCTGCTAAACACACCTACTTGCTCTTCTTCATAACTGGGTGCCCTTGCTCATGCTGTACTCTGAATCTGGAATGTTCTCTCCTCCCTCCACCAATCCTAGCCTTTTGAAATCCTTTGTTGTTGTTAAGTTTGTTTAGTCATTTCTGACTCTCTGTGACCTCCTTAGGAGCTTGATTGTCAGAGATACTGGACTGCTGTGCCATTTCCTTCTCCAGCTCATTTTATAGATGAGGAAACTGAGGCAAACAGGGTTAAGTGACTTGCTCAGGGTCACACAGCTAGTAAATGTCTGAGGCCAGATTTGAACTCAAAAAGTATTCCTGATTCCAGGTCTCACACTCTATCCACTTTGCTACCTAGCTACCCCTTTGACATCCTAATCAGCATTAAATGTCAACTCTTCCATGAAATGCTTCCCTGATTCCGTTGGCCAATAATGACTTTTCCCCAGCTTGTAGCCAACTTTCTGCTTCTGGACCTCACCTGGCTCTTTGTTTAGACTTCACTTATCAGAGTCAAAGATTTATTCAGTGTGGCGAATTCCTCCTCCCCAGAAGATAGAATCTGATCAAAGGTTCAGAGAGGTTAAGTGACTTGTCTGGAGTCACACAGTTAAGTATCAGGGGTGGAATTTGGATTTAAGTCTCCGTGACCTCAAGCCTAATACTCCCTTCACTGCATCACACAGCCTAGCTGCTCACATAGTTATCCCAAAGCTCTGCTAGATTTCTTCAATGTGTTGCATGTTAAAGATGCTGACACTTAAAGTGTAAGGATTTTCAAAAGGCTTTACATGTTTTCTTATTTGGACCTCGAGACAGTCCTGTGAGGTAGTTAATTTAGGTATTATCCTGCCTTTCTAAATAAGGAAGCTGCAGTCAAAGAGGTCAAGGGACTTGTCTATGATTACACATATTACACAATTAGGGCAGTTAGATGGCATAGTGAATAGAGCTCTGGGCCTGGAGTCAGGAAGACTCCCCTCACTGGTTCAAATCTGGCCTCAGACAGAGGATGAGCTGGAGAAAGAAGGCGAACCACTCCAGTATCTTTGCCAGGAAAGCCCCAAATGGGAATGACTGAAGAGTCAGACATGACTGAAAATGACCTGAACAATAGTGATTACATAGCTGGCAAATGTTGAAAGTAAAGAAGTATTTGAAAACATACCTTTCTGACCCTTTAGACTTATTTGCTATGCAACAATCCATATGATGTCATCATGATTAATATGTTTGTTTGAATTTATTTGCCTTGAATCAAAATCTATGAATAAATAAACACATTTCAAGTATTAGGTGCCTAGAACGGAGTTCTACATAGATGATGAAAATAGCAGAAATGAATATGCTTTAAATTCTGACCAGTGCCGAGTTCCTGGAACATAGTAGGTGCTCAATAAATGCTTGTTTTTTGTTTTGTTATTTGCCTTTTAGAGGGTAATTGGGGTTAAGTGTCTTGCCCAAGCTCACTGAATATATGCTTGTTGACTATTTGTTGTCACCCCTTTCTAGCAGCCCCCCATCTTTGGCTTTTCAGTGCATATCTATTAACCTTTTTTTGGTGAGCCCTTATTATTGTATTAATAAGTTAGATTAACCATTAAAATGAACCACACACAGAATTAAAGATTGAAAGGACTGTTAAGATTACATACTTCTGCCTATCTCATTTTATAAAGGAGGAAACTGTCTCAGAGAAATGAAATGACTTAGCCAAAGTAATATAGCTAGTAATGACAGTTTCCATTTTTTTTTTTTTTGAGTCAATCAGGTTTAAGTGACTTATGTAGCTACTATAATTAGTAAGTGTCGAAAGCCAGATTTGAACTCGGGTCCTCCTGACTCCAGGACTGGTGCTCTATCCTCTGGGCCACCTAGCTTCCCCATGACAGTTTCAATTCAAACTCAGTTTCTCTGACTCCAAATCCAAATCCAAAAACTACTTTGGTTTGAAGTAGATCTGTGGTCTGATGGATGTGAATATATCACAACATTGGAAATTGCAGCCTGCCCTTGACTTCTCATCCTGTAACTATTCTCTATGTTCTCCAACAAGTCTTCCACAGGGCATCTACCCAGCAATCTGTGGCCTTCCTCCTGATGGGTGGGGAAACTGCAGCCACATGTGGCCTTCTAGGTCATTGGGTATGGTCTTTTGACGGAGTCTAAGTTTTACAGAACAAATCCTTTAATTAAGGGTATTTGTTCTTTGAAGTTTGGATTCTGCCAAAGGGCCGCACTTGAGGACCTAGAGGGCCACATATGGCCTCGAGAACACAGATTCCTCAGGCCTCTTGGATCTTTTGATATTTCATGTGTTGTCCATCTGTTGTCTACCACCCTTATTTTGTGACTGGTCCACTTCTTCTGGTTGTACATCTTTTTAATGATATCTTTTACACTATTTTTGGTGTATAGTTTGTTGTTAGTAACATCTTTTTGCCTCTTTCATACCAGTTATAGAATTTCCATTGCCATTTGGGTGACCCCAACTTTAGTTCTTCAGAGACTTTGACTCTTTTGTCTTGCAGCCATACAATATCACCCAAAGCATTTAAAGGATGGGCTTTTGTTTCAGGGAAAAAGGTTGGGGTTAGTAAGGAGCACTGGGCACTTTTTCTAAGACAGTCCAACCTAGTCTCAACCTCTTCAGTTCTGAGCTTGGTTCCTGCTCTACCTGTATTGTCTTTCTAAGATATATGTACTTAATGTGACATCTTTTATTTCCTGCTCAAACACCTATGTATAATGACCTGGTCAATAGCCATCCTTAATCCACTTGTTTTTTCCTTTGTGAATAGTGAGGGGAAAATGTCAATATTATTTAAGAGACTCTGTAAAATACCAGGACTTGATGGAGTCAGCCCAGGGTTATTCCCAAATGGGAACACTGGAAGACTTCAAAATCTATAGGGAATTCCTCATTTATTTACATTCTGTCCTAGACATTCACCATGACTGGCAAACATGTCTCTCTTGATTGTGTCTTACCTAATATTAAACAGTCATTGAACAAAGGTGTCTCTGTCATGCCTTTCAAAGACTCTTGCATGGCTTTAATATGCATGGAAGACACTCTGTGGCAGAGTCTTTAACATGACATTTGCTGTACCTATTAAAATACTTTTGAATAGTCAACAAATAGTAAATACAGTAGGATGTTGTATTTTCTGGGTCCTTTGGTTGATTGTATCACTGGAAAGTTTGATAAAAATAATGTCGAAGTCTCTCCTTATATCTTTATCATACCTTTAATACATATGGAAAGTATTCTCATAAAGATTTTTTAAAGATAAGGATGTTGACTTTTGATTTTTCTTCATTGTCTTTTGTCAGTAGTAATAAGATCCTCCATTATTATGACGGACACTTTTAGTGACTGTGCCTCTCCCTGTTTTATGCCCCACCTGATGTTAATTAGAAGGACTTTGAACAGGATCATTTATATTATCTTTCAAAGAATTTTGAACAATTTCAACATAGAAAGGAAAGGTACATTATTGGAAGAGAGCGTTTAAGGTGGTGTTTTGATTTATCAAATAAAATGCCTTTTTCCCTCTTCATAGTCAAGGAGCACTTGTGAGAGCTCGAATCCTCTACATTATCATTTGGTCAGCTGTGAGATGGCAAAGATAGAGTACCACAGTGTATAATATTGCTTGAGAAAGACTTCCTGTTTCCTTCCGTTACTCTTATTGAGGATACCCTTTGCATGTAGATGGGGCTTGTAAAGACTTTATATAGATGGGAAAGCAGGCATACAGAATGCAATTTGTTGATGTTCTCTGTCTCTCTGGTATTTATAAAGTTCAAGATCTTTTTTCTGTAACTTAGTATCTTCCTGCCCTTTGGATTCCTTGTAAATCAGTCCCTCAGTGCTCTCACCTCCAGAAGAGAGTGCCTCTATATTTGCACTTAGCACAGTGCCAGGCAAATAGTAAGTGCTTAATAAATATTTGTTGACAGAATGATTTGATTGACTTGCTTCAGTCTGGCAAATGAATGTCACCAGTGTAAGCAACTGAGACGCATAAGGTGATTGTGGGCAAGCTGCAAAATGTAACCAATGAGGATATTCAAGGAAGACTAGGAATACAAAAATGTCATCAGGGGAATGTATGGAAGGAAGAGAGGATGGGCTGGTCAAGGTGAAAGCTTGAGAACTCCTCTGGTATCCTCAGGAGATGAAAATGACCTCCCTTCTCCCTTCCCATTCACTTTTCAGCCCTTTGCAGTCTGGTTTCTCAACTCACCACTCAACTAACTGAAACTGTTTTCTCCAAGGTTACCAACAATTTCCCAGTTTCAAATCCAATGACTTCTTCTTAGTCTTCATCTTTCTTGACTGCCCTGTGGCTTTTGATACTGATGACCTCCTTCTCCTCCTAAAGACTCCTCCCTGGGTTTTCATGACTCTATGATCACCTACTTGGCTGTCTAATTATTCCTTCTCAATCTTTCTCTCACAATCAACTGGATTCCACTTCTCCTCTGTCCTGAGTCCTTTTCCTTCTCTACATTTTCTCTCTTGGAACCATCAGCTCCCACGGGCCCAATTATCATCTCAATGCAGATGACCCCCCAATTATATATCCAGTCATTGTCTGTCTTCTGAGGTGCAAGACCTCATTATCTGCTGGACATCTTAGGCATATCAAAATAGTAAAATCAAACCATGCTCAAAATAATTCACCATCTCCTCCCAAGAAACCCATTCCTCTTCCCAACTTTACTATTCTTGCCTATTTATTCTCCTTTCCCCTTCTTCTCCAACCAGTGGCCAAATCCTGTCACTTCTACCTCCACAATAATCTCTCACATTTGTCCCTTCTCACTACTATACGGACATGACCAAAGTTCAAGTCCTCATAACCTCTCTCCTAGATTATTACTTGTTGTTGGTCACTCATTTCAGTTGTGTCCAACTCTTTATAACCCCATTTGGAGTTTTCTCAGCAAAGATACTGGAGTGGTTTGCCATTTCCTTCTTTGGTTCATTTTATAGATGAGGAAACTGAGGCAGTGTCAAGTGATACAAAGGTCATATAGTTAGTAAGTATCTGAGACCAGATTTGAACTCAGGTCCTCCTGACTCAGCACTCTATCCACTGTGCCACCTAGCTGCCCTCCGATTATTGCATTTGCCTTTTATTTGGTCTTTGTATCTGTCCTCCCCTCTTTTCAATCCATCTTCTATACAGCTGTCATATTGAGATTCTTAAGAAATAGAACTGTGTACTTCCCTTTTAAAGATAAATGAATGATTATTTCTTAGTGGTTATCATGAGCTAAGCATTAGAGATACAAATAGCAAAGCAGAATAGTCACTACCTTCAAGGAGCTCACATTCCTATAGTAAGTGGGAGATGCAGTTGCAGGGTGGATGGCAAAGCCTGATGTTCCTTAGGGCTCAGGATGAATGGCAAGGTCCAAAGGACTGGAGAACACAGTAAAGGGGCAGATGGCAATTCCTGGAACCCTGAAAGGTTCAGTGGCAGGGCTTGTGGCCAGACTTGGAGCTCTTCCCTTTGTCCACCAGAGAGTGGACATCACTTGGGACTTGAAGAGGAAGAAGGGCTCCTTTCCTTGGGGCTTTGTTCCTGCTAGTTATAGCCCAGAGCCTAATGCAGCTCCAGCCCCACTGTTCCTCTGCCCCATAGTAGCTCTTTTGTTGGGTTTTAAAGTTTTCTC
Source organism: Gymnobelideus leadbeateri (assembly GCA_011680675.1). Classification (NCBI taxonomy): domain Eukaryota; kingdom Metazoa; phylum Chordata; class Mammalia; order Diprotodontia; family Petauridae; genus Gymnobelideus; species Gymnobelideus leadbeateri. The sequence continues at coordinate 11,330 of WOXC01010427.1, read as the reverse complement.
TTTTCTTTTAGTTTCTTTAAACTCTTTTCTTTCTCTCAGTGGAAAAAAAATGTATAAAATGCAGTAATGTATCGAGAAGCAAAAGGCTACAAGGGAGAAAAAACAAATGGGGGATTTCCAAGGTACAGCCTTTTAGGGCCTGCCCTGGTAGCTGCCAGAATTGAGCGTTTGTGTTTTGGGCAAAGCTAGTTTTAAAATTATGAATACAGTCACATGTCTGCAAGGGAAGAGGAGGTGTTTCAACACCAGACTTCTTTGTCAGGTACTTAGCAGGGGATAAAAATAACAAGGGAAGAATAGAGATGAATTGTAAATCCTTGGTTCCTTCTCTGCTTTGCTTCAGCTAAGAGTCCATCCTCTTACTCCTTAGAAGTGGATTGTAGCTCCCCAGTCTTACTCATATTTCTCTCTCTTTGGCTGTCCTCCCTTGTGAACCTCATGCATATTGGCAGCCTAGCTGGTACTTCCCAATACTCAGGTCACTGAGGAGTCCTGAGAATGGTGCTTCCTCCCAGCAGGGCTTGGCTTAGCTCTAAGAAGGCTGTATCTGAAGGCTTTTTCTCAGAGGATTTGGTCATTGACATAGCAATAGACTGTAATCAAGATCAATAATCACTTTCTGGGACTAGAATCCCATTGAAGTATGTTTAAAGAAAGCTAATTCAGGATGGAGGGAAGTGCTTTGTCCTATGAAGGTAAAAGGAGGTTATTAGGATTTGTGTCATGCATTTGTTCATTCTTCCCTTCTCTCCCAGTGACTAGTACAGTGCTGGTAGGGAGTAAACACCTAAGGAAGCCAAAGTATTTCCCTTTAATTGCAGCATTTTCTGAATTTGTTGCATTGATAGCAACTTTTTTCAAACAAGACTTAAGAGGATTATCAGAGTTTAGGTTTTAAGGATTTTAAAGAAGAAACTTGCCTAGAGCTTTCATTGAAATACCTCCTGATTTTTATCTTGTAGTCTTTTTCTTGTTTTCCAAATCTATCAGTGGAGGATTTTGTTGTTACTACCATCCTTATGAAAGTAATTGTGGTTGAGAATAGCCCAAAAGGCCACAGAGAGGTATCTGCTGGGTCTGAGTAGACTGCAACACATTAGAAATGAGGGACTGCACAAAAGTGGAATAAAAGACGTTATCAGAGGAATGTAGGACTAGATAACTAGATGTCAGGTCACAAGTGAAAAATAACAGATAACTGAATGGACTTCCCATGTGCAGCACTGGTGCCATCCTTCTGGTGGATCTATAGAGTACCATGGCAGGAAGTAGCATAGGATCAACAGGCATGGAGGAGTCAGGAGGATCTGAATCCCGCCTCAGACACTTAACACTTACTAACTGTGTGACCCCGGGGAAGTCACTTAACCCCAATTGCCCTGCCTTTCCCCCTCCAAAAAAAAAAAGAGGAGTATCTTACATTTGTGAGATCACAGACTGGCTGCAGGATTGTGCAGAAAGCTTAAAATTCTTTACTTCTTAAAGAGAGATAATAGCACCACCAGTTCCCCATCCAGGAAAGGTGCTCAAAGCATCTAAATCCCATCACCAAGAGTTGAACATTTCAGAAATATGACAGCCTAATAGTTATTAAAAAAAACAAAACTTACTCACTCTTATGTTCTTAGAGCAGCACTGTTCCTCTCTTCAGTTCTTTAACGAATTCTAGTCCATTGTGTTCTTGACTTTAAACTGTAACAATTAAAAAGGTTTGGGAGACGTGGTTTCTGGATTAATAAAGCCAGCAGGTTATTAATAAAAGGATGATCATTTGGCCATCTTTCTTAGACCAAAGATCCCTAATGGTGGCGGGGGGGGGGGGATCACAGTTTATATGGCCTTGGAAGAGGAGGTGTTCCTGAGGGATGGCTAATCACCTCTGATTAGTTGGGAGGTGGGCTATCTTGGGTTACTTGACTTAGATCACTCAAATCTTGGTCAAAAAAAGATATCAATTTCCCTTGATAATAGAGAGAATGAACATTTTCCAAGAACTGAGAGAACAATGAGCAGGAATATACCTATTAGCCCAAATTTAGAATTTCTTTTAATGTCTGATTAGATCTTGGCTTGGGTAAATCTTTGAGATTTCTGGCTAATTTCTGGATGAGGATGTAGAAAAGTGGAAAAACTTTGGTCCTAATACAATAATTAGTTATTAAATGTAAGAGAAACATTCATTTCTCACACACCCTTATGTTCAGTTCCATGTTTCAGCTCTTCAGCCCTTTATGTGATTTCCTTCTCCATGTAGGATACTTCTCTAGGACACATGGAGAAAAAAAATTTTCAGATGGATGACTCCTGAGTTAAGCAAATCTGATTTCCTTTCTCTTTTTCTTCCTATGTGAAGTAAGTCAGAATGGATTTATTAAACCTTACTCAGCTACTAAATGGGCATTACCTCAAAGTGAGACCTATTAAGTATCTAAGTAGATATACCCAGAAAAATACTTTGCCCTTCTTACCATTGAGAACCTAAATGTGTGAAGAAGTAATATATAAAGGAGGGCAGAGGTTCTCCAGTGAGTCACTCATCAGAAGTCTTGATTTCTTCCTTACTCTTTATCTTTTCCTCACTCAGAATCCATAGGGAAGTTATTGTGTGCTCTTCCACCCCCCACTCAGTGACTTGAACATTATTTCTCTGTTTCTCCACAAAGCAGGTGGTGAGGTGCCTTGGTTCAGTATTTGGTGAGCTAATGGACAACAGCCTATGGAAAGGGAAAGCTATCAAAAGATACAGATGCATAGGACTCTAAAAACTAAATGGATGAAATAGATAGTATTTTTTTTTAAAGTGGCAAGATCCTATAAGAATAGTTCCAGAAGCACTGAAGCTCAGAATTGGTAAGGCTGGTGATGATAGGTGCTAAATAAAACAAAAGGGGGCATTTTTAGTTATTTGGGAGAAAAGACTAACACAACGGCTGAGGCTTGATGGTAACAGACTACAGAGAGAAGACAGAGGTACTCAACTCTGTTGTTTCTTAAAATCTTCAGATTAGGAAGGTATAGACCTTCATAGACCTAGGGGGGAGTTTGAAGACCTCCCCTGCTGTGAAGTAAACTCTGCCCCCTAATAGACTAAATGTAGTCACATGGAGCCTGTGGGGGGAGGAGTTTGCAGAAGGGAAGCAGAGCCCCTAGGAAGCTGGTCAGAGCTAGCCAGACATTGGGGGAGAGAGGAGCTCAGGCAAGGAGATAGAGAGGTTTCTGAGTAGATATTGATCTTGTACTGGTTTGTAAAAAGGCTGAAGGATGCTGTGGCTCTTAAAGTTATTATGGCTTCTGAATATCTTTGGTACTATGATGGAATCCACTTACTGGTTTTGCAATTGGGCTTTCTGGTGTCTAAATAAATGCTTTAGTTCTACCTTCTACCTGGAGAGTCTGGTATATTTTGCAGTTATATCATGCTATATTTATACTCATGGTCTTTATCATGATCATGGGCACTATAAATATCTTATTGGTGCTACAGGACAAAACAGGAAATTAACAGGGAATTGAAACCCAAGGTAGAACGTTAAAAGAGCACTAAGCTCTTGTCATTGAATTTGTTACCAGATTTGATTGAACTTTGGCTCTGCCAATGTTAGAGGACCTAGTTCAAATCCTGCCTCTGATACGTATACTATTCATGTGACTTAGCTTCTTTGGGTCTCGGTTTTCTTATCTGTAGTACCAAAGGTCATACTAGATGGGGTGACTCCTGAGCTCGCTTTCAGCTCTAGGTCTGTGTTTCTATTGGATGAAAAGAAACATAAAGTAACTAAACAAAACAGCACTACTTTATAGGAAGTCATCCCAAGATAGAGTCTCATATGGAGAAAAAGAATCTCAGTATCTGATCTTGTCCTGAGAAAGAATTATGGAATGTTGGAGCTGCAAGGAACTTTAAAGATCCATCTCTTCCATTTTATATATGAGGAAAATGGACCTCAAGAGGTAAATTGACTTGCCTCAGGTTACCCAGCTGCCATACAGAGGCAGAGAAAAGTGCTGAGTTTGGTCCCTGGCTTCCATCTATGCACCATGATACTTTCTTTTATCTAAATGTAAAATTTTTTTCCCCTTGAAGAAAATGCAGATTCTGAAGAAGTGCCAAGTAAGATGTGTATTCTTTAAGAGTAAAGTGCATTGTTTTTTGTCTACCTTAGAGACATCTAACAATTTGTCAGGGAATACTCATTGTTGGTCAACAGGCTTGGGTGAACCTAAACAGTCTAGTTGTAGTCCCATTGGCAAATGACATATTAGAATTTCCCCTAGGAGGTTTTCTGTGTGAAGGGACCCGAGGAAAATTTTTATAGGAAGTATAAGAAAGAGTTAATAAAATAAAAATACATTTAGAGAACAGCTTTGTACATGCTAGCCTCATACAGTGCCATTTCTTCTCATGCCACCTGAGTTTATAATCATAGGGAGGTATGTTCTGGGAGGCCTTTAAAAATACAAATAGATATAGTTGGCAAATTTATTTTCTATTAAGTAGAACTGTTCCCATTCCTTTTTGTTATTAAATTTATTCTTCAGTTTTGATGGATAACTTTGTAATTCTTTAGCCTCTGGGATACAAGTGGTCTAAGTCAAACTCTATCTTCTCCATTTAACATTTATAAAATTACTTTTTTTCTCCTCACTTGTACTCAAAAGGCTAAGCACATTTTAAAGGAAAACGTATCTAGAAAGATGCCAGAGTAGTTCTTTTGTGTCTGCTGGGGACTGTTTGGAAGTAACTACATCAGCCCCCCAAATTACAAGGGGAAACTGGCTTTCCTTTGTTCTTGGAAATGGTACGCTAAATATCATGGACAAATCAGTTCCTCATGTCTGTCTTGGGATCTTCGCTGGAGAAGAGGGTTTCTTTTTTTTTTTTTGCTTTTTTTTTTGGAGGGCAATTGGGGCTAAGTAACTTGCCCAAGGTCACACAGCTAGGTTTTTTTTGTTTTGTTTTGTTTTTGCTGTGCGTAAAGTGTCTGAGGTCGGATTCAAACTAAGGTCCTTCTGACTCCAGGGCAGAAGCTCTACTCACTGCGCCACCTAGCCGCCCCGAGGGTTTCTTTTTTACTATGACTTATAGGATTTTGATCTTTCTTTATTGGGGGAAACTCTAAGGTCAATCAGCTAATCAGCAAACCAGGATCTTCGACTCCAAGAGCCTTAGAAATGGTATCACCCAAACCACCAGACCTGTTCTCAACTCTGCCTTTGAAGCCATTGTTGAAGGAGAAATCCTTGTGGAGAAGGGACCTAACTTCCTTATAACTGCCAGTAATAGTCCTAGAAGCCCTGGGAGTAGCCACACCTCCCTCACCCAGCCTGCTTCCAGCCCAACTCTCACAGCTACCATCTGTGAGCCGGCTCTTAAGGAGCCCCAAACTAAAGTTGTTATCTTTCCCCCTAAACCCTCCCAAGCTCCATACTATCTTCCTAGTCCCCCAGGCTCAGACTGTCTAGGTGTTACCCTCCACTCCTCACTAGCTCTCACTCACACAGATCCAGTGTCTTGCCAAGACCTGTCGATTTAATCTTTGAAACATCCCTCTAATGCTCCCCCTCTTCTCTCTGCTGTTGCTACCACCCTGGGGCAGGCCCTTATCACTGCACACCTGGATTATTGCTGTAGCCTGCCAGTGGGTCTGCTGCCTCAAGTCTCTCCCCATTCCAATTCATCCTCCATTCATTCAGCCATCAAAATGATTTTCCTAAAGCAGATCTCTCTCTCTCTCTCTCTCTCTCTCTCTCTCTCTCTCTCTCTCTCTCTCTCTCTACTCTCTCTTCCCTCCTTCCCCTCTCTTCTCTTTCTTCTCTTCCTCCTCTCCTCCTCTCCTCTCCTCTCCTCTCCTCTCCTCTCCTCTCCTCTCCTCTCCTCTCCTCTCCTCTCCTCTCCTCTCCTCTCCTCTCCTCTCCTCTCCTCTCCTCTCCTCTCCTCTTCTCTCTCTCTCTCTCTCTCTCTCTCTCTCTCTCTCTCTCTCTCTCTCTCTCTCTCTCTCTCTCTCTCACACACACACACTCTTCAGTAGTTCTCTATCACCTCCAGGATCAAATACAAAATCTCTGTTCCAGTATTCAATGCTTTTCATAACCTAGCCCCTCCTACCTTTCCAATCTTCTTACATCTTACTCTCTTTCTCACACTATTTGATGCAGTGACACTGGCCTCCCTGCTGATAATCCCAAATCAGACCATCCATCCATCCATCTGCTCCAAGCACTTTCTTTGGCTGTCCTCCATGCTTGGAATCCTCTCCCTCTGCATCTCTACCTGCCAGCTTCCTTGACTTCCTTCAAGTTCCAACTAAAATCCGCTACAGGAAGCCTTTTGCAATCTCTCTTCTTTCTAGTGCCTTCCCTCTGTTAATTATTGCCTATTTATCCTATATATAACTTCTTTGTATATATTTGTTTGCTTGTTGTCTCCCCAATTAGATGGTGTGCTCTTTGAGGGCAGGGATTATCATTTGTCTCTTTGTATCTCCAGTGCTTAGCAAGTTTCTGGCCTGTAGTAGGTACTTAATAAATGTTTATTGACTGCAAAGAGGAGAGCCATCCCCACCAACTGATTCCTACAGAGTAGGTAAACCAATCTAACTGTGTCTGCAAAGCATCCTGAGGGAGAGACAAGAAGCAGGAGGTGGCAAATAAATTGTCTCCTTGACCACTGTTCCCCCTCAGAACTCAATGAAGACAGCCCAGGACCTTGAATCCAAGAGCTTTGGGCATAGCAATGTTTCTAGTCCAGGGGCCTCAGGAATGAACCTGGGAAGCAGCCCCCAAGGACATGCAACCTGATAGCTACTACACTCACAGCCACTGAAAACCCAGAAAAGAAAGGAACTTAGCACCTAAATCCTTGGCACTTTCAAAAAGCATCAGAAAGTGACATGATTTTATCAGTGGAAATGACATTAGTGAAGAAACATTAGCATCTGCTTTTCTGGTGCACCCTAGGGACCATGGCACCTTTCTATCTGACTTGAAACTCAAACCTGCCACATATATGGTCTCTCCATCCAAACATGAGCTCCTTGAGAACAGGAATCATCTTACTTTTCTGTCTTCATCTTCAATGCTTAGTGCAATGTTCTACAAATAGCAAGCACTTAAATACTTCTTAAAAATTCATTTATTCAAGTACTTTGATAGCATATCTTGCATATAGCCACTGTGTTTTGTGTGCCTAAGAAATACAAAATTAGTTGTTACCTTCAAGGAATTTACCATATATTTTCATAGACTGAGAGGATGTTAGAGGTGAAAAAGATCCTACAGATCAACTAGTCCAATTCATTCATTTTACAGATGAGAAAACTGAGGCTCAGAGAGGTTTAGTGACTGCTCAAAGCAGCCCAGCCAATTGTCCAGTGGCCAAGCCAAGACTTGCATCCAGGTCTCTTGGCTCCTAGGAGTCAAGTGGAGATAGGCCAGGACCCTTATCCCAGGAAGCATGAGAATAGTATCCCTCTGACCATTGAACCTGCTTCCATCTCTATCTTTGAAGCCATCGATGAAGGAGGTCATTAGGAAGATGGGACCCACCTTCCTCACAAGCACCAGCAACAACTGTAGACCAACAGTCACCAAAAAGCTGCTAAGCTCAGGATCTCTGGGAGTGGAAGCACCTCCCTCACCTAGCTTGCTTCCAGTGCAGCCTTCCCAGATATCATCTGTGGAGCAATTCCTGTGGAGTTATACTTCCCAAACTGAACTGGTTTGGGTTTTTTTTTTTCATACTTAGGATCAGGACTATGCTGGAGCCAGCTCATACCAGTTTAGAACAGATTGTTAAATTTTCATTGTGAGCTTTACACCTTGGAAATGGGCAAACACTATAAATCAGGACACGATTTAGCGTGTTGATTTCTAGACTTAAATTGATGTTAAAAAATGTTAATAATCCACATGAAACTTAAAAGTGTATCTTAGGTAAAAAAAATGTTCAGAGAGCCAATTGTTAAGCATTTGTCCACCCTGCTTAGGATCATAATATTTAGATCTAGAAGGAAGAGATCTCTGAGTATTTAATCTATCTCTTCATTTTACATTAAAGGGAACGGAGGCCAGAGAGGAGAAAGCTTTGCCCAATGTCACATAGGAAATAAGGAGCAGAACTGGAATTTTAATTCTACTCCTGAAGGCCAGTACACTTTCCTTTGTGCCATGATGTTTCTTTATGCTATGAGAGGATAAAGAGGTACTACTTGCTTCAAGGGACTATTTGGTAAGTTCCAAATTAATGGAACAGATAGTGTTCTAGAAGTTCAGAGATCACTATGGCTTGGGGAGATTTAGTAAACTATTTCTTTTGGTTCAGAATGTGAATTTCATCTGTGTAGTAGAATCCTGATAAGGAGACTCCTGTCCAATGACATTAATAAGCAACTTTTCTGCTACTTATAGCCATAGCCTCGGAGAGTTGCCTAGGGTACTAAGAAGGTAAATGACTTTCCCAGTATCACACAGTATGTTTCATGGGTAGAACTTGAATCCAGTTTTTTCTGACTCAGAAACTGACACGTTTTCACTATTCCATCCTGTCTTTCTTAGAGAGGATGATGAGAGGAGGAGGAGGAAGAGGAAAGGTCAACTTTACAGAGCATGATTCTCACAACCCCCCTGTGAGGTAATTACTAGTATTAGGATCCCTACTTTACAAATGAGAAAGCTAACATCCAGAGAGATTAGATGATTTACCTGTGGTTAGAGGTTTTTGTTGTTAAGCCATTTCAGTTGTGTCCTACTTTTGATGACTTCATTTGGAATTTTCTTGGCCAAGACCCTGGCATGGTTTCCTTCTCCAGCTCATTTGACAGAAGAGGAAACTGAGGCAAACAGAGTTAAGCTGTATGGCCAGGGTCATACAGCTAGAATGTATCTGAGGCAGGATTTGAACTCAGGTCTTCCTGACTTGAGGCCTAACCCTCTATCTATTTGGTTAGAGCTAAGGATTCAAAACTAGGTCTTTCCTAATTTCAAGTTGCAACTTCTTTGCGCTACACCATACTGCAGAGAAAACACAGCACAACAAACCAGAATTAGACAAGTAGAGAGGTGAGGGGGAAGCATCCCAGACGACAGTGTGAACAGAATTGAGGAGGTGGCAATAGCAATAGCACATTTAGGGAACAGATTGTAGACCAGCTTGGTGGTGGAGGAAGGTTTGTTTATGGGAATGCTGGGGAGATAATATTGAAGAGGCTTTGGCAGATGAAGAAATCTGGACTCTTTTCTTGAGGACTTGGAACATTGCAATGATAGGATAAAAGGAACTTTTAAGGGGATCACTGGCAGAATTATGTAGAACAATTTGGAGGGAGAAAGAACTTAAGGCAGAGGTCAGTTATTAGGCTATTGCAGTAAGGGGAGGAGGGGAGAAAAGTTCCTGTTACAGTATTAGCTGGGAATGCTGTTGTCCCAGGGAACAGATCCCAGAAAAATACGAAGTTTGAGGGAAGGCTCACACCCAAGTTCATCTTGGGGTGAATCAGGGACCTGATTTATCCCAATGCCATTCAGACTAAGATCCAATTCTCCCACTGTCCTCCTAGGATGCCCCTCCCCCGCCTTTCATGGCGGGGGTGCTTTAAGGGGCTGCTGTTCATTGCTCTATCAAGAACTTTCTTTTTGGTCTATTCTAGCAAGTCTAGCAAAGTCTAGCATGTCTTGTTGGCAGCTGCCTGATCATTTCCTGCATCTGTTGACTGGCTGTTGTCCAAACAGAGCCTTTCCCCGATCAAAGCAATTCAAATTGTTGTTTTTCTCTAAGCCAGTCCCAGGCCATTACCATTGAAAGGTAGCAAGAAGTCCATAGGAACCAAATGTAACCAAGATTGGAAGGAAAGCAGAAAACTGGGAAACAATTTTTTTTTATAGCCAGTGTTTCTGACAAAGGTCTCATTTCTCAAATATATAGAGAACTGAGTCAAATTTATAAGAACACAAGACATTTTTCAGTTGATAAATGGTCAAAGGATATGAGCAGGCAGTTTTAGATGAAAAAAATTAAAACTATCTATAGTCATATAAAAAATTCTCTAAATCACTATTGATTAGAGAAATGAAAATTAAAATAACTCTTAGGTACCACTGCACACCTATCAGATTATATATAATATATATTATATATAATATATATTAACATGTATAACAAAATATAACAAATAATATATAACGATATAGCAAATATATATATAACAAAATAGGAATATATAATATAACACAAAAGGAAAATATATAATGTAACAAAAAAGGAAAATATATACTATAACAAAAAAGGAAAATGTTGGGTGATGGAGGGGATGTGGGAAAACTGGGACACTCATGTACCATTGGTGGAGTTGTGAACTGATTCAACTATTCTGGAGAGAACTTGAAACTATGCCCAAAGAGCTATAAAACTGTGCATACTCTTTGGTCCAAAAATATCATTACTAAGTCTGTATCCCAAAGAGATCATAAAAAAGGGAAAAGGACCCACATGCACAAAAATATTTATAGCAGCTGCTTTATGGTGGCAAAGAATTGGAACTTGAGGGGATACCTATAAATTGGGGGATGGCTGAACAAGTTGCAGTATATGAATGTAATGGAACACACACATTTTATATAAGAAATGATGAGCAGGTGGATTTCAGAAGAACTTGGAAAGACTTACATGAACTGATGCTGAGTGAAGTGAGCAGACCTAGGAGAACATTGTACATAGTAACAGCAATATTGTGTGATGATCATCCCTGACAGGCTTACCTTTTCTCAACAATGCAATAATACAAAGACAATTCCAAAAGACTCATGATAGAAAATGCTATCCACATCCAGAGTAAGAATATGGAGTTTGAATGCAGATTGAAGCACATTATTTTCACTTAAAAATTATTTTTTCTTTCTCATGGTTTTTCCCTATTCTGATTTTTCTTTCACAACTTGACTAATGTAGAAATATGTTTAACATGTTTATACAGGCATAACCTATATCAGATTGCTTGCTATCTTGGAAAGGGGAAGGAGGGAAGAAGGGAGAAAAATTTGGACCTCAAGATCTTATAAAAATGAATGTTGAAAACAGAAGAAGAAGAAGGAGGAGGAGGAGGAGGAGGAGGAGAAGAAGAAGGAGAAGAAGAAGAAGAAGAAGAAGAAGAAGAAGAAGAAGGAGAAGAAGAAGAAGAAGAAGAAGAAGAAGAAGAAGAAGAAGAAGAAGAAGAAGAAGAAGAAGAAGAAGAAGAAATTGCAAAGGGTTCTTGGGCTCTGCACCCTTCCTTCCATAGTCTAGGGAATAAGACCTAGATTTAAAAATGAAGAACTTGGGGTAGGTAGATGGAGGGTCT